>CAJQUN010000449.1:0-451513 GCA_907163345.1 Haberlea rhodopensis
TGTGATGCATATGTGTGATACGTGATATACTAACATGCTTTGAATATTTTACTCTTGTTATCTAACGGCTTATATTATGAACTGCTTTTGGTATTGTTGTTACTATTGTGTTGCAGCATGGCGAACCTCAATGAAGAGGTAGGGGATATGGACAGTAGAAATGCAAGTATTACTCAGCCGAAACCCTTTACCACCCACCTGCTGTGGGCGTGGGGCCCAGTGTACAGATATTACTGCCAGGGGAGCTCAGTTTGAAGCGTTCTGAGTTTCCATCCGCCCATGTTTGAGGGGACTGAGTCTGGTGAAGTAGCTGAGGAGTGGTTGGAACGTATAGAGCAGATACTTGTGACTGCACCTTGTGCACTCACGGCATGGCTGGGTTAGCAGAGTTTCAGCTGGCTAAGAAGCCTGCTATGTGGTGGAAGACCACCGTGATGATGGAGCTGAGAGCTCTAGGTATGGCAGTTGACTGGGACTGTATTCCGGACCCGGTTCCTTAACCGGTATTTCTCTGCAGCTGCCAGACAATTGAAGGAGGATGAGTTCAACAGTTTGAAGCAGGGTAGCATGTCCGTAGCAGACTACGCTATGCAGTATTCCTCACTGCTGAGGTATGTACCTCATATTGCTGTCAGCAGCCATGCCAAGATGAGGAACTTTCTGAAGGGTCTGAGGCCGGAGCTATTCGATAGGGTTATCTCTAACAACCCCAGCTCGTTTGACGACGCCCTGACACGGGCAGAGTTGGCAGAGATTGCCGTAGGCGCATACAAGGATGTTGTACCCCCTTTTGTACCATCACAGAGGCCTACTACTGATAGTCTGAGGCCACGAGGGGATCAGTTCAAGGCTCGTGGGGCCTCATCATCTTCCAGTTAGTGGGAAGAAGTCTCATGGACAGAAGCAGAACACCCGGGGGCACACACAGGGAAGCAGGACAGAGGTAACCATGTGTACCAACTGTGGAGGATGGCATTTGTTACGTGATTGTCGAGGTTGCTATATTTGTGGCAAGATGGGCCACATAGCTCGGGGTTGCCCCAATCGGGCAGTTCAGACAGATTCAGGGCCGAATAGGCCAAGGTTTGATGCTGGGAGGGCACCACAGAGGCAGCAGTTTGCACCACGACCCTGGGAGGTCAGACGACAGGACCGCCGCAGGGACAGGTGTATGCACTGACCAGGGAGCAGGCCGAGGCAGCCCCAGAGGAGGTCATTGCTGGTACGTGCCATTTACTTACGTACCCTGCACTTATATTGATAGATACAGGTGCTTCCCATTCCTTTGTATCTACTGCCTTTGTGGAAGGACACCATTTGTGCTCGTCTCTGTTACCCACGCCTCTCATGGTCTCGACACCTACGGGAAAGCATGTGATTGCGGATCGGCTATTATCTGATTGCCTCATTTATTTTGAGGGCAATGACCTGAGGGCCGATTTGATTCAGTTAGAGATGGCAGACTTTGACTGCATTATCGGCATTGACGTGTTGAGCAGATACCGAGCTATGGTAGATTGCCAAAGAGGATGGTTCGTTTCTGTCTGATCAGGGGTTCCAGTGGACTTTTTATGGGGACGGCTCTCGTCCAAAGATACCAGTAATCTCGGCGGTTAAGATGTCGCGGTTATTGGAACGCGGCCACACTGGGTACCTTATGTGATGACCAGGGATTATAGGTGTTAATCCCGTAGTGTTAATAATCCCTAAAGTGGTTTTACGTGGCGATTTGGAATTTAATCGAGGTGTTGGGCCTTCTTGGCTCGTTTATTTGGGCAGTTGGGATCGTTGGATCCAGAGGTTGAGATTGTATTCACATTACGGTGTAAAACCTAAGAGTTGGGTTTTTGATGTGTCTCGGAATCTCGGGTGCTGTGTGAGCACCGGTAGGGGATTTTGGAGTTAGAGAGAGAGTTTTTGAAAACAGATGATTTTTAAGGAATCATGATGTATTTGTGGGGCTATTATTTTTTCGGGGTATTTTTGCTATAAATAGCAGTTGAACCCAAAATTTTAAGGAAAATTTCATTTCAGCCCCAAATCTTTCTTCTCCTCCCCCGCGCGCGACTTTCCCGTCTGCCCTGCGCCCTCGCCGTTTCAGGCGCTCCGCCAGCCGCCGTCCGGCCGCCGATCGGCGCGTGCGACCTACCCACGGCTTCGTCTCGTCCAGGCGCTCATTCCCCTCCGGCAATTGAAAGTTTCATCGCGATTTGAAGTCGAATTTTGAGAAAGAGCGGCGATCCCCAAATTCTAGGGTTATCGATTTTGGTCGATTTTGCTTCCGATTTTCGATTGGGTAACGTTCTTTACCCCTTTTTCGTCCCTCTCATGTTATTCCCTGCTAAATTTGGAGGTATTGTGTTCGAATTTAAGGATTGAGTTCGAATTTGAGGATGTTGTTTCGAATTCTTGATGTGTGGGGGTTTTTATGTTCGAATTTTGGGGATTGTTGGCATGAGGATGATAATTCTTGTTAGGATTCGATTTATTCATGCTTAAATGAATTATGATGCTTAAGTGGGATCGAATTAAGATGTTATGGTTCGAATTGCCCTAATTTGGTGAGGGTTTGATTTCGAATTTTGGGGATTTTGGCTATGGGTTGATGATTCATGTTAGGGATCATTTATTACATGTTTTAGATGATTTATGATGCTTGGTTGGGTTCGAATTGTGAGATTAGGGTTCGATTTTTGTAGGGCATTCTTGAACAAATTTCGATATTGTCTCATTTATTTCCTTCCCTGCATGTACCCTGCCCCGGGTCTTTTAAGAGGATAATTGTCGTGTGTTGACAATATTTTGAGGGATGTGGGTGTGCTTGAGCATGGTTGCATGTTCGTAATTAATTGTGAATTATTTATCGTGTTAGCACATCATTCCTCGGGGCATGGAACTCGAGCAAGGTTTGGCTCGGACTTCGGAGATTTAAGGTACGTGCGACGTACGAGCATTACTATATATATGTGAAATGCATAAGGTGTTTTTGATTGCATTGAATGTTTTGCGTATGGTTATACATATATGTTGATATGGCCAAGGAATGACCCAAATCTTGATATCGCAGCTTGTAGCGTGCGTGACACTAGAGTATGATGACTCTTACATGATATAAGGGGTACTGGGTTTATATGACTATATTATGAGACATTTGAGATGTCTAGGTTTGTAGAATCATGTATTCTTCGTGAGACATTGAGATGTCTAGGTTCGTAGAATCATGTATTCATTATGAGACATTTGAGATGTCTAGGTATAATGGAAAGCGAGATTATGAAATCAATATTAGATATTGATATATCTATATTTGCATGTATATGAACTTGGAATCATTCATTATTGATATTTGAGAATCAGGCATGCGATGTGTAAATCAATGTGTTGGTTTACTGATTTATGAGGTTTGATGAGTTTGATGATTGTGAGAACAGGGACAGTACACGGAATCCCGGATGAGGTTGCCATCCAGGGAGTATCATTTAAATTCATTAGCATTTACCTTTGTTGTAAATTATGAATTTCATTATTATGATTATGGGATTTTGTGTATTGGTATGCTCACCCCGTTGGGGGCTGTCTCTGTTGGGACAGGTGGACAGGTACATCGATGGCTATGGAGCTGAGCTCGAGCTGTTGATTTGAGGTACTCCCAGGATCGTGGTACCAGGGCTTGATGGAGCACGGTATCGTATAGAGTACCTATGTATACACCTGAGGATTTATACATATTCATGATGCTCGCATGTGAGCACGATTATACTTGTATATGGATTGTATATAAAGGCATGAGCCTATCTCTCTTTCATTTAAGGTTGCATGCAATTAGAGGTTGAATTGCTAGAATGATATGAGAGTCATTGGTGTATTATGTGTGGTGTCTTCCCTGGCTGGGAATTCACTTGTATTGCTGCTTTCTGTTGAGTATTATGCTTTCCCTGGCCGGGAATTTTGTTATGTGTTGTACTCTTTTTTTTTGGGATAGCTCTATTTATGGGGAGACTCTGCCCAAATTTTTATAAAAGTTTACAATGTGAAAAGTGGCACCAAGGGGTTGGTAAAGGGCAAACATATGAGTCTTTCATTGACAGGCAATGATTAAGTATCATCAGAGCTTCCCGATTGACATTTTATAGAAAGCATGTACCACACATAGTGGTTAATACACTAATCAAGGTTTAAGGGCTTGGGGTCCTTACATTAGTGGTATCAGAGCAGTGGTTGCTCATTGGGGCTGTTAAGGGCCTAGGAAATTATTGATAGCACATATTTATGCATGATGGCATCAATGTTGTATGACATAACAAATTGTTTATGTGCTATTATGATATGAAAAGTGGTATTGCTAACCATTGTGGTTGCAGGAATCGTGTGGAACACGATAGGATGGCATTAATAGGGATATTTCCGAGGTAACATGTACTTTATGTTGTCTTGTTGACACATGATGAATGCAAAGTGGTGCATTAAGGTTATGATATATGTTATTGTGCATTGTTTTTGCATATGCATGTTGTGAAATATAAGAGGTGTATTTCTTGAGTCAAAGTTATCTTAGTAAGGATTTTAATGGCTTATGCTAAAGTCCATTGCATGGAGTAGCAACGCTAAAGTCCATTGGAAGCGATGAAGAATCCCGCTTACATGGAGTAGCAACGCTAAAGTCCATTGCATGGAATAGCAACGCTAAAGTCCATATGAAGCGATGAAGAGTCCCGCTTATATGGAGTAGCAACGCTAAAGTCCATTGGAAGCGATGAAGAGTCCCGCTTACATGGAGTAGCAACGCTAAAGTCCATTGGAAGCGATGAAGAGTCCCGCTTACATGGAGTAGCAAGAAGCATTAAAATGTACTAATGATAAGGGCTCAAGATGAAATATGGATTTAAAGAGGAAGGATGTCATGACATTTATTTATGAAACCATACATTCTTATAATGCGTTTTTATTATGTATTGAATGTTGATGCATAGCGTATATGGCTATTGTTGTTAACCCTGATGGTTGCAGGTTACAGGAAATAAGGAATACGAAAAGGAATGATGATTATACATATGCACGGGCATCCCAAGGGCAACATGTATTATGTGGTTAGTCATTTAACACAAGGTAAATCAAGGTATGCATAAGATAGTGCATTATGATATGATACATGTTGATACGCATCGTTTTGCATATGTATATTGTGAAATATAAAGTGGGGATTTCAATGCTTACACTAAGGTCCATATGAAGTGAGGAAGGATTCCGCTTATATGGAGTAGTGAGAAGCATTGAAATGCACTGATATTTCACGAGTCCAGGTTATCCTAGTGAGGATTTCAATGCTTGCACTAAGGTCCATATGAAGCGAGGAAGGATTCCGCTTATATGGAGTAGTGAGAAGCATTGAAATACACTACTGATAAGTGACTCAATTCCAGGTGTATTTATAGCGATGGTTCTTTCCGCTATATCTATTGGCGATAGTTCATTCCGCCAGGTGTATTTATAGCGACGGTTCATTCCGCTATATTGATTGGCGATGGTTCATTCCGCTATATCTATTGGCGATGGTTCATTCCGCCAGGTGTATTTATAGCGATGGTTCTTTCCGCTATATCTATTGGCGATGGTTCATTCCGCCAGGTGTATTTATAGCGACGGTTCATTCCGCTATATTGATTGGCGATGGTTCATTCCGCCAGGTGTATTGATAGCGATGCCTCTTTCCGCTACTATGTGGACGATGATTCATGCTCAGGAGTATAGCGAGGTTTCATGCCACTTATTATATGACGAGGTGTCATGCCGTCGATTCTATAGCGAGGGATTTTGCCGCTATGTACTCAGCACAGGATTTTGCCGCCTTCGAGCGATGGGTGCTGATTACGCACTATTATTGAGCGACGGAGACAGGTATGACGCTATATTGCTAGCGATGAGGTATGAGATATTGCTATTTTATTAGCTTTATTTTAGCTGGCATGCATTGATATACATGTTTTATTATGCCTATTTTACTAGCATGTTAGTGGATGACATACGCTGATGTACATGTATCGTCACTAGTTGGCAATGTTTTAGATGCCATGAGTTGGCATGTGTCGTCACAGGATGACGATGAAGATGGTGTAGGAGATGTCTTATTAGACATGCATCATCGTTACGATGATCGATGCGTTGAGTATACGTATTCAGTGGTATGCCTTGGGTGCCAGTACCGAGCACAAGGTGGCGTGTGCGACACCGATTGACGTGACCCTTATACCGAGCGGGTTGCTCGAGGAATGGTTGGATGCGCTGTACATGTGATTGCACCGCAGCTTATGTTTGGGGGTAATCATTTTACGAGTGGTGATACCCTTGAGGTATGCTCGTTGGAATGGCTTTTTGGCCATGTTTTTGACGACAGGAGTAATCGTGGAGGAATTACGCGCTTTCTATTGATATGACATGTGGTAGACATGGTCACACCACCCATGAGGGTGTAAGATGGGTCCTAGGGAGTAGGATCAGGTTATGTTAAGTACATAGGGACATTGGAGTGTCCAGGGTGTATCGGCATTGAGGAATGTTGGATAAAGACCCGCTACTCTATTGAGTTTTCCTCCCATAGTATGTTATACCATGTGGAAACGTCCGTCTTGTTGGTAGGTTTGAGGTGAACCTAGAGAGGCAGCGACTGGTTTGTCTGCCGTGTGTGTGCAGCACTATGAGGGGCTTGCTAGAGCTGTTATACTGCTCGTTGGAACCAAGTTTGGCAAATCGTAAGGTGATACGATGTGGATTGTGGTGGACTCTAGTAGTCACCATGTCATTGAGGTTAAGGTTGTTCATGCCTCACTGAAACGTGTATACGTTTATATTTAATCTTGGAGACTTGTCTGGCACAGCTCAGGATGTTGGAGTACCAACAAGAGAGTCATCAGGTCGTTATTGACTCAATCTAAGGGAACCCGTGTATTAGGGATACAATGGGTGTTATTATATCCAGTTTTTTTCCGAACGATGGTTCGAGACTTGTGGATCTCGAGTTCGATGGCGCTTCCCTTGCGAGGAAGGAGGTAGTATTATACCTATTTGGGAATCTTTGAAAGATTCGGTAAGTTGGTACAAGTGGTGTTGATTTTGGGAATCACACCGTGTATTGTTAATCGTCGATTTTCATCCTCCACTGAGTAAGGAATGACTCAGAATTGACGGTTGTGTTTGGGGCTTAGGGATATGTGGTAGATACCCGAGCCGAGTGCATTGAGTATGCATGCGACATCAGTGCTTAGGCAGGTATACCGGTGAGTATACGGATGCCAGTTATTGATTTCCTCTCTGTTAAGCATAGAGTTATGCTATTTTAGGATGGTTAAATCTCTGATGTGAGATATGGAACACCTTGAGATTGGGAATCTCCATGGCACGATGATTATGAGTAATGATCGTGAAGTTAGTTGACTCCCTTGAGGAGGGATTTTCTTGTGAGGGTTAAGGTATTTCCCTTGTTGGTGTTTTCCTTCGAGTTATGCAACAGCCTTCCCAAGTTTGGATTGTTAAATCCGAGGATTTTCAAGGGACGGCAGGATTTTGGAGTGCTTGAGTGTCGCTGACGACACAAGCGTTGAGGATGCAATGGGTTTATTGCATGCCCCTTAAGAAATTTAAACTCTGCGGAGTCTCGGTTGTTATTTATGATCAGGACGTGATTCTTGGAACATCCGGAGGTGGACATCTTGTGCGATGTCTTTTGTTTGAATTTGTGGCCGTGAGTTGCCCAAATTAAGTTGCAATGAGGCGACTACTCCTTCGATGGAGGAAGTTTGAAAGTGGAAACCAGGTTTGGTATGTGTACACCGTGGTTGTACTAGTGTTTCCCTCGTAACGATGTATGTTAGACATCTTGAGTCTTGGTAAAGATGTCATTGGATGATATCTACGATAGAATCAGGAGCGATTCGAATCCTTGCAGTTTCAGTTGACTAACTGCTTTTGGATTATTAGCGTTGAGTTGTACTGACGCTCTTTGACGTTATGATGGATTTGGAAGTCTATTCCACTCCAAAGTTTGACACGAGGTCAACGTTCTTACGGTTGAGGTGTCATTCAGGACGTGTTCGTACTGTTGTATTAGATCGAAGGATGACTGACCGATCTACGGTCGTAGGTATTGGTTGTTTTGCAGTCATGAGAGGCTGACTTTTGGGATGACCCGCATCGAGGTACGTTTTGCCTCTTGGGTGATGTGTTGGTTTTGGTAAGTCGCCTTGTTTCAGAGTTGGTGAGAGGTAAGTATCCTCGCGTTTATTAATACGATTCTGATATGGTCAGGAATCGAGGTTATGGCTTCATGTTGTTGTGTAGCCTGGGTGTTACGTGATACACCAGTGCTAATTTCGAGGACGAAATTCTTTTAGTGGGGGATATTGTGATGACCAGGGATTATAGGTGTTAATCCCGTAGTGTTAATAATCCCTAAAGTGGTTTTACGTGGCGATTTGGAATTTAATCGAGGTGTTGGGCCTTCTGGGCTCGTTTATTTGGGCAGTTGGGATCGTTGGATCCAGAGGTTGAGATTGTATTCACATTACGGTGTAAAACCTAAGAGTTGGGTTTTTGATGTGTCTCGGAATCTCGGGTGCTGTGTGAGCACCGGTAGGGGATTTTGGAGTTAGAGAGAGAGTTTTTGAAAACAGATGATTTTTAAGGAATCATGATGAATTTGTGGGGCTATTATTTTTTCGGGGTATTTTTGCTATAAATAGCAGTTGAACCCAAAATTTTAAGGAAAATTTCATTTTCAGCCCCAAATCTTTCTTCTCCTCCCCCGCGCGCGACTTTCCCGTCTGCCCTGCGCCCTCGCCGTTTCAGGCGCTCCGCCAGCCGCCGTCCGGCCGCCGATCGGCGCGTGCGACCTACCCACGGCTTCGTCTCGTCCAGGCGCTCATTTCCCCTCCGGCAATTGAAAGTTTCATCGCGATTTGAAGTCGAATTTTGAGAAAGAGCGGCGATCCCCAAATTCTAGGGTTATCGATTTTGGTCGATTTTGCTTCCGATTTTCGATTGGGTAACGTTCTTTACCCCTTTTTCGTCCCTCTCATGTTATTCCCTGCTAAATTTGGAGGTATTGTGTTCGAATTTAAGGATTGAGTTCGAATTTGAGGATGTTGTTTCGAATTTCTTGATGTGTGGGGGTTTTATGTTCGAATTTTGGGGATTGTTGGCATGAGGATGATAATTCTTGTTAGGATTCGATTTATTCATGCTTAAATGAATTATGATGCTTAAGTGGGATCGAATTAAGATGTTATGGTTCGAATTGCCCTAATTTGGTGAGGGTTTGATTTCGAATTTTGGGGATTTTGGCTATGGGTTGATGATTCATGTTAGGGATCATTTATTACATGTTTTAGATGATTTATGATGCTTGGTTGGGTTCGAATTGTGAGATTAGGGTTCGATTTTTGTAGGGCATTCTTGAACAAATTTCGATATTGTCTCATTTATTTCCTTCCCTGCATGTACCCTGCCCCGGGTCTTTTAAGAGGATAATTGTCGTGTGTTGACAATATTTTGAGGGATGTGGGTGTGCTTGAGCATGGGTTGCATGTTCGTAATTAATTGTGAATTATTTATCGTGTTAGCACATCATTCCTCGGGGCATGGAACTCGAGCAAGGTTTGGCTCGGACTTCGGAGATTTAAGGTACGTGCGACGTACGAGCATTACTATATATATGTGAAATGCATAAGGTGTTTTTGATTGCATTGAATGTTTTGCGTATGGTTATACATATATGTTGATATGGCCAAGGAATGACCCAAATCTTGATATCGCAGCTTGTAGCGTGCGTGACACTAGAGTATGATGACTCTTACATGATATAAGGGGTACTGGGTTTATATGACTATATTATGAGACATTTGAGATGTCTAGGTTTGTAGAATCATGTATTCTTCGTGAGACATTGAGATGTCTAGGTTCGTAGAATCATGTATTCATTATGAGACATTTGAGATGTCTAGGTATAATGGAAAGCGAGATTATGAAATCAATATTAGATATTGATATATCTATATTTGCATGTATATGAACTTGGAATCATTCATTATTGATATTTGAGAATCAGGCATGCGATGTGTAAATCAATGTGTTGGTTTACTGATTTATGAGGTTTGATGAGTTTGATGATTGTGAGAACAGGGACAGTACACGGAATCCCGGATGAGGTTGCCATCCAGGGAGTATCATTTAAATTCATTAGCATTTACCTTTGTTGTAAATTATGAATTTCATTATTATGATTATGGGATTTTGTGTATTGGTATGCTCACCCCGTTGGGGGCTGTCTCTGTTGGGACAGGTGGACAGGTACATCGATGGCTATGGAGCTGAGCTCGAGCTGTTGATTTGAGGTACTCCCAGGATCGTGGTACCAGGGCTTGATGGAGCACGGTATCGTATAGAGTACCTATGTATACACCTGAGGATTTATACATATTCATGATGCTCGCATGTGAGCACGATTATACTTGTATATGGATTGTATATAAAGGCATGAGCCTATCTCTCTTTCATTTAAGGTTGCATGCAATTAGAGGTTGAATTGCTAGAATGATATGAGAGTCATTGGTGTATTATGTGTGGTGTCTTCCCTGGCTGGGAATTTACTTGTATTGCTTCTTTCTGTTGAGTATTATGCTTTCCCTGGCCGGGAATTTTGTTATGTGTTGTACTCTTTTTTTTTGGGATAGCTCTATTTATGGGGAGACTCTGCCCAAATTTTTATAAAAGTTTACAATGTGAAAAGTGGCACCAAGGGGTTGGTAAAGGGCAAACATATGAGTCTTTCATTGACAGGCAATGATTAAGTATCATCAGAGCTTCCCGATTGACATTTTATAGAAAGCATGTACCACACATAGTGGTTAATACACTAATCAAGGTTTAAGGGCTTGGGGTCCTTACACCTTATTTATGCCATGGATACTTCAGAGGAGAAGGAAGTGAGAGCCGAGGATATTCCGGTTGTGGCGGAATTCATTGATGTGTTTCCTGATGAGATTCCGGGATTTCCGCCTGTCAGGGATGTTGAGTTTGCTATTGAGCTGCTGCCAGGGACATCAGCCATTTCTCGTGCCCCATACAGGATGGCACCGGCAGAGCTAAGGGAACTGAAGGTACAGTTACAGGAACTTCTCGACAAGGGATACATCCGTCCTAGTGTATCGCCTTGGGGTGCGCCAGTCTTGTTCGTGAAAAAGAAGGATGGATCAATGCGTCTGTGCATTGACTACAGGCAACTGAACAAGGCTACAGTGAAGAACAGATATCCGCTTCCGAGGATTGATGATCTGTTCGACCAACTTCAGGGTACAGAGGTGTACTCTAAGATAGATTTGAGGTCAGGCTATCACCAGGTACGGGTTAGAGATGGTGATGTCCAAAAGACGGCTTTTAGAACTCGGTATGGGCACTATGAGTTCTTGGTGATGCCGTTCGGTGTGACAAATGCACCTGCAGTCTTTATGAGCCTGATGAACAGAGTATTTCAGGAGTACCTCGATCAGTTTGTGATCGTGTTTATTGATGACATCCTGGTCTATTCGAGGAATGAGGAGGATCATGCCGATCATCTGAGGATAGTACTCCAGATCCTCAGAGATCATCAGTTGTACGCCAAACTCAGCAAGTGTGAGTTTTGGCTGAACAGTGTTGCATTTTTGGGCCATATCATATCACGAGAGGGGATATCAGTAGACCCGAGAAAGATAGAGGCAGTTCTGGATTGGTCTACCCCTACTTCAGTCAGTGAGATTCGAAGTTTTCTTGGTCTGGCTGGCTATTATCGACGTTTCGTTGAGGGTTTCTCAAAGATCGCCAAGCCACTTACACAACTGACTCAGAAGGGAGTCCCATTTTGTTGGTCAGAGGCTTGTGAGCAGAGCTTCCGGGAATTAAAGCACAGACTGACTACTGCACCCGTTCTAGTGATACCCAAGGAGAACAAAGGATTTGTCCTTTATACCGATGCATCTCTACAGGGATTAGGGTGCGTACTGATGCAGGACAGACATGTAGTGGCTTACGCTTCGAGACAGTTGAAGCCACATGAGACGAGGTATCCAGTCCATGATCTGGAGTTGGCAGCTATAGTGTTCGCCTTGAAGATATGGCGACACTACTTATATACCTCATTCACCATCTTCACTGATCACAAGAGCCTGAAGTTCTTGTTTACACAGGCTGAGCTGAACATGAGGCAGAGGAGATGGATGGACCTGCTGAAGGACTACGATTGTGAAATCGAATACCACCCGGGAAAAGCAAATTTGACAGCCGACGCTTTGAGTCGGAAGGTGAGGAGCACAGCAGAGGATGCTATGTCTCTATCAGCTATGTTTGGCTCCTACTGCCATTTGGGATTCGATTATGATGTATCTTCTTCACCAGTACAGGTTTTGACCTTGCTAGCTGAGCCTGTTATATATGATCACATCAGGAAGGCTCAGGGGACCGATGCAGAGGTTCAGAGATGGATGTTAGTGGTTCTCAGGACAGCCATCGAGATTCAGAGTGGCTGAGGACGGCTCTCTGAGGCTCGGCGACAGATGGGTGGTTCCAGATACAGCGAGCTCATTGCAGCAAGATGAGTATCCATCCAGGTGGGAAGAAGATGTATAAGGATCTACGCAGCCAGTTCTGGTGGAGGCGTATGAAACAGGATGTCTCCTCTTTTGTCAAGCGTTGTTTGATTTGTCAGCAAGTGAAAGCTGAGAGACAAAGGCCTGGAGGTGAACTAAGAAGTTTAGAGGTACCCGAGTGGAAGTGGCAGCACGTATCTATGGATTTCGTGTCCCACTTGCCGAGGACTGTTTCGAGTTTTGATGCCATCTGGGTAGTCGTGGACAGATTGACTAAGAGTGCTCATTTCATTCCCTACTGTATGACCTTCACGCACTTAAGGATGGCGCAGTTATATGTCAGAGATGTGGTGAGACTGCACGGGATCCCTGTTTCGATTGTGTCAGATCGAGATCCGCGGTTTACATCTCACTTTTGGGAAGGTCTGCAGACAGCTCTAGGTACAGAGTTGAGGTTGAGCACAGCCTATCACCCCCAGACGGACGGACAGACCGAGCGTACGATACAGACGCTCGAAGATATGTTGAGGGCTTGTGTGCTGGAGTTCGACACTTCATGGCAGGACTCGATAGCCTTGGTGGAATTTTCTTACAACAACAGCTACCAGGCAAGTATACAGATGGCTCCTTTCGAGGCCCTCTATGGTAGGCGTTGTAGGTCACCCTTGTATTGGGATGACATAGACCGTAAGTCGGTTGGAGGACCTGAGTTGGTTCAGGAAATGGAAGAGAAAGTTAAGGTTATCAGAACAAAGATGAAGGCAGCTCAGGATAGACAGGCAGCATATGCCAATCAGCGGCGTAGACCGTTGGAATTTCAGTTAGGCGACAGAGTATTTTTAAAGATCTCACCCTTCAGAGGCGTAGTACGGTTTGGGATGCGAGGGAAGTTATCCCCGAGGTATGTAGGGCCGTATGAGATCTTACAGCGTATAGGTACTCTGGCGTACCGGTTGGCTTTACCGCCCTCTCTGTCTGGCATACACGACGTTTTTCATGTGTCTATGCTGAGGAAGTATGAGCCAGATCCTTCACATGTGTTGCAGCCTTCAGAGGTGCAGATTGAGTCCGATGTTTCTTATGTGGAGCGGCCTATCAGGATTTTGGATAGAGCAGACCGCAGACTTCGGAACAAGGTTATTCCTATGATCAAGGTACAGTGGGATCGTAGGGGTGTCGAGGAGGCCACGTGGGAGACAGAGCGACACATGGTGCAGTACTATCCAGAGCTGTTTTCTGGTATGCGTTTATGTATTGTTTTATTTCTGGTTAGCAGCATGTTTGATTTCGGGACGAAATCTTATAAGTAGGGGAGTATTGAGATATCCCCGAAATGATTATGTGGGTAATCATGCATTTAAGGGTGGTTAATTATGAACCTATATGTTTAGGGCGTTTGTATGTGGGATTAATTTATTTAAATTGATGATGTGGTTTAGGAAGCATGTTAGGTGTTTTTAATTGTTGTGTTGATGTGGTAGAATAATAAAATATCGAGGAGGGATATTTTTATACATCGTATGAAATATTGGGACACAATTAAACACCCCAAACCACCCCACATGTAACCACCCAACCCCCACTTGCAGCCAAACCCACGCCCACCCCTGTTTTTCTGGGAAAGCATTGACTAAGCAAGCAACTTTACTTGAAGATATTTTCTTCTTGCCTCTTCCACAAATCTTCCTTCTTTTTCCCTTCATTTCTCTGCAACTTGGTCGAGTTCCAGGAGAAAAGTGATCGGGTTTTATTCTTCTTTGCATATAGAAAATTGAAGGGCAAAAGTGGTGAGGAATCACGTTTTCTTCCCAGTTTTCAGTTTCCTGGCATGCTTGTTCTTAGTAGCAGATTTAGCATGCTAGTTTAGGGTATGATTTATATTGTTATGAGTACCTTTATGTGATGTTTGTGAAGCCTTTAGCATGTTTAGTTAAGAAACTTGCATGCTTTATGTGCTAGATTTGTGGTAGAGAAAAGGGTTCCTCGAACATCCAAGCAGTAAAGTACTCTGTTTTTCATGATAGGAAGAGTTTTACCATGATTATTCGAAGCATGCTAACTTAGGTTTTGGTTGAACCTTCGATGTGTTTTTGTGTATGGTAACTTGTTGAAAATACCAGTATATTTCCTTGAGCATGTTGCATGTATTATGTGAAAGATTTAATCATGTGAAAAGTAGTGTTCGAAAATTCTGGGCAAGGTTCAAGTGCCCTGTTTTCTGGAAATATATGTGTGAGGAGTACTTTTATGAAGGCGTTATCATGCACGTTAAGCTTAGGTTTTGGTAACCCTTTGATGTACAAATATGCATGGTAGTTTTGTGAAGCCCTTGGCATGTTTGTTCGGGCATAATTTATGTTATATGTGTTAGTATTAATAGCATAAAAAGAAGTGCTCAAGCATTCTGGAAATGAAAATGTCACCCTGTTTTCAGAAAAGTTGACCCAGTGCCTGTATAAGTGGTCGACGTTTATGCATGTAGGCTTATGCTTAGGGTGTAATTATGGATTGAATACACTCAGGGTAGTGTAGTTCAAATGCTAGCATGTTGGTCTTGGCATGTATTATGTCTTGCATGTTAGATTTAAAGGTATGAATATGTGTGTTAGGGAATTCTGGAAAAACCTGCGTTGAAATGATCGACCGATCGATCGGTGAGGAACGCCGATCGATCGGCCAAGGCAGTAGCCTTTTTCTTAAATTGCAACAGTTCACCGATCGATCGGTGATGAGGGCCGATCGATCGGTAGTGCCATTTTTTTTTTTGAAAAATGTGATTTTATTTAAGTTTTGTTTCCGTATTATTATGCGGTGCCTATTATTGTGTTGTGTGGCTATGTAGAACCATCCCAGGTGCCAGCACAACCGAGGAGACAAAGTTGATTTACTCCTCTATCTTTTGGAAAGGTACGTAAGCGACGTACGGGCATCCCAACGGTAACATGTACTTTATGTTTGTCTTTATGACACATGATGAATGCAATGTGGTGCATTATGGTTATGATACATGTTTTTATGCATTGTTTTTGCATATGTATGTTGTGAAATATAAGAGGTGTATTTCACGAGTCAAAGTTATCTTGGTAAGGATTTTAATGGCTTACGCTAAAGTCCATTGGAAGCGATGAAGAATTCCGCTTACATGGAGTAGCAACGCTAAAGTCCATTGGAAGCGAGGAAGAATTCCGCTTACATGGAGTAGCAAGAAGCATTAAAATGTACTAATGATAAAGGCTCAGGATGAAATAAGGATTTAAGGGAAAAGGAATGTCATGACATTGCATATCCATACATTCATATAATGTGTTTCTATTATGAATTATGGTACAGGGACAACCAATGGGCGATATAAATGCTGGAAATACAGGAAGGGCTTGTGTTTAAGATTTGCATTTATGCCTTACTTTCATATTATGTTAAATATGAATTGTGTTATGCTCATGTGTTGGGGGTTGTCTTTGTAGGTGCTTTTGTTGACGAGAACCAGGGCCGGGGTTGATATGCTGAGCTGTAAGGAGTGCTACAGGATTAGCATGTTAGAGTTTTTGTATAGTTTCTTCTGAGTAGAGTAAGACTGACGTAGTACCTTTGTAGGAAGTATGTCTTTCCTTTTGGAACATTTTGGTACTGTAATCTCTAAAGCTCAGGTTAATCAACACGGCACATTACTCTGATATAATCACATGTATGATTAGTTCTCTATATTGCACCTTTATATCTTGATGTGATAACGGGGTCTCACAATCAGTGTGTATGACAAATTCCTTCGGCCAAAGATAATGTTGCCATGTCTCCGATGCCCTTATCAATGCGTAGAACTCCTTGTCATATGTTGGATAGTTCAAGGCTGCCCCATTAAGCTTCTCATTGAAATATGCAATCGGCCTCTTTTCCTACATTAAGACAGATCATATACCAATACCAAATGCATCACATTCAATTTCAAAAATCTTTGAAAAATCAGGTAAAACAAGTAATGGTGCAGAACTCAACATTTGTTTAATCAGTTCAAAGGCTTTTTCTTGTTCTCCCCCCCCCCACCCACCCCATTTAAACCCAAATGTTTTCTCAATGACTTTAGTTAATGGTGCCGCACGTGTGCTAAAGTTCTTAACAAACCTCCTATAAAAACTTGTCAAGCCATGAAAACTTCTAACTTCAGACACAGATTTAGGTGTTGGCCAATTCCTAATTGCCTTGACCTTTTCCTCAGCTACCTCAACCCCTTTCTTTGACATTATGTAACCTAAGAAAGTGATTTGTTCGCTGCAAAAAGTACACTTCTTTAGGTTCGTATACAATTTCCCTTTCCTCAAAACTTCTAACACTTGAGTGACATGCATTTCATGAATCTCCAAGCTAGGGCTATAGATAGGAATGTCATCGAAGTACACCACAACAAATCGACCAATAAATGCACACAAAACATGATTCATAAGGCGCATAAATGTGCTAGGTGTGTTAGTTAACCCAAAAGGCATCACTAACCATTCATACAAACCAAGTTTAGTTTTAAAAGTTGTTTTCCGCTATCACGCATGCGTATCTGATGATACCCACTTTTCAAATCAATCTTAGAAAACACACATGAACCATGCAATTCATCAAGCATATCATCCAAACAAGGAATATGGTGGAAATACTTTACGGTGATTTTGTTGATCGCCCTATAATCAATACACATCCTCCACGTCCCATCCTTTTTTTGTACAATAAGTACAGGTACAACACAAGGATTCAGACTACCTCGAATGTACCCTTTTTCCACGAGTTCCTGAAGTTGCAGCTGCAACTCATTTGTATCCTCAGGGTTGCTCCATAAGCTGGTCTCTTAGGAATTGAAGCTCCTGGAAGGAAGTCAATTTGGTGCTCAATTCCCCTAATTGGTGGCAATCCAGTATGTATCTCCTCTTGAAATATATCATCATATACCTACAAAATAGCACGAAAAGAACTAAATAAAGTATTGTTAGGTTTGTCAGCGGCTAAATAAGCATCTTTGTACATAAGCACAATGTAAGGACCCCCGTGCCCTTAACCCGTTATTAGTGTATTAAGCCATACCATTAGTGCATATGATCATACCATTATGGGGAAACCATGTGCAAGTGCAACACCGTATGCTACCCAGAATTTCTTGCATTCAATTCACATAATATTCAGGTTCCCCAACCAAGACTATTCATATAACATGCACCCACATAATACACCAACATGCTCTTAGTTCATTTAGCAATTCCATAATTAATTGCATGCAACCATAATGAACAGAGAGAAGACGTAGCCCATTTATACATTCCATATACACGTAAAATGTACTCACATAAGAGCACCCAATGAATAAGCGTGTATCTGTTGTATAAAACACTCTACAGGATACCGTTACTGGTACTTCAATCCTGGAAGCACCTCCCAAGCACAGCTCGATCTCAACACTGGATCTGTGTACTTATTCAACCAGCTCTGGTACCTCGATCCTGGAAGTACCTCTATCAACAGCCCGAGCTCAACTCCAAAGCTACTGCTGCACCTGTATTACCTGCCCCAACAGAGACAGCCCCCACACGGGGTGAGCATACCATTACCACCAATCCAATAAGCATAACATTGCAATTCAAATACAGAATGTAAATGCTATAATTTAAATGCTACTCCCTGGATGGTAACACCCTCATCCGGGATCCCCCTGTATTGTCTCTGTACTCAAAATAACCAAACTCATCAAATTCCCAAAACCAGTTAATCGTCGCATAGATTAACTAATACCGTTCTATTATGCCAGTTCCATGATCAATATGGTAAAAACATAATGTAAAAGACCATAGATATCACATATATCTAACCAATAATTTCATATTCCCGTTTCATTGCTCGATCCACAATGGCGGCATACTAAATCTCGCGCACGCTCAACAATAGCGGTGTCATAACCGATGGTCGCTCAACGGCGATCGCATCCCAAATCATTGCTCGCTCAATAGCGGCACCGTATGGTTCCCAATGTATAACCATTTGACGCAAATACTATTTACCATGCATATTGTTATCCATTTATAGCAAATATCATGCACCATGCATTTCAATACCTATCCGATGCAATTACCACATGCCACATATTTCAATGTCCATATAACGCAATTATCACACACCATGTGTTCCAATACCCATTTAGTACAATTACCACACACCATGCATTTTACAGTTGCAATACTAAAATAGGCTATGCTCGTACGTCCTACGTACCTTAAGTCTCCGTAGTTCAAGCCATATCTTGCTTGAGTTCCATGCCTAGAGAAATATGTGATAAAACACATAAACAACTCACAATCAAGAATAAGCATGCGATCACGTGCCCACGCACGTTTGCAAACCTCAAAACCCATCGTCAATCCATGACGATTACCAAAATAAAACCCCCCAGGCTAAACATGCATAATACCCAAAATATACCATTTAACAAGTTTAAAAGATAACCAAGAATTCAACCGGGAATTCCGTTTTATTAAACTTTGGCCTCAACCAACCCATTTTAAAAGCATAGCATTCCCATTTGAATGTAGACATTGCCCCGGAAACGGCCTCTTTAAACCTCGGTTCCAAAATCCCGACATTTTTCAAAAATTCCAAAAAAACCAATTCCTTCGGGTGGCGATCGATCGCCACATTTTCCGCGATCGATCGCCACACTCTAGTGGCCAACCAGTGCCTTCTCGCGATCGATCGCCCATCCACGCGATCGATCGCCAACACGCTTGCGATCGATCGCCGAGACCTCGCGATCGATCGCCAGCACTGTTCATCGCCTTCAAAAATTGGACTGCTCGTCGCGATCGATTGCCCCACCTCGGCGATCGATCGCCACCTGCGATTTTCCGAAAAGTTCAAGCTTCCATGGTGTTTTTCACACCCAAACTCAAAACCAACACCCCATACACCACCAACACCTCAAATACAACATTTAAGGTCAATAAAAACTTTAAAAACTCAACATAGGATTTTAGCCAAAAATTCCCAAAACCCATAGCCAACCAAAACCTCAACCAAAAGCTACCATACTACTATCAAATCGAAGCCAATGACGAGGGGAAGATTAATACCTGATTATCTTCGAGAAAACCGGCTCCCGAGCCAAGCTACCATCAAATTTCCCATCAAGGGAGAAGAGGGAAATAGGGGAGAGGGTTTGGATCGATAGAGAGAGAGAGAGGGAGAGAAATGGATTCCGAATGACGGAATCCCGAGTCCAACGGGTATATATAGCAAAAATACCCCAACACACCAATACCTCCACAAAAACATCATGATTCTTTAAAAATCATATGTTTTCAAAAACTCTCTCTCCAACACCAAATCCCCATACCAGCCCCAACATAAAGCACCCCGGACTCCAGGTCCCACCGAAAACCCAACTCATAGGTTTTCCACCGAAATGAGAATACAATCTCAACCTTTGGATCCAGCGATCCCAAATGCCCACTTATACAACCTCGGGAGACCCAAAACCGCAATTAATTCCTAATTGCCACAATGAAAAATCCATTAAGGATTAATACCACACCGGGATTAACACCATTAATCCCCGGACGTCACACACTAACAAAGGCCTCCTTGCTAGAAAGCCTATCGAATCTCACATTCTTTTGCAAACAGATTCACTCCTTTTTTCTCTCTTTTCGCTCAATTCTCTCTCTTTTTTTCTCACTGAGCCCATCTCCTTTTTTTCACTCTTTTTTCACACTCCTCTTTCTTTTCACTCACATTTTTTTCCATGCACTTTTTTTTTTTTCCAATATTAGTTTCCACCCTTCAATTGATCATCATACTCCTGTTTTGTTGTCGACGGTACTAAGGTAACAGTTCGCCCATCCTTTACAAAAGAATAGCGATTCTTGAAGTCATCATGTGTGTAATACCCCCGAAATGTTATATGATTATGTGCTATGATGATGATTTATGTTAAGTTTAAGGGTTGTGGTGTAATTAATTTGGGGGAATATGATTACGATATGATGATATGATTTAGGGGGCATGATAGGTGTTTTAAAGGATGTATTAATTTAAATGAAATTATAAAATATCGAGTGAGGATATTTTAATACATCGTACTATTTACCGGGACACAATTAAACACCACATAACCACCCAACCCATATCACCCACCCCCCTGCCACTCGGCCACCCCCCCACTTGGCAGCCCATGCCCTTTTCCCCACTTGGCAGCCCATACTTGCATGATGACCTTCCAATCAATCCCTTCTCCTTCTCTCCCCTCCATTTTCGTTCCAGCTTAGCAGCTTTAAGGCAAGGGAAGAAGCTTGGTGAAAGTGTTCCAAAAACCTTGCATAAGAGGAGCAAAAGAGAGGGGTAAGTTGGTGCCCTGTTTTCTGGGTTTTCGGGTTGAGTTGGGTTTTTGTGGTGAGGATTTCTATGCATGCTAGTGTAGGTATGAACAAAACCTTGGTATGTATGTTTACATGGAAGTATTATGAAGCTCCTAGCATGTTTGTTCGAGTATATTACTTACGTTATGTGTTGGTTTTCTTGTTATGAAAGTAAGTGCTCGAAATTCTGGGCAAGGAAGAACATGCTCTGTTTCTGTATAAGTTGGTTGAGGTTGAAGATTATGATGAGGTTATGTTGCATGCTAGTTTAGGTTTTGTTGAACCTTGACTTTAAGTGCTTACATAGAAGTTTTATAATGCTCCTAGCATGTTTGATTGAGCAAGTATGTTATGTTATGAAGTAGAAATGATGGTGTGAAAAGAGGTGCTCAAAAATCTGGGGAAGTACCGATTTTTTCAGAGCTCTCGATCGATCGAGGTTTGGTCCCGATCGATCGAGCGAGACAGAATGTTTAAAGCATGTTTTGAATTTCAGGTGCCGATCGATCGATGGATTTCTCGATCGATCGGTGAAGCTCCTCGATCGATCGGTAAAATGTTTCGATCGATCGATCGAGGCAGAATGGTTGAGCACTGTTGTAGAGCCATCCCAGGTACCGGCATCATCAAGGAGATAAAGTCTGTTGACTCCTCCTCTTTTTGAAAAGGTACGTAAGAGACGTACGGGCATCGGACGGTAAAACACGTCTTTACACTTTGCATGAGTATACATGATGAAACGATGATGTTTATAAGTTGTGTATGATGTTTATAAGATGTCTACGTGTTTATAAGATGTCTACGATGTCTATTTGTGGTAAGATGCCACGGGGTAAGATGCCCCACATGGTAAGAGGTCATGCGATACTATTTGTGGTAAGATGCCACGTGGTAAGATGCCCCACATGGTAAGAGGCCATGAGATACTATTTGTGGTAAGATGCCACGGGGTAAGATGCCCCACATGGTAAGAGGCCATGCAATGTTTATAACGTGGTAAGATGCCACAGGGTAAGATGCCCATATGCATGATTATGAATCAGGGACAACGATAAGAAGTTAATGAATAACCAGCATATTTACTTAACCAATGTTTCATTCATTTACGATGATGTTTTATGATGTTGAATGAGATTGTATATGCTTATGATGTGTTGTCCCTGTAGGTACGCTTTTGGACTAAAGGACTAAGGGGTCGGGTTGAGGCAGTGAGCTACGAAGAACACAGGAATGTACTAGGAGTAGTATAAATCTAAACATGGACATTCTTTTGGAAGTGTAACGAATTTATTTTTGAAGTCCTTTATTTTGGCCTGTAATCCTGATAGCTCATGTAACAACCAGAACCTTAGAATGTTATTAATGCATGATTAGTCCTTCTTTGTCTATTAATCACTGTTAAGGTGGGAAGACCCCACATTAGTGGTATCAGAGCAGTGGTTAGATAACTCGGGAATGAGTGAAGGGTAGCATTAGCAATAAGTTGGCTAGGTGCTTACTTTTGAACATGTTTTTATAGGTATGTTGCATATGAAGTTCCTTTGTTATGCTAACATGTTTAATTATCTAACGATGTGCTTTATGAACTGCTTTTGGTGTTATTATTAACCCTTGTGTTGCAGCATGGCAGCAAATATAGAAGTGGGTGACGTCGTTAGTGTAAATGCAAGTGCTGGGCGTACGAATCCATTGCCACCACCAGCCTTGGGCGAAGAACCTTCTGAACAACAGTTGCTACCCGGGGAGTTGAGCTTGGCTCAATTTATGATGTACCGACCCCCGATGTTCGAAGGAACTGAATCAGGGGAAAAAGCTGAAGAGTGGTTGGAGAGGATTGAACAGATATTTGTGGCAGCGCCTTGTGCAAAGACAGCCTGGATCAGATTGGCAGAATTTTAGCTGGCCAAGAAGGCACTGATGTGGTGGAAGACCACCGTGATTGAGCAAGAGGCTCTGGGGCAGGAAATAAATTGGAAGATGTTCCGAACACGGTTTCTGACCCGCTACTTCTCAGCCGCTGCAAGACAAGCCAAGGAGGATGAGTTCACCAGTTTAAGACAAGGTACCATGCATGTGTCTGATTATGCTCTGCATTACTGTTCCTTACTGCGATACGTGCCCCATATTGCTGCAAACCCTCAAGCGAAGATGAGGAATTTCATGAAGGGCTTGAGGCCGGAACTATATGATAGGGTAATTACCTATGACCCTGCCTGTTTTGACGATGCGCTTTCACGAGCTGAACTAGCCGAACTGGGAGTTGGCGCATATCCTGATGCAGTGCCACCTCCAGCACCCCCTCAGAAATCCATTTATGACAATTTGAAGCCCAGGGGTGATCAGTTTAAGCCTAGGGGAAACACTTCAGCGTCGAGATTCAGTGGCAAGAGGCCCGAGAATCGATGGAAAGGGAACCGTAGGAATGATGCTCCATCCGGGAGAGGACAGCCTCAGGGAGACAGATCTGGAAGAGTTCAGTGCACTCTTTGTGGACAACCACATTTGGCAAAGGATTGCGTAGGATGCTATGTCTGTGGCGATAGAGGCCACTTTGCTCGACAGTGTCCCAACAGGGGAAGACATCAGAACTCTACGGGGAGGCCTGCGGACAGAGCGGCACAGCACCGACCCCCTTTCGCACCGAGGCAGTATGGAGGTCAGCCCATGGGGCCACCTCAAGGACAGGTGTATGCTTTAACTAGGGAGCAGGCTACAGCAGCTCCGGAGGAGGTTATAGCGGGTACGTGTCTTTTATTTACGCACCCTGCTCTTATATTTGTAAGGACCCTAATCCTTAAGTGCGGAAATAAGGCATAATAGAGCTAATATAATGATCAGAGTGCGAAAAGAACATGTTGAGTCTATGAGCTTAAGCATTACATGCCATAATAATAAGGAATTCCAAAAAGAATGGATTAATTACATTCCTCATCAATGAATGCTATCAACTAGTTTTACACTACTCCTAGAGTAGACACTAGACAAAATAATCCTGTCCTTTACTCCTCAAAAGAATGCTTCACAAGCTCACCACCTCAACCCGTTCAAAGCTTGCTATCATGCCAAAAAGGTACCTACAAGGACAACCCCCAAACATGAGCAATAATAATCATTCATATTCAACACAATATGAAGATAAAGCGTAAATGCATAATCAATATAAAACACTTCCTGTTTTCCATGCATTTCAAACGCTTCCCGTTTGGTTGTCCCTGTACCACAACTCATGAGTATAATCAACAGATTATTTTTTAATGGCCAAAACATGTCATGACATCATATACCATCTTAACTGTACCACATATTGGTCACCATTCCCTAGTCTGTCCATCACAGTGTATTTTAATGCCCCTCGCTTATATTCATATGGGCGGCATAGGATAACCTCGCTACAATGGACATGCGGCGCTCCCACCCCTCGCTTCACAGAGAGCGGCAAATACCCTTTCCTCGCCCCATATGACAACCACGCTCAAATGTGACATGCGGCGCTCCCACCCCTCGCTTCACATTTAGCGGAACCAATACAAAAAGCGGCAAGCATTAAAATCATCAAAGGATGACCACGACTCATGGGATGTGCATCCAATAATCATAATATGCATCTAACATCAATATGCATAAATTACCATGTATATGCATCCACAATGCAATACCTCATATGGCATAAATCAACATGTATATGCATCCACAATGCAATACCACATATATACTCGCATCCACAATGCATAAACAATGAGTATATAAAATACATGTTACCGTTGGGTGCCCGTACGTCCACTACGTACCTTTCCAAAATGTGGAATGTGGTTGGACCTCAATTCCTTGGCTGCGTTGCCACCTGGGTTGGTTCTACATATTCACAAATACCAATATTAGAACCCAATAATAGTCCAATACCAAAAATCCCACAAAAATAACCAAAAACACCCTTTTTGGTGTCTCGCGATCGATCGCCAACAAGCCCCGATCGATCGCGAGACTACACTGTCTCAGCCAACAAATTTCAACAATCCGCGATCGATCGCGGAGCTAGCGCCGATCGATCGCGGCCTCGCCGATCGATCGCGCGCATCTCGCGATCGATCGCTGAGGCTTACTGCCTCAGCCTTGCTGCTCGCGATCGATCGCGAGAAAAACGCCGATCGATCGCCGAGCTGTGGGCATGCGGGGTTTGGGCACTATTCACCCATCTTCAACCCCCACTCAAAAACACCCACATACACCAATATCAACCAAACCCCACAACTCAAAACCAACTATAAACATCAACATAAACTCAAATATACAACATCCAACCAAAATATTACCAAAACCACAACACCCAACACAAACCCATTTTAAACCCTTCAAAACCAACCCAAACTAAAACAAATCTTTACAAAATTAAACATGAGGTATCCATACCTCTAGGGGACCTTAAATCACCCAACAATCTTCCACAAATCAAAGTTTGCAAGCACTTCTCTTCACCCAAGAGCTCAAAATCGAAAATGTGGAGAGGGGAAGGGTTTGGGTGTTGGAAATGATTTGGTAAAGTAAAAGTGTTGGATGGGGTGGGGTTGGGTATAAAAATGAGTTATTAAATCAAGTGCATACCAAAATAATCCCATGGTGTATAAAACACCCCAACATGATATTTTTCAAAGCATTTACTCAAAATGCACCATAATATCAATTAACACATAATTTCTAATAAATTGCTAACCAATGCAATTAAATCATGCTTCCAATAATATTTACCCAACATGCATTACATGCACCGTGAAATGCAACCCCGGGTCACCCTATCCACATGACCATGCATTTCCACATAAGGTAAATAAATCCAACATATAATCAATTACCACATAATTAATCATGTAAACACAATTAAAGCCAAATAGCAATTAACCATTTCGGGGATGTCACAATACTCCCCTACTTATAAGATTTCGTCCTCGAAATCACATGCACTTACCCCAACAGAAACTAAACATAAACTCATACCAGAGAATAGTTCCGGGTAGTGCTGCACCATATGCTGCTCCGTCTCCCACGTAGCCTCCTCGACACCCCTGCGATCCCACTGAACTTTGATCATCGGTATCACTTTGTTCCGAAGTCTACGGTCTGCTCTGTCCAGAATTCTAACAGGCCGTTCCACATAAGATACATCTGACTCTAGCTGAACTTCGGAAGGCTGTAACACGTGAGACGGATGCGGCTCATACTTCCGCAGCATCGATACATGAAACACATCATGTATACCAGATAAAGAAGGCGGCAAAGCCAGTCGGTAAGCTAAGGTGCCAATGCGCTGTAAAATCTCGTACGGTCCAACGTACCTCGGAGACAGTTTCCCGCGCATTCCAAACCGCACAACGCCTCTGAAAGGCGAGATCTTCAAAAAGACCTTATCTCCCAACTGAAACTCTAACGGTCTCCGCCGTTTATTCGCATAAGCTGCCTGTCTGTCTTGGGCCGCTTTCATTTTCTGCCTTATAATCTTTATCTTCTCTTCCATTTCCCGGATCAACTCAGGCCCTCCGACTGATCTACTGTCCAAATCATCCCAACACAAGGGCGATCTACATCGTCTGCCATAAAGAGCTTCATACGGAGCCATCTGAATACTTGCCTGGTAGCTATTGTTATAAGAAAACTCTACCAGAGGCACTGAATCCTGCCAAGAAGCATCGAACTCCAATACACAAGCTCTCAACATGTCCTCGAGCGTCTGAATAGTGCGCTCGGTCTGGCCATCCGTCTGAGGGTGATAAGCAGTGCTCAATCTGACCTCAGTTCCCAAAGCTGACTGAAGGCCTTCCCAGAAATGAGATGTGAATCGCGGATCTCGATCTGACACAATAGAAACGGGGATCCCATGCAATCTCACCACATCTCTAATATACAACTGCGCCATCCTCAAGAATGTAAAGGTCATGCTATAGGGGATAAAGTGGGCTACCTTGGTCAATCTGTCCACAATCACCCAAATAGCATCGAAACCTGAAGCACTCCTCGGCAAATGAGTTACGAAGTCCATGGAAATGTGCTCCCATTTCCACTTCGATATCTCCAAGCTTCTCAACTTGCCGCCAGGTCTCTGCCTCTCTGCCTTAACCTGCTGGCAGATCAGACACCTCTTCACAAAAGCGACGACATCAGACTTCATTCTCTTCCACCAAAACTGACCACGCAGATCTCTGTACATCTTCTTCCCGCCTGGGTGGATGCTAAGTCTGCTACTGTGAGCTCGCTCCAAGATTCCCTTACGCAACTCCGGCGTACTCGGAACTACCCAGCGGTTACTCAATCTCAAAGATCCGTCGTCGGCCACTCTGAACTTCGTCGGCTGACCAAGATGCACTATAGACAACCATCTCTGAACCTCAGCATCTGACCTCTGAGCTCTCCTGATGTTCTCATAAATATCTGGCTCAGCTAATAAGGTAGAGACATACACTGGCGATGCATCAATGTCGAAGTCATAGCCCAGATGGCAATAGGAGGTCATCATAGCCGACAAATGGATGACGTCCTCCGCAGAACTCCTCACTTTCCGGCTCAAAGCGTCTGCTGTCAAATTGGCTTTCCCCGGATGGTACTCTATCTCGCAATCATAGTCCTTGAGTAGGTCCATCCATCTCCTCTGCCTCATGTTCAGCTCTGCCTGAGTGAATAAAAACTTGAGGCTCTTGTGGTCCGTATAGATGGTAAACGACGTACCATACAAATAATGCCTCCAGATCTTCAGGGCGAAGATGATAGCCGCCAATTCCAAGTCATGAACTGGATATCTGGTCTCATGCGGCTTCAACTGCCTCGATGCATAAGCTACCACATGCTTATCTTGCATCAGAACACACCCAAGGCCCTGAAGCGATGCATCAGTATACAACACAAATCTGGAGTTCTCCGTAGGAATCACTAATACTGGCGCCGTCGTCAACCGGTGCTTCAACTCCTGGAAGCTCTCCTCACAAGCTTCTGACCAAAAGAAAGGCATACCCTTCTGAGTCAACTGAGTCAGCTGGCTTGGCAATCTTCGAAAAACCCTCAACAAAGCGCCGATAATACCCGGCCAAACCAAGAAAACTCCGAATCTCAGGCACAGAAGTGGGGGCAGCCCACTCCATCACAGCCTCAATCTTCTTGGGATCTACAGATATCCCGCTGCTCGATATGACATGCCCCAGAAACACTACACTGCTCAGCCAAAACTCGCATTTACTGAGCTTAGCATACAACTGATGCTCTCTGAGAATCTGA
This sequence comes from Haberlea rhodopensis, assembly GCA_907163345.1. Classification (NCBI taxonomy): domain Eukaryota; kingdom Viridiplantae; phylum Streptophyta; class Magnoliopsida; order Lamiales; family Gesneriaceae; genus Haberlea; species Haberlea rhodopensis. Next base: position 28,247 of record CAJQUN010000449.1, read on the forward strand.
AGCACTGTCCTCAAGTGTTTCACATGATCTTCCTCGCTCCGGGAGTAGATAAGAATGTCGTCAATAAACACGATGACGAATTGATCAAGATACTGCTGAAACACTCTGTTCATCAGACTCATGAAGACTGCTGGAGCATTCGTCACACCGAACGGCATCACTAGGAACTCATAATGCCCGTATCGTGTCCGGAACGCTGTCTTCTGCACATCATCCTCTCTGACCCGAATCTGATGATACCCGGACCTCAAATCAATCTTGCTATACACCCTGGTACCTTGCAACTGATCAAACAAGTCGTCAATCCTTGGGAGAGGATACTTGTTCTTCACTGTAGCCTTATTCAGCTGCCGGTAATCGATGCACAGCCGCATCGAACCGTCCTTCTTCTTCACAAAGAGAACTGGTGCGCCCCATGGCGACACGCTCGGGCGTATATAACCCTTGTCAAGGAGATCCTGCAACTGCTCTTTCAACTCCCTCAACTCCGCCGGTGCCATCCTATAAGGTGCACGAGAGATAGCGGATGTCCCTGGCAACAACTCGATCCCAAATTCAACTTCCCTGGCCGGTGGAAATCCTGGGATCTCTTCTGGAAATACATCAGCAAATTCTGCCACAACTGGTACATCCTCAACCCTCAGTTCTTTACTCTTTCCAGACGTGTCCACGGCATAAATAAGATAGCCCGTGTGCCCACGTTCCAACAGCTGAGACATCTTGATCGCTGAAATCAACGGAATCTTCGCACGAGATCCGTTGCCAAAGAAAGTCCACTGACTGCCCAACTCAGGTCTGAACTTCACTATCCTCTGTCGGCAATCTACCACTGCCTGATATCTGTTCAGAACATCAATACCCAAGATGCAGTCGAAGTCTGACATACCCAGTACAATCAAGTCTGATCTCAACTCGTTGCCCTCAAAATAAATGAGGCAGTCTGCCATAAACTGATCCGCAACGACGTTTCTTCCAGTGGGTGTCGAGACAAGGAGAGGCGTGGGTAAAGAAGACGTGCGCATATGGTGTCTCTCCACGAATCCCACAGACACAAAAGAATGGGAGGCACCTGTATCTATCAAAACAAAAGCAGGGTACGTAATAAATGGCACGTACCGGCAATCACCTCCTCCGGGGCTGCCTGAGCCTGCTCTCTGGTCAGTGCATATACCTGTCCCTGGGGCGGTCCCACTGTCTGACCTCCCGACGGACGAGGCCCAAACTGCTGCCTCTGCTGCACTGTCCTGTCCTCAAACCTTGGCCTGCCGCCCTGATACTCTGACTGTCCTCCCCGTGCGGGGCAATACCGAGCAATGTGGCCCATCTTGCCACAGACATAACATGCAGGACACTTGTTTGAAGAATGTGGCCCTCCACAATTATTGCACTTCGGCTCTCCCGGCCTATCCCCGTGTGAAGATCCTCGACTGGCGGACCAATTTCCCTTCTTGCCATCCTGTTTCTGGCCAAAGTATTTCTTTCCACCATACCGCGAAGATGAAGAGGCACCACGGGGTTTAAATGGCTCACCCCGAGGCCTCAAACTGTCACTAGTCTGCCTCTGTTGCGGTACCGGTGGTGGCATGGCATATGCTCCCACTCCTAGCTCAGCAAGCTCCGCTCTTGTGAGAGCATCATCAAAAGAAGTTGGGTTATTGATGATAACCCGGTCATAGAGCTCCGGTCGCAGTCCTTTCATGAAATTTCTCATCTTGGCACGTCCATCAGAGGCAATATGGGGGACATACCTCAGTAGTGATGAGTACTGTGTGGCATAGTCTGCCACTGTCATGTTCCCCTGCCTCAGACTTGTAAATTCATCCTCCTTTGTCTGTCTTGCTGCCGCGGAGAAGTATCGGTTCAAGAACCTGGTCCTGAAGAGCGTCCAATCAATCACAGTACCTAGTGCTCTCATCTCCATCACTGTGCTCCTCCACCACATCAATGGTTTCTTAGCCAACTGGAACTCCGCCAGCCTCAGCCAAGCAGTAATAGCACAAGGAGCCGATACAAAGATCTGCTCAAGTCTCTCCAGCCACTCTTCAGCTTCTTCTCCGGACTCTGTCCCCTCAAACCGGGGCGGATGATAAGACAGAAACTGAGTCAAGCTAATCTCACCCGGTAGCAATAACTGAACTATTGGTTCCATCCCGACAGCCGGTGGAGGTAGAGATTAGCCTGTCCAATACTCGCATTTACACTCCCAACATCTCCGACTTCCTCATTAGCAGCCATGCTGTAACACAAATGTTAACAACAATCCAAAGCAATATATATATCATGTCGTTAGATAACAGGAGTGATATAAGCATGTTAGTATAATCAAATATACACCAATATGCACCACATGCATAAACATGCTTCAAATGTAAGCACCTAGCCAAACATGCTAAGGCTACCCTTCACTCGTTCCCGGGTTCTCTAACCACTGCTCTGATACCACTAATGTAAGGACCCTAATCCTTAAGTGCGGAAATAAGGCATAATAGAGCTAATATAATGATCAGAGTGCGAAAAGAACATGTTGAGTCTATGAGCTTAAGCATTACATGCCATAATAATAAGGACTTCCAAAAAGAATGGATTAATTACATTCCTCATCAATGAATGCTATCAACTAGTTTTACACTACTCCTAGAGTAGACACTAGACAAAATAATCCTGTCCTTTACTCCTCAAAAGAATGCTTCACAAGCTCACCACCTCAACCCGTTCAAAGCTTGCTATCATGCCAAAAAGGTACCTACAAGGACAACCCCCAAACATGAGCAATAATAATCATTCATATTCAACACAATATGAAGATAAAGCGTAAATGCATAATCAATATAAAACACTTCCTGTTTTCCATGCATTTCAAACGCTACCCGTTTGGTTGTCCCTGTACCACAACTCATGAGTATAATCAACAGATTATTTTTTAATGGCCAAAACATGTCATGACATCATATACCATCTTAACTGTACCACATATTGGTCACCATTCCCTAGTCTGTCCATCACAGTGTATTTTAATGCCCCTCGCTTATATTCATATGGGCGGCATAGGATAACCTCGCTACAATGGACATGCGGCGCTCCCACCCCTCGCTTCACAGAGAGCGACAAATACCCTTTCCTCGCCCCATATGACAACCACGCTCAAATGTGACATGCGGCGCTCCCACCCCTCGCTTCACATTTAGCGGAACCAATACAAAAAGCGCAAGCATTAAAATCATCAAAGGATGACCACGACTCATGGGATGTGCATCCAATAATCATAATATGCATCTAACATCAATATGCATAAATTACCATGTATATGCATCCACAATGCAATACCTCATATGGCATAAATCAACATGTATATGCATCCACAATGCAATACCACATATATACTCGCATCCACAATGCATAAACAATGAGTATATAAAATACATGTTACCGTTGGGTGCCCGTACGTCCACTACGTACCTTTCCAAAATGTGGAATGTGGTTGGACCTCAATTCCTTGGCTGCGTTGCCACCTGGGTTGGTTCTACATATACACAAATACCAATATTAGAACCCAATAATAGTCCAATACCAAAAATCCCACAAAAATAACCAAAAACACCCTTTTTGGTGTCTCGCGATCGATCGCCAACAAGCCCCGATCGATCGCGAGACTACACTGTCTCAGCCAACAAATTTCAACAATCCGCGATCGATCGCGGAGCTAGCGCCGATCGATCGCGCGCATCTCGCGATCGATCGCTGAGGCTTACTGCCTCAGCCTTGCTGCTCGCGATCGATCGCGAGAAAAACGCCGATCGATCGCCGAGCTGTGGGCATGCGGGGTTTGGGCACTATTCACCCATCTTCAACCCCCACTCAAAAACACCCACATACACCAATATCAACCAAACCCCACAACTCAAAACCAACTATAAACATCAACATAAACTCAAATATACAACATCCAACCAAAATATTACCAAAACCACAACACCCAACACAAACCCATTTTAAACCCTTCAAAACCAACCCAAACTAAAACAAATCTTTACAAAATTAAACATGAGGTATCCATACCTCTAGGGGACCTTAAATCACCCAACAATCTTCCACAAATCAAAGTTTGCAAGCACTTCTCTTCACCCAAGAGCTCAAAATCGAAAATGTGGAGAGGGGAAGGGTTTGGGTGTTGGAAATGATTTGGTAAAGTAAAAGTGTTGGATGGGGTGGGGTTGGGTATAAAAATGAGTTATTAAATCAAGTGCATACCAAAATAATCCCATGGTGTATAAAACACCCCAACATGATATTTTTCAAAGCATTTACTCAAAATGCACCATAATATCAATTAACACATAATTTCTAATAAATTGCTAACCAATGCAATTAAATCATGCTTCCAATAATATTTACCCAACATGCATTACATGCACCCTGAAATGCAACCCCGGGTCACCCTATCCACATGACCATGCATTTCCACATAAGGTAAATAAATCCAACATATAATCAATTACCACATAATTAATCATGTAAACACAATTAAAGCCAAATAGCAATTAACCATTTCGGGGATGTCACAATATTGATAGACACAGGTGCGTCACACTCTTTTGTGTCGACGAATTTTGTTGAAAGGCACCACATATGCACTTCTCCGTCGCCCATGCCTCTTATGGTCTCGACCCCCGCTGGAAGAAGTTTGACTACGAATCAGATGGTCTATGATGGCCTCATTTATTTTGAGGATAATGAGTTAAGATCAGATTTGATTGTGCTGGGAATGACAGACTTCGATTGCATTGTGGGCATCGATGTTCTGAACAAGTATCAGGCGGTGGTAGACTGCAGGCAGAGGACTGTCCGTTTCAGGTCTAATATGGGAGTCTAGTGGACATTCTTTGGGGATGGTTCTCGCCCAAAGATTCCGTTGATATCTGCTGTCAAGATGGCACAGTTATTGGAACGAGGTCATACAAGATATCTTATCTATACTGTTGATATGACGGAAAAGAGGAAAGAGCTAAAGGTTGAGGATGTGCCCGTAGTGGCGGAGTTTGCTGATGTCTTTCCGGAGGAAATTCCCGGATTCCCACCGACGAGAGAGGTCGAGTTTGGGATTGAGCTGCTACCAGGGACGTCTGTAATTTCTCTTGCCCCATATAGGATGGCACCAGCAGAGTTAAGGGAGTTAAAGATTCAGTTACAAGAACTCCTTGAAAAGGGCTACATACGCCCTAGCGTATCGCCATGGGGTGCGCCTGTCTTATTTGTTAAGAAGAAAGATGGATCGATGCGTCTATGCATTGACTATAGACAACTGAACAAAGCTACAGTAAAGAACAAGTATCCACTTCCGAGGATCGATGACTTGTTCGATCAGTTGCAGGGTACGAGGCTCTACAGTAAGATCGATCTGAGGTCGGGGTACCATCTGTGAGGGCCTGATCCTAATCAGAGGTTTAATTAACACACGATTGTTATAATAATGTAAACAGCGGAAGATTTAGTTAAAAACTTTATCAAAGTGACCCTCAAAATTTTTCGCATTTTGTTTCTAAAACATTTCCGAATAGTGAAAATATTTATTTCCAGTTTTACATCTAACATGATATTCATCGCATAAGCATTACATATAATTTCTCAGTAAAGTAATACTTAAAAATACAGATACTCAGGGCATACCCCGGTAATTTAAAACATAAGTAAAAATACTAAACAACTACTGGGACTCAAAACATAAATCGTATACCTGAGCTCGCTCTCAAGGAGCTCTGGTATTTATCGATGCTTCATCTCGAGCATCCACAGTACGTCCACCTGCAATACCTGTCATGTCCATCCAACAAAGACATGACAGCCCCCCGCGAAGGGGGTCAGAACCCCAGTACGAGAAACAGATAAAATCACAGTGTATGACAAATAACATGCGGTGTATGCCGTGCATGAATGCAAATGCACATGAAGGGTATCAAATCTCGAATATCCCTGTCTCAAGGGTCCAAAGGAAATCATCAATCACTCATCAGTGCTCGAGCAGGATGTGACACGCTCCGCGCTCCGATCTATCTCTCAGTCGAGCCATCGGCGGTCCATCATCCTCGTGTCTGGGCGACGTCGGCACGCTCGTCGCTCCGGCATCCCTCAGCTCACTCTCACTCCTGCCGAGCCAACGGCTGCCCATCATCCCCAGACACGCATCACTCATACCAAGAAAAGATATAGGTACCAAGAACGAATCAATAGGCTCAACATGACATGCTCAATGTCCATGCGTGTCAATGCATCATGCAATATCGTAATCTCATGTGATGCACCTCAAATCTCATGTCATCATATATCATGCAGTCAATGTACCATGTAATTCACATACTGCAAATCAACTTATCACATAGTCACATAAGGAGCAAGTAATGACAAGTAAATCATACCCGGGAACATCACATGTCTTTGCCAGACATTGTGATAAAACCCGTTTTCTACGTACCTTGGACCAATAATAATTTTACCGAGTGCTCCAAAATAGTCCCGAAATTATTTAACCTGGTCATAAATACTACAAAAATATCACTAAGTGTTCAAATGACACAAAAGCTAAAATAAGTTTTTAAAGGTGTTTTCCTACTGATTTTTCCTTCAAAATCAGACTGACCAGTTTTAGTAGAAAATTCATAATAAAATCATATGACTTCCAAATGACCCGATTCCAGTGCTCAAAGTTCCAAAACTCAAAGGACTTCATTTTCTTGTCTAATGATGTCGGGCTAATTCTTCCAGTAAAAGTAGTTAAAACACTAAATACGTAGCTTTTGAAATTCTGTTTTCCATCTCGAGCGGTGTTTGTAAAATCGCCATAACATTTTCATTTTAAAACCAAAATGGTTAATTCCAGTGGCAAATGACAGAAAACCCAAAGAAATAAAATACTTATTTCTGGAGAGTTTTCGAAATTCCTAGCCGAAAATGCTCAGGAACTCGGACAACACTCTGCACGACATTTTCGCCCACATGCAGAACATGATTTGCACACTTAAAGTATAAAATTCATATTTAATTGAAAATAAGTCCAAACTAAGTCATTCGTTTTTTTAAATTCAAGAGAATGAAGAGATCTACAAGGTCATGTGGAAATCGACAACAGAATCGAAATTAAACTTTGTCAAAAGTTCGAAATTCTACACTGCATGTGCATTTCCAGCACATGCAGAGTTGAATCTGGCATAGTTTAGTAAAATGGACGTATCTCACTCAAATCAATTCCAAATGATCCCAAATTTCAGCCACAGAACAACAACGCAAATATCTACAACTTTTGTTTGAGTCTCACAGTAAGCTTCCGAAGTTAAGGTAGTCGAAAATACAGAGCCATATACTGCATGCAACCATAGTTTCTGCTGAAACTCATGGCAGCATGAGTTTCACCTCTTTATACATAAACATAACTCTAAAATCGACCCAATCAGAACTAAAATCAAAGATTAACAATATAAAGGGAATGATATACCTCCCAAGCTTTTAAAAATACCCAAAGCCTTGAAGCTCTTCTAAAATCCTATCCAATTCCTAACTTGCATGCAAGATTTGAGCATGTTTTAATGGAGGAAAAGGAGGTGGAGCTTTTCGAATTTAATGGAGGAAGGAGGAGAGGATGGCTTGCTTGTGGGAGTGATAGAGATGATGGAATGTCTGAATGAAAAGCACAAGCAAATCTCAACCATAAATAAAGGAAAATAGGCGTGGGATACTAGGAAAAATTTTGGGATTTTTTAATCAATTTTTATCCCACTATGTCCAAGTGTCCCAAGATGGTGTTTTGATGGTGGTTTGGGCATGGCATGGCCGAAAACCACATGCCAAAATAATAATTTTGATGTATTTTATCTTTATTATAAATAGGTGTTGTGATCCGGAACACCTCAATTCGAATTCTTCGCTTTTAATCACCTGGGTTTGCTTAATCATTAATTATCCGATTTAATTGCAACGGGGTCTTACAATTCTTCCCCTCTTAAAAAGCTTTCGTCCTCGAAATCGCAAAACTGAGTATAACTCAATAAATCAAAACATACGAGTTGTCTCAATCTCATTCATAGATACTTAAGGATCACCATGTATCAATGACAACTGCTGTGGTCGTCTCAACGATCTACCACTTAATCAATGTTCTCTATGATTCCACAAAGTTCAAAATATCGAGGCAACATCAAACCTCACTTAAAGAATCATATTGATCATCGCAAATGTAATATTTTCATATTTACCTGATTCTCTACTCGAAGGCTAACGATATATTTCTCGTTGGCGTAGAAAATCTACTCACCTCAAGCCAAAATTTTAATCGTTTTCGCTGAAATTTTATCGTTCCTGGCATTTTTTTCTCAACAATCTTAAGTTATGCCAAAATTTCTTATCAATTTTCTATAATCACATCAGCGATCGGTAATTATGGTTCTGCAAAACCTGAACCGATGCCATCCCAAAAGTTCTCTGAAACTTAAATTATAGGAAAATTCTACTAGTGAATAGTGATTCTGTCAGTTCTCACTAAATTCACCACTATTAATCGGAACATAGATTCCAAAGTCTGGATATTTTCTCAGTTGATCCATCTGTATGGGTATGCTAAGCAATACACATTGCTAACTTAGTATCCATTACATTCTGAAAATAGTTTCGAATTCTGATATTATCATCGGATCTCAATCAGATACATCTATTACAGAAACTCACTGTAACTAAACCATATTAACCATATCTTAAACATGTCGTCCTCTCATAGACATATAGACTATCATATGAAATCAATATCTTGTATTGGATAGTCAATCAATTCCAATTCGACTTATTTCACAATCTCTGTTTGTTCTAAACAATTTGAGCTATAAAACCCAAAACTAGAAATTTCCAAAATTCATTGTGGTACTTACAAATCCTGTATTATCCCATTAGGTCTCGTATTTTTATCTTGACCTGCTGGCATGTCAAACAAATTGCCGCAAAATTCAAAAATTTCTTCCTTTATACCATCCCGTCAGAAATAGGATCTCAGGAATGATACATCACATCTCAGGAATGATACATCACATCATTCCCAGAATAACACTATGTTCTCTATAGTGTGCTTTCTGCTGTAATACGTCTTTCAAATCAGTAAAATTCGATGCTATATACTGATTGTTCATTCGCAACCACCACTAAATGGCATACTAAATTTACTTGGTTGATAAGACAGAACCAATTTCTTAACTCAATATCTGTATGGGTCTGTCCTTCAAGTCTTTCCGATCGTCAAAATCAGAGGTTACCAAACTGCAAAGCAAACATTGATGCTACCATTGCACTTGCACTTTTAGGTTCAGTGCATCTGCTACTAGTTTCATTTCCCTTGATTTATATTGACTATCAAAGTCAAATTCTTTAATAAATCTAGTCATCGCTTATATCTCAAGAATATGCAATCATCTTTTCATGATACATTAGAACATATCTTCAAATCTTTGACATACGTATTTGCACAACTACACATCTCCCTGAACCAGTTAACCACATCAACATTGGGGTTGTAGTCCATTTCAGTGTCAGTTATGAAAACTCCTTTCTCATTCATCTGACCAAACGAATATCAAATTTCTTCTTGGACAATTGGTTCATAAGTCAGGCTATCCTAGAATATCCTTCCATAAAGCCTGTAGTATCTGCCAAAATTCATAAAACTTTGTATCTTGAGTACAATGATTGGCCTTGGCCCAATAAGTATTATCTTTACTTTACTGGAATCAACAGGTATTGTGATGTCCGGGAATTAATGGTGTTAATCCCGGTGTAGTATTAATCCTGGATGGATTTTTTTTAATTGTAGCAATTAGGAATTAATTGCGGTTCGGCATCTCCCGAGGTTGGTAAATCGGGCCTTCTGGGCTCGTCTAATTGATTAGTTGGGATCGTTGGATCCCGAGGTTGAGATCGTATTCTCATTCCGGTGAAAACCTGCGAGTTGGGTTTTTAGTGTGACTCAGAATCTCGGGTGCTGTTTGTGGGCACCGGTAGGGGGTTTTTGAGTTAGAGAGAGAGTTTTTGAAAACAGATGATTTTTAATGAATCATGATGTATTTGTGGGGCTATTAGTATTTCGGGGTATTTTTGCTATAAATACCAATTAAACCCAGGATTTTAATTATCGGAACCATTTTCCTCTTCTTCCTCCTCTCTTCCCGCGCGCGAGCCTTCCCGATCCCCTTTGACCCCCGCCGCTTCAAGGCGTGCGCCCGCCGCCGTCCGGCCGCCGTTCGGCGCGTGCGACCCGCCGTTGGAATCGTCTCTCCGAGGCGCAGCTATACATACAATCAATTTGAAGTTTGGTCGCGATTTGAGCTCGAATTTCTGCTGGAAGCGCTAGGGTTCGAACTGGGTTTCTGTTCGATTTTGTGGCTCGTTTTTGGTACGATTTTTGGGGCTCTTTTTCCAGTGTTTTTGGGGCGTTTTGTAATGCATTTTGTGTCGAAAATTTATGCTTTGTGGTTCAAGGATTTTGGTTGCCAATTGATTCGATTTGAGCGCTGGATTGCAAGGCTCATAGTTCGAATTTCTTGATGTTGGGCGGGTTAGGGTTCGAATTTTGGGGGTTTTGGTTTGGGGATGTTGATTCTTGTTGTTAATTAATTAATTTATGGTTTAGATGCTTATTGGGTTCGAATTGAGGAATTGGATTCGAATTTAGGGCTTTAAATTCGAATTTTGGGGGTTTCGCATGTGGGGCGATTATTCATGTTGTTGATTGATTAATTCATGTTTTAAATGAATTATGGTGATTTTTGGATTTGATTTGTGTGGTTGGGGTTCGAATTTTAGGAGTGGTTCTTGAGCAATTTTTGATATTGTCTCATTCGTTTCCCCTCCCTGTATATGCCCTGCCCCGGGTCTTTTAAATGGTAAATTGTTGTGGATTGACAATATGTTGAGGGTTATGGGTGTGCTTGAGCATGGGTTGCATGTTCGTAATTAATTGTGAATTATTTATCGTGTTAGCACATCGTTCCTCGGAGCATGGAACTCGAGCAAGGTTTGGCTCGGACTTCGGAAATTAAGGTACGTGGGACGTACGAGCATTAGCCTATTATAGTATTGCAACTGTAATATGCATGGTTTGTGATAATGGTATTAAATGGGCATTGGAATACATGGTGTATGGTAATTGTATTATATGGACATTACAATATCTGGCAGGTGGTCTGGCATGTGGTAATTACATTGGATAAATATTGAGATGCATGGTGCACTATATTTACTTCAAATGGATAATGATATGCATGGTAAACGGTCTTTGCCTTCAATGGATATATATATATATATATTGGGAATCATACAGTGCCGCCTTCGAGCGAGCAATGATTCGGGATGCGGTCGCCATTGGGCGACCATCGGTTATGACGCCGCTATTGTTGAGCGTGCGCGAGGTTTAGTATGCCGCTATTGTGGAGCGAGCAATGAAATAAGAACATGGAATTGTTGGTTAAATATATGCGATATCTATAGTCTTTTACATTATGTTCTTATCCCTTTGATTATGGAACTGGTATAATAGAACGGTATTAGTTAATCTATGTGACGATTAACTGGCTTTGGGAATTTGATGAGTTTGGTTATTTTGAGAACAGGGACAATACAGGGGGATCCCGGATGAGGGTATTGCCATCCAGGGAGTATCATTTAAATTATGGCATTTACATTCTGTAAATTATGAATTGCAATATTATTATTTTGTGATTGGTGGTATTGGTATGCTCACCCCGTGTGGGGGCTGTCTCTGTTGGGGCAGGTAACACAGGTGTAGCGGCTTTGGAGTCGAGCTCGGGCTTTTGGTTAGAGGTACTTCCAGGATCGAGGTACCAGAGCTGGTTGGATGGACGCTCAGATCCAGTGTTGAGATCGAGTTGTGCTTGGAAGGTGCTTCCAGGATAGAAGTACCAGTAGCGGTATCCGGTATAGTGTTTTATGCATCAAATACACGTTTATTCATTGAGTACACCTTACGTGTATATGGGATGTATAAATGGGCTATGGCCTCTTTCTGTTCATTATGGTTGCATGCAATTAATTATGGAAATTGCTAAATGAACTAAGAGCATATTAGTGGATTATATGGGTGCATGTTATGTGAATAATAATGGTAGGGGGAATTTGAATATTGGGAATTGAATGCAAGAAATTTTCTGGGTAGCATACGGTGTTGCACTTGCATAGGGTTTTTCCCCTGATGGTATGATTATATGCACTCATGGTATGGCTTAATGCACTAATTACGGGTTAAGGGCACGGGGGTCCTTACATTAGTGGTATCAGAGCAGTGGTTAGCTCTTTGGGGCTGTTGAGGGCCTAGGAACATGTTATTGGGAATGAGAAGCACATACTTATGCATGATTGCTTATGTGCGTTTATGATATGTGTTCATCATTGGCATATGTGTTGCTAACCATGGTGGTTGCAGGGTCTTATGAGACATGGACTATGCATTACGGTTGCATAGGTATACATCGGAGTGATGATTTTAATGCTTTGCCGCTACATGTTGGAGCGAGGTGCATTAAAATACACTCATGGCGATGTTTATGGGAATACGGATTATGCATTACGGTTGCATGCACGTCGAAGCGATGATGCCGCTGTCGTGTCGAAGCGATGGTAAATGCCGCTGTCACGTCGAAGCGATGATGCCGCTGTCGTGCCGAAACAATTATTGAAATACGGGTTATGCATTACGGTTGCATGCATGGCGTAGCGATATGAATACTTGCCGCTGTCGTATTATAGCGATGAAGAATATTTGCCGCAAATATGTCGAAGCGAAGGAAAATGCCGCTGTCATATTATTATTGCGAGGGATATTATGCCGCTAATACGTCGAAGCGAAGGGTATTTCCGCTGTCATGCCGGAATGATGGTAAATGCCGCTGTCGTGTCGAAGCGATGGTAAATGCCGCTGTCACGTCGAAGCGATGGTACCACCGTCATGTCGAAACGATGATGCCGCTGTCGTGTCGAAGCGATGATACATGCCGCTGTCACGTCGAAGCGATGATGCCGTTGTCATGACGTAGCGATGTGATCGGGAACAAAGTACTACATGAGTGTGAGTACCTCTTGAGTCCGCGATTATCCGGGTATTTTATTGGCGATGGTTCCGCCGGGTATTTTATTGGCGATGGTTACGCCGGGTATTTTATTGGCGATGGTTACGCCGGGTATTTTATTGGCGATGGTTACGCCGGGTATTTTGTTGGCGATGGTTACGCCGGGTATTTTATTGGCGACGGTTACGCCGGGTATTCTATTGGCGATGGTTTATACCGCCGGATATCTATAGCGACATTTTATGCCGCTGACTCCATGGCGAGGGATCATGCCGCTGATTCGATAGCGATGGGTTATACCGCTATGTGTGTAGCACTGGATTATGCCGCCTACGAGCGATGGGTGCTGCTTATGTACCGCTGGTGGACGATGGATACAGGTATTCCGCTATCTCGATAGCGATGAGGTATGGCATATTACTTTTGTTATCAGTATGGTGATTATGGTGTATTATTATTTACCGTCATGTGTTTGACGATGAGATTATGGATGTCGTGTATCGACAGGTACCGTCATATGTTCGACGATGTTATTTGGGATAACTATGTGGACGCTTGGCGTCATTTTGGTGATTTATGCATTCATGTTTATGTATATGGTTGTATGGTTTGAGTGCCGATGGTGGGCACATGGTAGGGTCTGGGTATTTAGTTGACGAGACCTTTTGCCGAGCAGGTTTGCTCGATGGATCATTGATGCATTGTACCGGTGAGAGTACGCATCGTATTATGGAGGTATATTATTGACGAGCAATGATACCCTTGGGTATGCTCGCTGGGATGGCTAAGGCCAAGTGAATGGTGGTAAGAGTAGTCATTGAGGAAACTACTCGCTTGTTATTGTGATGAGGAGTAAACATGGTTACACCCACCCTAAGGGCGTGGAAGAAGTCCTAATGGATTAGGATTGCATGATAATTGAGCGTGGACGCCGGGTTGTCCAGTGTGCTTTGGTGTTTTAGAGATATGTTGGGCAATGACCCACAACTCTAATGGTTTGGGCGGTATGGTATACCGGGATGGAATGTGTGTCGCGTTAATAGGTTGGTATAAGCCTATGGGACCAGCGAATCACTAGCCAGGTATTGTTGCAGTGCTTTAGTGTGCTTGTGGTAGCTATTATAATGCTCGTTGGATTCGAGTTTGGTGAATCGTATGGTGATACGATGAGGGTTATGGTAGACTCTTGTAGTCTCTATGTGGCATGGTGTTTGAGGTAGGGAATACCTCACGGGGACGTTATACGTCATTGTTTTGAGGGACTTGTGCTGGGACAGCTCAAGTTTGTTGGTATTACCAACGTGAGTGTCAACAAGTCGTGGTTAGCTCTAGTTGAGCATCCTTGCATATGGCATGCAATGGGAGTCACAATGGTTTGTGAGATATAGTTAGTGGGGTGACACTACTATATTGATTTTTTTTATCTCTTGGAGAGATTTGGATTGTACTGTCTTGGAGACAGCTTGCATCGGTCGTGGTTTGATTGTAAGTCAGCCATGGTAAGCATTACTGATGTTGGACCGAGTAATGGATTTCTTACCTCGGTGAGACGTTTGAGGAGACGTCTTCGGGGAGATGCTCGATTTTGGAGTACTATGGTATTAGTACAGAGCATCGTTGGAAGGTGTATACATGGCGTATACGGATTTTTGGATTGGGTAATGGTAGTATTGATGCACTACTCTAACCAATTGTATATTTCTGGGTTCCGGGATATGTTTTGGTATTAATATACCAGGTTTTCCGAACGGTAATTCGAGGATTGGAGGATCATGGATTCATGACTTCTTCCTTGAGAGGAAGACGGTATTGTGATTCCTACCGGTTGAATCTTTTGGGGAGATTCGTTATTTTGGTTCGTGTGGTGGTGATGTTGAAATCACACCCTTTGGTTTTGGTTTGTCAACCATCATTCTCCGTGGGGCGAGAATAATCGGGGTTTGACAGTTGGTTTTGGGATTTGGGTGTGATTGGAGATACCCGAGTCTATTGCATTGTGTATGCATGTTGTGATTGGTGTTTGGGCATGTATGCCGTGAGTGTATACGAATGCCAATGTTATTTTGTTCATTGTTGAACGTCGAGTTGTATGCTTGGTTTGGTGAATCTCCGGTGTGAGATTGTGGGACCTCGAGATCGGTAATCTCGCTGGCACGATGCATTCTGATGAATGATCGTGAGGGTTGTTTGACTTCCCCGGAGGAGGGATTGTTGTGTTTTGAAACCATGGTAGTTCTTGCTGGTTAATTCGATAGCCTCCCTGTTTTAGGATTGTAAAATCCCAGGATAGACAAGGGGTGGCCAGGACTCGGATTTGTTTGGTGTCGTGGTTGACACGCGTGGCGGGGATGCAAGTGATTGTTTTGCGTGACCTCTGTGGAACTTGAGACTTTGTGGAGTCTTGATGGTGTGTCGGGACCAAGATATGATTTCTTGGAACACACCGGTGTAAACATCCTCGGTGATGTATTTTTGTGTGGATCAGTGACCGTGGGTAACCCGGTCCGGGTTGCAAGTGGTGCAACTACTCCTTTGGAGGAGATGGGCTGGGAAGCGAAACTGGTTTTTCTGTGAGTATACTGTTGTATACTAGTGGTCCCCACCATGACGATATGTGTCATGCATCGTGGGCAGGTGGTGAATATCACGGGATGATATCTTTGTCAGAACCAATGAAGGTTTGGTTGAGTTTCAGTCATGGTGGACTGACTTCTGGGACGATTCACGTCGAGGTATGTTGTTATCTTTCGGGTTGTATTGGTTTTGGCGGTTGCTCTATTTTAGGTCTTAGTGCGAGACTGGTATTCTCGCAGTTGTTAATTCGATTCTAAGGTGGTTCAGAATCGGGGTCTTGGCTTTGTTTTGTTTGTGTAGTCCTGGTGTTACGTGGAGTACACCGGTGCAATTTCGGGGACGAAATTTTATTAGTAGGGGATAATTGTGATGTCCGGGAATTAATGGTGTTAATCCCGGTGTAGTATTAATCCTGGATGGATTTTTTTTAATTGTAGCAATTAGGAATTAATTGCGGTTCGGCATCTCCCGAGGTTGGTAAATCGGGCCTTCTGGGCTCGTCTAATTGATTAGTTGGGATCGTTGGATCCCGAGGTTGAGATCGTATTCTCATTCCGGTGAAAACCTGCGAGTTGGGTTTTTAGTGTGACTCAGAATCTCGGGTGCTGTTTGTGGGCACCGGTAGGGGGTTTTTGAGTTAGAGAGAGAGTTTTTGAAAACAGATGATTTTTAATGAATCATGATGTATTTGTGGGGCTATTAGTATTTCGGGGTATTTTTGCTATAAATACCAATTAAACCCAGGATTTTAATTATCGGAACCATTTTCCTCTTCTTCCTCCTCTCTTCCCGCGCGCGAGCCTTCCCGATCCCCTTTGACCCCCGCCGCTTCAAGGCGTGCGCCCGCCGCCGTCCGGCCGCCGTTCGGCGCGTGCGACCCGCCGTTGGAATCGTCTCTCCGAGGCGCAGCTATACATACAATCAATTTGAAGTTTGGTCGCGATTTGAGCTCGAATTTCTGCTGGAAGCGCTAGGGTTCGAACTGGGTTTCTGTTCGATTTTGTGGCTCGTTTTTGGTACGATTTTTGGGGCTCTTTTTCCAGTGTTTTTGGGGCGTTTTGTAATGCATTTTGTGTCGAAAATTTATGCTTTGTGGTTCAAGGATTTTGGTTGCCAATTGATTCGATTTGAGCGCTGGATTGCAAGGCTCATAGTTCGAATTTCTTGATGTTGGGCGGGTTAGGGTTCGAATTTTGGGGGTTTTGGTTTGGGGATGTTGATTCTTGTTGTTAATTAATTAATTTATGGTTTAGATGCTTATTGGGTTCGAATTGAGGAATTGGATTCGAATTTAGGGCTTTAAATTCGAATTTTGGGGGTTTCGCATGTGGGGCGATTATTCATGTTGTTGATTGATTAATTCATGTTTTAAATGAATTATGGTGATTTTTGGATTTGATTTGTGTGGTTGGGGTTCGAATTTTAGGAGTGGTTCTTGAGCAATTTTTGATATTGTCTCATTCGTTTCCCCTCCCTGTATATGCCCTGCCCCGGGTCTTTTAAATGGTAAATTGTTGTGGATTGACAATATGTTGAGGGTTATGGGTGTGCTTGAGCATGGGTTGCATGTTCGTAATTAATTGTGAATTATTTATCGTGTTAGCACATCGTTCCTCGGAGCATGGAACTCGAGCAAGGTTTGGCTCGGACTTCGGAAATTAAGGTACGTGGGACGTACGAGCATTAGCCTATTATAGTATTGCAACTGTAATATGCATGGTTTGTGATAATGGTATTAAATGGGCATTGGAATACATGGTGTATGGTAATTGTATTATATGGACATTACAATATCTGGCAGGTGGTCTGGCATGTGGTAATTACATTGGATAAATATTGAGATGCATGGTGCACTATATTTACTTCAAATGGATAATGATATGCATGGTAAACGGTCTTTGCCTTCAATGGATATATATATATATATATTGGGAATCATACAGTGCCGCCTTCGAGCGAGCAATGATTCGGGATGCGGTCGCCATTGGGCGACCATCGGTTATGACGCCGCTATTGTTGAGCGTGCGCGAGGTTTAGTATGCCGCTATTGTGGAGCGAGCAATGAAATAAGAACATGGAATTGTTGGTTAAATATATGCGATATCTATAGTCTTTTACATTATGTTCTTATCCCTTTGATTATGGAACTGGTATAATAGAACGGTATTAGTTAATCTATGTGACGATTAACTGGCTTTGGGAATTTGATGAGTTTGGTTATTTTGAGAACAGGGACAATACAGGGGGATCCCGGATGAGGGTATTGCCATCCAGGGAGTATCATTTAAATTATGGCATTTACATTCTGTAAATTATGAATTGCAATATTATTATTTTGTGATTGGTGGTATTGGTATGCTCACCCCGTGTGGGGGCTGTCTCTGTTGGGGCAGGTAACACAGGTGTAGCGGCTTTGGAGTCGAGCTCGGGCTTTTGGTTAGAGGTACTTCCAGGATCGAGGTACCAGAGCTGGTTGGATGGACGCTCAGATCCAGTGTTGAGATCGAGTTGTGCTTGGAAGGTGCTTCCAGGATAGAAGTACCAGTAGCGGTATCCGGTATAGTGTTTTATGCATCAAATACACGTTTATTCATTGAGTACACCTTACGTGTATATGGGATGTATAAATGGGCTATGGCCTCTTTCTGTTCATTATGGTTGCATGCAATTAATTATGGAAATTGCTAAATGAACTAAGAGCATATTAGTGGATTATATGGGTGCATGTTATGTGAATAATAATGGTAGGGGGAATTTGAATATTGGGAATTGAATGCAAGAAATTTTCTGGGTAGCATACGGTGTTGCACTTGCATAGGGTTTTTCCCCTGATGGTATGATTATATGCACTCATGGTATGGCTTAATGCACTAATTACGGGTTAAGGGCACGGGGGTCCTTACAGGTATCCGGTGAACTGGTATCACCGATCCCGAAATAACACTCCATTCACCCAAGATTTACACTTCGATAACGTGGTATACAATTTGAGCTTCATGAAGCGTCTGAATAATCAAATGTTCTGTGTGATTCCTTCCGAATATCGTGTACACTAGTATACCACTGATGAATATGATTACAATTTCGCCCAAAAGTTACGGAAAATTTTCTTCATCAAATTCATAACTCTACCGGTATAGTTGTCAGACCACACAACATTTCCAAAAATTCAAAATGTCTATATCTGGTTTGACCAATTGCCTAGAGAACATTTTCTCTTCTGACTCAAACTGATGGTAACCAGAGTAAAAATCATTCTTCTTATACAATAAAGTTCCTTACAACTTGATCAGTTACTTTTCGATCTTAGGCAGTAGGTATTTATTCTTGACAATAGCCCGATTCAACTACCTTTAATCGATACACATCTTCATCATATCATTTTTCTTCTTCACGAACAATACTGATGTTCCCTCAAGGTGACATACTCAGACATATGTACCAATATCGAGGATATTCAGCAACTATTCATCTATATCTGTCAACTCTGCTGATGACATTCCATATAGTGCTTTTGATATCAAATCTATTCCTTATCATCAACGAATAGTTAAAATCAATTTCCTTCTTTAGTGAAAATTCTTTCATTTCTTCAGGAAAATCTTGGTAGGTTTTCTTACCTCTATAATATCAGTCAACCTCGACTCTTTTTGATAAGCATCAACTGCTTATTATCAAATATCCCTCGTTTTCCATGTATTGCAACCACAATATTTTCATAGCTGATACTATCAGTAACTTAGCTTGCTATTCGTGGCGATAAACATTTCATTTGTATCCAGAAGACGGTTAATAATTCATTATACCCTGAAATCAACTTACAATATCTCAAAATTTATCAGAGTATCCATACCCTTGATACAATCAAAACCATATATGAGCAACACCATTGAATTCGAATCCACATCACTATCATTAAATTGTAAGCTACAGTTCACTATTACAAGTGTGGATAGTATAATTAGCACTACTGATTTATTTTCCAAATCATAATAACCAATGCACATTGAGGCAATGTATGAAAACAATGCTTTTGTCTCAATAACACTTGTGCAGTGCGATCAAATACATGACATGTATCTGCGATCACTAGTACTGAAGTATCTCTAATCTTATCCTCGATCAAGGTATACTCTCTGGTCTGTTGGGAAACCAAAAATAACTATCAGGTATTACCTCTAGTCTGCAGGTAATTAACTGCTGCTGGAACTGAGTGGTCGAAAGGAATAACCACTCTGATATCTACCCTAGCTCAGGGTATTTGTTGCTATGGATGCATCTGTTCCTGAGCACGTAACGCACATGCTCTGACTGACCACCATCAATAACAGTTCCTTTTATTCTTTCACCAGGATCAGTAGATACTTATATCTACAACGATCTCAACGACCTTGAAAAGATCTGGTATTCTACAATCTCTTAGTACCTTTAGAACTACTAGAGCTGGATAAATTTGAGTGATACTTCTGAAACTTTTCCAGGACTACTTGGATTATCCCAATGATAGTCACTTCATTAATCTTTAATCCAGTTCTAATTACTTCGCACCACATTGGTGTCTTATTCCTTAGTCAAAATCTAATCTCTTCACTAGTGAATAGCTATTGAGATTAAGCAGATATTTCCATTTCTCAAGTCCACGAATATCAATTATCATTTTCCATGTCATCCATACCATTACTCTAGATAGTCTCATCTAAATGAGTTCATAGTGAAGTTTTTATTCATAGTTCGGAGACAAAAACTGGAACTAAATCACGACAGTCCCCTAAACCAAGTCCTCATTCAAACCAATTCTCGTTGTTTCTCACAACAACTACACTCCATTCTTCAGTTGAAATATTGCTAGTTCCAATATTCTCAAGTTCTAAATTATCATCTTGGCGTACACAGGTTTTGACGTAAACTCATACGTATAACCTTGGTCTTTCAGACTTAAATTCCTGATGTCAATCGACAAAAGTGTGTTAAATAATTCTAGTGGCATCCACTAATCATAAGGATTAAATCCCAAAGTGATAAATACAATTTCCAATAACGGACACATTATCACTAAATTATAGTGCAATTAACAGTTTATAGTGTCTACAGATTCAATAGTAGCTCTTAAAGTCTATATCACGGCTACCTGTCCAAACACTAACTGTCCAACACAATTCATACATCTCAAGTCATAGATGTTATCATCATTCATTCTACATCAACATCCTATCAGCAACTATCAGTGCTAACAGATAAAATTCTCAACATTATATGCAACTCAGCATAATATATGCAACTCAGCATTCACATTCTCTAGATTATATGCAACTCGGCATATTAAAATCTTCAGAGATATGACATCTCATTATTCCTGCTTACTAATCCAGTACATGCATAAAATCTCATTATCGAACATGTAAACATAGCAGGCAAGAGCATATAAATCAGATAGTCAGACACATGCACAAACAATTCATTTGTGACTATTCTCAGTGTCCTAACTCTAGTTCGAGCATATCCCAGATTATGCTCTGATACCAACTGTGAGGGCCTGGTCCTAATCAGAGGTTTAATTAACACACGATTGTTATAATAATGTAAACAGCGGAAGATTTAGTTAAAAACTTTATCAAAGTGACCCTCAAAATTTTTCGCATTTTGTTTCTAAAACATTTCCGAATAGTGAAAATATTTATTTCCAGTTTTACATCTAACATGATATTCATCGCATAAGCATTACATATAATTTCTCAGTAAAGTAATACTTAAAAATACAGATACTCAGGGCATACCCCGGTAATTTAAAACATAAGTAAAAATACTAAACAACTACTGGGACTCAAAACATAAATCGTATACCTGAGCTCGCTCTCAAGGAGCTCTGGTATTTATCGATGCTTCATCTCGAGCATCCACAGTACGTCCACCTGCAATACCTGTCATGTCCATCCAACAAAGACATGACAGCCCCCCGCGAAGGAGGTCAGAACCCCAGTACGAGAAACAGATAAAATCACAGTGTATGACAAATAACATGCGATGTATGCCGTGCATGAATGCAAATGCACATGAAGGGTATCAAATCTCGAATATCCCTGTCTCAAGGGTCCAAAGGAAATCATCAATCACTCATCAGTGCTCGAGCAGGATGTGACACGCTCCGCGCTCCGATCTATCTCTCAGTCGAGCCATCGGCGGTCCATCATCCTCGTGTCTGGGCGACGTCGGCACGCTCGTCGCTCCGGCATCCCTCAGCTCACTCTCACTCCTGCCGAGCCAACGGCTGCCCATCATCCCCAGACACGCATCACTCATACCAAGAAAAGATATAGGTACCAAGAACGAATCAATAGGCTCAACATGACATGCTCAATGTCCATGCGTGTCAATGCATCATGCAATATCGTAATCTCATGTGATGCACCTCAAATCTCATGTCATCATATATCATGCAGTCAATGTACCATGTAATTCACATACTGCAAATCAACTTATCACATAGTCACATAAGGAGCAAGTAATGACAAGTAAATCATACCCGGGAACATCACATGTCTTTGCCAGACATTGTGATAAAACCCGTTTTCTACGTACCTTGGACCAATAATAATTTACCGAGTGCTCCAAAATAGTCCCGAAATTATTTAACCTGGTCATAAATACTACAAAAATATCACTAAGTGTTTAAATGACACAAAAGCTAAAATAAGTTTTTAAAGGTGTTTTCCTACTGATTTTTCCTTCAAAATCAGACTGACCAGTTTTAGTAGAAAATTCATAATAAAATCATATGACTTCCAAATGACCCGATTCCAGTGCTCAAAGTTCCAAAACTCAAAGGACTTCATTTTCTTGTCTAATGATGTCGGGCTAATTCTTCCAGTAAAAGTAGTTAAAACACTAAATACGTAGCTTTTGAAATTCTGTTTTCCATCTCGAGCGGTGTTTGTAAAATCGCCATAACATTTTCATTTTAAAAACCAAAATGGTTAATTCCAGTGGCAAATGACAGAAAACCCAAAGAAATAAAATACTTATTTCTGGAGAGTTTTCGAAATTCCTAGCCGAAAATGCTCAGGAACTCGGACAACACTCTGCACGACATTTTCGCCCACATGCAGAACATGATTTGCACACTTAAAGTATAAAATTCATATTTAATTGAAAATAAGTCCAAACTAAGTCATTCGTTTTTTAAATTCAAGAGAATGAAGAGATCTACAAGGTCATGTGGAAATCGACAACAGAATCGAAATTAAACTTTGTCAAAAGTTCGAAATTCTACACTGCATGTGCATTTCCAGCACATGCAGAGTTGAATCTGGCATAGTTTAGTAAAATGGACGTATCTCACTCAAATCAATTCCAAATGATCCCAAATTTCAGCCACAGAACAACAACGCAAATATCTACAACTTTTGTTTGAGTCTCACAGTAAGCTTCCGAAGTTAAGGTAGTCGAAAATACAGAGCCATATACTGCATGCAACCATAGTTTCTGCTGAAACTCATGGCAGCATGAGTTTCACCTCTTTATACATAAACATAACTCTAAAATCGACCCAATCAGAACTAAAATCAAAGATTAACAATATAAAGGGAATGATATACCTCCCAAGCTTTTAAAAATACCCAAAGCCTTGAAGCTCTTCTAAAATCCTATCCAATTCCTAACTTGCATGCAAGATTTGAGCATGTTTTAATGGAGGAAAAGGAGGTGGAGCTTTTCGAATTTAATGGAGGAAGGAGGAGAGGATGGCTTGCTTGTGGGAGTGATAGAGATGATGGAATGTCTGAATGAAAAGCACAAGCAAAGCTCAACCATAAATAAAGGAAAATAGGCGTGGGATACTAGGCAACATTTTGGGATTTTTTAATCAATTTTTATCCCACTATGTCCAAGTGTCCCAAGATGGTGTTTTGATGGTGGTTTGGGCATGGCATGGCCGAAAACCACATGCCAAAATAATAATTTTGATGTATTTTATCTTTATTATAAATAGGTGTTGTGATCCGGAACACCTCAATTCGAATTCTTCGCTTTTAATCACCTGGGTTTGCTTAATCATTAATTATCCGATTTAATTGCAACGGGGTCTTACAATTCTTCCCCTCTTAAAAAGATTTCGTCCTCGAAATCGCAAAATTGAGTATAACTCAATAAATCAAAACATACGAGTTGTCTCAATCTCATTCATAGATACTTAAGGATCACCATGTATCAATGACAACTGCTGTGGTCGTCTCAACGATCTACCACTTAATCAATGTTCTCTATGATTCCACAAAGTTCAAAATATCGAGGCAACATCAAACCTCACTTAACGAATCATATTGATCATCGCAAATGTAATATTTCATATTTACCTGATTCTCTACTCGAAGGCTAACGATATATTTCTCGTTGGCGTAGAAAATCTACTCACCTCAAGCCAAAATTTTAATCGTTTTCGCTGAAACCTGGCATTTTTTTCTCAACAATCTTAAGTTATGCCAAAATTTCTTATCAATTTTCTATAATCACATCAGCGATCGGTAATTATGGTTCTGCAAAACCTGAACCGATGCCATCCCAAAAGTTCTCTGAAACTTAAATTATAGGAAAATTCTACTAGTGAATAGTGATTCTGTCAGTTCTCACTAAATTCACCACTATTAATCGGAACATAGATTCCAAAGTCTGGATATTTTCTCAGTTGATCCATCTGTATGGGTATGCTAAGCAATACACATTGCTAACTTAGTATCCATTACATTCTGAAAATAGTTTCGAATTCTGATATTATCATCGGATCTCAATCAGATACATCTATTACAGAAACTCACTGTAACTAAACCACATTAACCATATCTTAAACATGTCGTCCTCTCATAGACATATAGACTATCATATGAAATCAATATCTTGTATTGGATAGTCAATCAATTCCAATTCGACTTATTTCACAGTCTCTGTTTGTTCTAAACAATTTGAGCTATAAAACCCAAAACTAGAAATTTCCAAAATTCATTGTGGTACTTACAAATCCTGTACTATCCCATTAGGTCTCGTATTTTTATCTTGACCTGCTGGCATGTCAAACAAATTGCCACAAAATTCAAAAATTTCTTCCTTTATACCATCCCGTCAGAAATAGGATCTCAGGAATGATACATCACATCTCAGGAATGATACATCACATCATTCCCAGAATAACACTATGTTCTCTATAGTGTGCTTTCTGCTGTAATACGTCTTTCAAATCAGTAAAATTCGATGCTATATACTGATTGTTCATTCGCAACCACCACTAAATGGCATACTAAATTTACTTGGTTGATAAGACAGAACCAATTTCTTAACTCAATATCTGTATGGGTCTGTCCTTCGAGTCTTTCCGATCGTCAAAATCAGAGGTTACCAAACTGCAAAGCAAACATTGATGCTACCATTGCACTTGCACTTTTAGGTTCAGTGCATCTGCTACTAGTTTCATTTCCCTTGATTTATATTGACTATCAAAGTCAAATTCTTTAATAAATCCAGTCATCGCATATATCTCAAGAATATGCAATCATTTTTTCATGATACATTAGAACATATCTTCAAATCTTTGACATACGTATTTGCACAACTACACATCTCCCTGAACCAGTTAACCACATCAACATTGGGGTTGTAGTCCATTTCAGTGTCAGTTATGAAAACTTCTTTCTCATTCATCTGACCAAACGAATATCAAATTTCTTCTTGGACAATTGGTTCATAAGTCAGGCTATCCTAGAATATCCTTCCATGAAGCCTGTAGTATCTGCCAAAATTCATAAAACTTTGTATCTTGAGTACAATGATTGGCCTTGGCCCAATAAGTATTATCTTTACTTTACTGGAATCAACAGGTATCCGGTGAACTGGTATCACCGATCCCGAAATAACACTCCATTCACCCAAGATTTACACTTCGATAACGTGGTATACACTTTGAGCTTCATGAAGCGTCTGAATAATCAAATGTTCTGTGTGATTCCTTCCGAATATCGTGTACACTAGTATACCACTGATGAATATGATTACAATTTCGCCCAAAAGTTACGGAAAATTTTCTTCATCAAATTCATAACTCTACCGGTATAGTTGTCAGACCACACAACATTTCCAAAAATTCAAAATGTCTATATCTGGTTTGACCAATTGCCTAG
Organism: Haberlea rhodopensis; assembly: GCA_907163345.1. Lineage (NCBI taxonomy): Eukaryota > Viridiplantae > Streptophyta > Magnoliopsida > Lamiales > Gesneriaceae > Haberlea > Haberlea rhodopensis. The sequence continues at coordinate 54,087 of CAJQUN010000449.1, forward strand.
AGAACATTTTCTCTTCTGACTCAAACTGATGGTAACCAGAGTAAAAATCATTCTTCTTATACAATAAAGTTCCTTACAACTTGATCAGTTACTTTTCGATCTTAGGCAGTAGGTATTTATTCTTGACAATAGCCCGATTCAACTACCTTTAATCGATACACATCTTCATCATATCATTTTTCTTCTTCACGAACAATACTGATGTTCCCTCAAGGTGACATACTCAGACATATGTACCAATATCGAGGATATTCAGCAACTATTCATCTATATCTGTCAACTCTGCTGATGACATTCCATATAGTGCTTTTGATATCAAATCTATTCCTTATCATCAACGAATAGTTAAAATCAATTTCCTTCTTTAGTGAAAATTCTTTCATTTCTTCAGGAAAATCTTGGTAGGTTTTCTTACCTCTATAATATCAGTCAACCTCGACTCTTTTTGATAAGCATCAACTGCTTATTATCAAATATCCCTCGTTTTCCATGTATTGCAACCACAATATTTTCATAGCTGATACTATCAGTATCTTAGCTTGCTATTCGTGGCGATAAACATTTCATTTGTATCCAGAAGACGGTTAATAATTCATTATACCCTGAAATCAACTTACAATATCTCAAAATTTATCAGAGTATCCATACCCTTGATACAATCAAAACCATATATGAGCAACACCATTGAATTCGAATCCACATCACTATCATTAAATTGTAAGCTACAGTTCACTATTACAAGTGTGGATAGTATAATTAGCACTACTGATTTATTTTCCAAATCATAATAACCAATGCACATTGAGGCAATGTATGAAAACAATGCTTTTGTCTCAATAACACTTGTGCAGTGCGATCAAATACATGACATGTATCTGCGATCACTAGTACTGAAGTATCTCTAATCTTATCCTCGATCAAGGTATACTCTCTGGTCTGTTGGGAAACCAAAAATAACTATCAGGTATTACCTCTAGTCTGCAGGTAATTAACTGCTGCTGGAACTGAGTGGTCGAAAGGAATAACCACTCTGATATCTACCCTAGCTCAGGGTATTTGTTGCTATGGATGCATCTGTTCCTGAGCACGTAACGCACATGCTCTGACTGACCACCATCAATAACAGTTCCTTTTATTCTTTCACCAGGATCAGTAGATACTTATATCTACAACGATCTCAACGACCTTGAAAAGATCTGGTATTCTACAATCTCTTAGTACCTTTAGAACTACTAGAGCTGGATAAATTTGAGTGATACTTCTGAAACTTTTCCAGGACTACTTGGATTATCCCAATGATAGTCACTTCATTAATCTTTAATCCAGTTCTAATTACTTCGCACCACATTGGTGTCTTATTCCTTAGTCAAAATCTAATCTCTTCACTAGTGAATAGCTATTGAGATTAAGCAGATATTTCCATTTCTCAAGTCCACGAATATCAATTATCATTTTCCATGTCATCCATACCATTACTCTAGATAGTCTCATCTAAATGAGTTCATAGTGAAGTTTTTATTCATAGTTCGGAGACAAAAACTGGAACTAAATCACGACAGTCCCCTAAAACCAAGTCCTCATTCAAACCAATTCTCGTTGTTTCTCACAACAACTACACTCCATTCTTCAGTTGAAATATTGCTAGTTCCAATATTCTCAAGTTCTAATTATCATCTTGGCGTACACAGGTTTTGACGTAAACTCATACGTATAACCTTGGTCTTTCAGACTTAAATTCCTGATGTCAATCGACAAAAAGTGTGTTAAATAATTCTAGTGGCATCCACTAATCATAAGGATTAAATCCCAAAGTGATAAATACAATTTCCAATAACGGACACATTATCACTAAATTATAGTGCAATTAACAGTTTATAGTGTCTACAGATTCAATAGTAGCTCTTAAAGTCTATATCACGGCTACCTGTCCAAACACTAACTGTCCAACACAATTCATACATCTCAAGTCATAGATGTTATCATCATTCATTCTACATCAACATCCTATCAGCAACTATCAGTGCTAACAGATAAAATTCTCAACATTATATGCAACTCAGCATAATATATGCAACTCAGCATTCACATTCTCTAGATTATATGCAACTCGGCATATTAAAATCTTCAGAGATATGACATCTCATTATTCCTGCTTACTAATCCAGTACATGCATAAAATCTCATTATCGAACATGTAAACATAGCAGGCAAGAGCATATAAATCAGATAGTCAGACACATGCACAAACAATTCATTTGTGACTATTCTCAGTGTCCTAACTCTAGTTCGAGCATATCCCAGATTATGCTCTGATACCAACTGTGAGGGCCTGGTCCTAATCAGAGGTTTAATTAACACACGATTGTTATAATAATGTAAACAGCGGAAGATTTAGTTAAAAACTTTATCAAAGTGACCCTCAAAATTTTTCGCATTTTGTTTCTAAAACATTTCCGAATAGTGAAAATATTTATTTCCAGTTTTACATCTAACATGATATTCATCGCATAAGCATTACATATAATTTCTCAGTAAAGTAATACTTAAAAATACAGATACTCAGGGCATACCCCGGTAATTTAAAACATAAGTAAAAATACTAAACAACTACTGGGACTCAAAACATAAATCGTATACCTGAGCTCGCTCTCAAGGAGCTCTGGTATTTATCGATGCTTCATCTCGAGCATCCACAGTACGTCCACCTGCAATACCTGTCATGTCCATCCAACAAAGACATGACAGCCCCCCGCGAAGGGGGTCAGAACCCCAGTACGAGAAACAGATAAAATCATAGTGTATGACAAATAACATGCGATGTATGCCGTGCATGAATGCAAATGCACATGAAGGGTATCAAATCTCGAATATCCCTGTCTCAAGGGTCCAAAGGAAATCATCAATCACTCATCAGTGCTCGAGCAGGATGTGACACGCTCCGCGCTCCGATCTATCTCTCAGTCGAGCCATCGGCGGTCCATCATCCTCGTGTCTGGGCGACGTCGGCACGCTCGTCGCTCCGGCATCCCTCAGCTCACTCTCACTCCTGCCGAGCCAACGGCTGCCCATCATCCCCAGACACGCATCACTCATACCAAGAAAAGATATAGGTACCAAGAACGAATCAATAGGCTCAACATGACATGCTCAATGTCCATGCGTGTCAATGCATCATGCAATATCGTAATCTCATGTGATGCACCTCAAATCTCATGTCATCATATATCATGCAGTCAATGTACCATGTAATTCACATACTGCAAATCAACTTATCACATAGTCACATAAGGAGCAAGTAATGACAAGTAAATCATACCCGGGAACATCACATGTCCTTGCCAGACATTGTGATAAAACCCGTTTTCTACGTACCTTGGACCAATAATAATTTTACCGAGTGCTCCAAAATAGTCCCGAAATTATTTAACCTGGTCATAAATACTACAAAAATATCACTAAGTGTTTAAATGACACAAAAGCTAAAATAAGTTTTTAAAGGTGTTTTCCTACTGATTTTTCCTTCAAAATCAGACTGACCAGTTTTAGTAGAAAATTCATAATAAAATCATATGACTTCCAAATGACCCGATTCCAGTGCTCAAAGTTCCAAAACTCAAAGGACTTCATTTTCTTGTCTAATGATGTCGGGCTAATTCTTCCAGTAAAAGTAGTTAAAACACTAAATACGTAGCTTTTGAAATCCTGTTTTCCATCTCGAGCAGTGTTTGTAAAATCGCCATAACATTTTCATTTTAAAACCAAAATGGTTAATTCCAGTGGCAAATGACAGAAAACTCAAAGTACTAAAATACTTATTTCTGGAGAGTTTTCGAAATTCCTAGCCGAAAATGCTCAGGAACTCGGACAACACTCTGCACGACATTTTCGCCCACATGCAGAACATGATTTGCACACTTAAAGTATAAAATTCATATTTAATTGAAAATAAGTCCAAACTAAGTCATTCGTTTTTTAAATTCAAGAGAATGAAGAGATCTACAAGGTCATGTGGAAATCGACAACAGAATCGAAATTAAACTTTGTCAAAAGTTCGAAATTCTACACTGCATGTGCATTTCCAGCACATGCAGAGTTGAATCTGGCATAGTTTAATAAAATGGACGTATCTCACTCAAATCAATTCCAAATGATCCCAAATTTCAGCCACAGAACAACAACGCAAATATCTACAACTTTTGTTTGAGGCTCACAGTAAGCTTCCGAAGTTAAGGTAGTCGAAAATACAGAGCCATATACTGCATGCAACCATAGTTTCTGCTGAAACTCATGGCAGCATGAGTTTCACCTCTTTATACATAAACATAACTCTAAAATCGACCCAATCAGAACTAAAATCAAAGATTAACAATATAAAGGGAATGATATACCTCCCAAGCTTTTAAAAATACCCAAAGCCTTGAAGCTCTTCTAAAATCCTATCCAATTCCTAACTTGCATGCAAGATTTGAGCATGTTTTAATGGAGGAAAAGAAGGTGGAGCTTTTCGAATTTAATGGAGGAAGGAGGAGAGGATGGCTTGCTTGTGGGAGTGATAGAGATGATGGAATGTCTGAATGAAAAGCACAAGCAAATCTCAACCATAAATAAAGGAAAATAGGCGTGGGATACTAGGCAACATTTTGGGATTTTTTAATCCATTTTTATCCCACTATGTCCAAGTGTCCCAAGATGGTGTTTTGATGGTGGTTTGGGCATGGCATGGCCGAAAACCACATGCCAAAATAATAATTTTGATGTATTTTATCTTTATTATAAATAGGTGTTGTGATCCGGAACACCTCAATTCGAATTCTTCGCTTTTAATCACCTGGGTTTGCTTAATCATTAATTATCCGATTTAATTGCAACGGGGTCTTACACCATCAGATTCGAGTAAGGGAAGATGATGTTCAGAAGACGGCGTTCAGGACTAGATATGGGCACTATGAATTCCTGGTCATGCCTTTTGGGGTGACGAATGCCCCAGCTGTCTTCATGAGTTTGATGAACAGAGTGTTCCAACCATATTTGGATCAGTTCGTCATAGTCTTCATTGACGACATACTTATTTACTCTCGGACTGAAGAAGAGCATGTAAGGCACTTGAGGATAGTACTTCAGATCCTTAGGGATCATCAGCTATATGCAAAGCTTAGTAAGTGCGAGTTCTGGTTGGACAGCGTGGTATTCTTGGGCCATGTCATAACTAGCCATGGGATATCTGTAGATCCCAGGAAGATTGAAGCTGTGTTGGAGTGGGCTGCACCCACTTCTGTACCGGAGATACGGAGTTTCCTCGGTTTAGCAGGTTATTACCGACGTTTCGTCGAAGGTTTCTCGAAGATTGCCAAACCCCTGACACAGCTGACTCAGAAAGGAGTCCCCTTCTTTTGGTCTGAGGCTTGTGAGGAATGTTTTCAAGAACTGAAGCGTCGCTTGACTACAGCACCTGTATTGGTAATTCCGTCTGAGAATAAGAGGTTTGCTTTGTATACGGATGCGTCACTGCAGGGTTTGGGCTGTGTGTTGATGCAAGATAAGCACGTGGTGGCTTATGCATCGAGGCAGCTGAAGCCACATGAAGCTAGGTACCCAGTGCATGATTTGGAACTGGCGGCCATCATATTTGCCTTGAAGATCTGGAGGCATTACTTGTATGGCACGTCTTTCACTGTATATACTGACCATAAGAGCCTGATGTTCTTATTCACTCAGGCAGAGTTGAATATGAGGCAAAGAAGGTGGATGGATTTGCTCAAAGACTATGATTGTGAAATTGAGTACCATCCAGGTAAAGCAAACTTGATAGCAGACGCCTTAAGTCGGAAGGTGAAGAGTACTGCAGAGGATGTTATGTGTTTGTCGGCCTTGATGACTTCTTATTGCCATCTGGGCTACGATTTCGATGTAGACACGTCGCCCGTGCGAGTGTCGACCTTATTGGCAGAGCCAGATGTATTTGAGGCGATCAGGAAGGCCCAGAAGTCGGATAGTGAGGTTCAGAGATGGGCATCATTAGTACTTCAGGGTCAGCCATCCAAGTTTAGAGTGGCTGAGGATGATTCTTTGAGACTGGGCAACCGATGGGTAGTCCCAGATGCACCAGGACTGCGTAGAGGAATATTGGAGTGGGCTCACAGTAGTCGTTTCAGTATCCACCCAGGGGGAAAGAAGATGTACAAAGATCTATGCGATCAATTCTGGTGGAGACGCATGAAGCGTGAGGTGATCACGTTTGTGAAAAGATGTTTGATCTGCCAACAAGTAAAGGCAGAGAGGCAGAGGCCTGGTGGTGAGCTGAAGAGCTTAGAGGTGCCTGGATGGAAGTGGGAGCATATATCTATGGACTTCGTGACCCACTTGCCGAGGACGGCCTCAGGATTTGACGCGATCTGGGTGATCGTGGATAGGCTGACGAAGACGGCTCATTTCATCCCTTACAGTATGTCTTATACATACTTGAAGATGGCCCAGATGTATATACGGGATGTTGTGAGATTGCATGGTATTCCAGTCTCGATAGTGTCTGATAGGGACCCGAGGTTTACTTCACATTTCTGGGAGGGGAGTAATGTAATACCCCCGAAATGTTATATGATTATGTGCTATGATGATGATTTATGTTAAGTTTAAGGGTTGTGGTGTAATTAATTTGGGGGAATATGATTACGATATGATGATATGATTTAGGGGGCATGATAGGTGTTTTAAAGGATGTATTAATTTAAATGAAGTTATAAAATATCGAGTGAGGATATTTTAATACATCGTACTATTTACCGGGACACAATTAAACACCACATAACCACCCAACCCATATCACCCACCCCCTGCCACTCGGCCACCCCCCCCCCCACTTGGCAGCCCATGCCCTTTTCCCCACTTGGCAGCCCATACTTGCATGATGACCTTCCAATCAATCCCTTCTCCTTCTCTCCCCTCCATTTTCGTTCCAGCTTAGCATCTTTAAGGCAAGGGAAGAAGCTTGGTGAAAGTGTTCCAAAAACCTTGCATAAGAGGAGCAAAAGAGAGGGGTAAGTTGGTGCCCTGTTTTCTGGGTTTTCGGGTTGAGTTGGGTTTTTGTGGTGAGGATTTCTATGCATGCTAGTGTAGGTATGAACGAAACCTTGGTATGTATGTTTACATGGAAGTATTATGAAGCTCCTAGCATGTTTGTTCGAGTATATTACTTACGTTATGTGTTGGTTTTCTTGTTATGAAAGTAAGTGCTCAAAATTCTGGGCAAGGAAGAACATGCTCTGTTTCTGTATAAGTTGGTTGAGGTTGAAGATTATGATGAGGTTATGTTGCATGCTAGTTTATGTTTTGTTGAACCTTGAATTTAAGTGCTTACATAGAAGTTTTATAATGCTCCTAGCATGTTTGATTGAGCAAGTATGTTATGTTATGAAGTAGAAATGATGGTGTGAAAAGAGGTGCTCAAAAATCTGGGGAAGTCCCGATTTTTTCAGAGCTCTCGATCGATCGAGATTTGGTCCCGATCGATCGAGCGAGACAGAATGTTTAAAGCATGTTTTGAATTTCAGGTGCCGATCGATCGATGGATTTCTCGATCGGTAAAATGTTTCGATCGATCGATCGAGGCAGAATGGTTGAGCACTGTTGTGCACAGTTTCTCGATCGATCGAGACCTCGGGGCCGATCGATCGAGAGAGGCAGAATGTTGAAAAATAAAATGTTGTTTTATTTTGTTAAGTTTATGATGTGAGATGGTATTGAGGCATCTAATATGGTATTGTGTGGTATTGTAGAGCCTCCCAGGTACCGGCACCATCAAGGAGATAAAGTCTGTTGACTCCTCCTCTTTTTGAAAAGGTACGTAAGAGACGTACGGGCATCGGACGGTAAAACACGTCTTTACACTTTGCATTTATACATGATGAAACGATGATGTTTATAAGTTGTGTATGATGTTTATAAGATGTCTACGTGTTTATAAGATGTCTACGATGTCTATTTGTGGTAAGATGCCACGGGGTAAGATGCCCCACATGGTAAGAGGTCATGCGATACTATTTGTGGTAAGATGCCACGGGGTAAGATGCCCCACATGGTAAGAGGCCATGCGATACTATTTGTGGTAAGATGCCACGGGGTAAGATGCCCCACATGGTAAGAGGCCATGCAATGTTTATAATGTGGTAAGATGCCACAGGGTAAGATGCCCATATGCATGATTATGAATCAGGGACAACGATAAGAAGTTAATGAATAACCAGCATATTTACTTAACCAATGTTTCATTCATTTACGATGATGTTTTATGATGTTGAATGAGATTGTATATGCTTATGATGTGTTGTCCCTGTAGGTACGCTTTTGGACTAAAGGACTAAGGGGTCGGGTTGAGGCAGTGAGCTACGAAGAACACAGGAATGTACTAGGAGTAGTATAAATCTAAACATGGACATTCTTTTGGAAGTGTAACGAATTTATTTTTGAAGTCCTTTATTTTGTCCTGTAATTCTGATAGCTCATGTAACAACCAGAACCTTAGAATGTTATTAATGCATGATTAGTCCTTCTTTGTCTATTAATCACTGTTAAGGTGGGAAGACCCCACAATGTGTCACCTTTCTATCCTACTGCCAAGATCTCCCTAATAGTAGGTGTCCCGTCTGAATTGGTACCACATCGCAAAGAGCTTCATCTCTGTATTTCCCAATCGAAAGGATATCAACACCTGTTTTGTAACATTTGCTTCCCCACAATCATTTAACCACTGCAACTTATATGACCTAGGATGTTTAGTGTAGGCAACCCCAACTTCTCAATAAGCAATGTACTAGCAACATTCGTACAACTACCCCCATCAATGATCAAATGTCAAACTTTCTCGTTTATGTGGCAACGAGTATGAAAATGTTTTCATGCTGCACTTCCTCATCCTCCTTCACGTGCATAGTCAATGCTCTACGAGCCACAAATAACTATCCTTCCACAGCATACTCATTCTCACACTCTGCACCCTCTGATGATGTTTATGAGTTGTTTTCTTCCCCACTTTCAGAATCTATCTCTCCATCTTCCAGCAGTATCATGACAAGCTTATTAGGACACTGAGATGCAATGTGTCATCACCCCAAACATCTAAAGCACTTAATGTCTCTATTCTTCTCTTGGGCTCCATCCACTGGTTTCTTACCCTTATCAACCACAGTATCTTTCCCTTTTGGTGTTTCAAATTTATGTTTCCCAAATGATTTATCAAGTCCCTTATTCAAACCAGGTTTAAAAGATGTACCTGAAGTTGAGCTAACCTTAGTTACGTTACGCCTTCGAATCTGCCTCTCAACTTTTATAGGCATTGTGCGGTTTGGTATGCGCGGGAAATTGTCTCCGAGGTATGTGTGACCATTTGAGATCTTATAGTGAATTGGTACCTTGGTTACCGTTTGGTTTTGCCACCTTCATTGTCCGGTATCCATGACGTATTCCATGTATCTATGTTGCGGAAATATGAGCCGGATCCGTCACATGTGTTGCAGTCTTCTGAAGTACAATTAGATTCTGATGTGTCCTAGGTGGATCGGCCAGTCAGGATTTGTAATACCCCTGAAATTTCATGTAATTATGTGCTATGATGATGATTTACGATGTGTTTAAGAGGGTTGTGGTGCATTTAATTGGGGGCTATGATTATGTTATGATGATATGATGTGGGAAGCATGTTAAGTGTTTTAGAGGATGTATTAATTAAATAAAGATGAAAAATATCGAGTTAGGATGTTTTAATGCATCGTGCTAAATACCGGGGCACAACTAAACACCACATGGCACCCCAACCACACCACCCCACCCCCCAATCACTCGGCCACCTCACCCCTCCCCCACTTGTTCAACCCATACCCCCACTTGCCCAACCCATGCTACCACTCATTTCTTCCAATCAACCTCCATCTCCTTCTCTCCTCCTCCTCTCCTCCATTTTTGTCCCAGAATAAGCTGCATTAAGGCAAGGAAAAGCTTGGTAAAAGTGTTCAAAGTCCTTGCAAAAAGAGGAGCAAGAAGAGGGGTAAGGATGGGTACTCTGTTTTTCGGAGTCATTGGTTAAGTTTGGGTTTTGTTGAGTTGTTTTCATGCATGCTAGTATAGGTTTTGGAGAAACCTTGGTATGGGTACTTACATGAAAGTATTATCTAGCCATTACCATGTTTGCTCGAGCATATTACATGTATATGTAATAGATTTCTAGTTATGAAAGTATATGCTCGAAAATCTGGGCAAGATGATAAGTGCCCTATTTTCTGGGAATTTGGATGGGTATTGAAGTTTATGATGATGTTTTGATACATGCTAGCTTAGGTCTTGTAGAACCTTTGATTTAAGTACCTACATGGAAGTTTTATGAAGTTCCTAGCATGTTTGTTTGAGCAAGTATGATGTGTTATGAAGTAGTTTTGATGCCATGAAATGAGGTGCTCAAAAATCTGGAGAAGTCCCGATTTTTTAGAGCGCTCGATCGATCGAGATTCTGGTCCCGATCGATCGAGCGAGGCAGAAAGTTTAAAGCATGGTTTGAATTTCAGGTGCCGATCGATCGAAGGATTTTCCGATCGATCGGTGAAGCTCCTCGATCGATCGGTAAGGAGATTTCGATCGATCGATCGAGGCAGAAGTTGGGCACTATTTTTATGCTTTCTCGATCGATCGAGACATGGGTTCCGATCGATTGAGAGAGGCAGAATCTTGGCAAAAGTTTTTAATCGTTTTATTTTGACAATGATTCATGTTATGGTATCTAATATGATATGTTGTGGTTATGTAGAACCATCCCAGGTACCAGCACAGTCAAGGAGATAAAGTCTGTTGACTCCTCCTCCTTTTGAAAAGGTACGTAAGAGACGTACGGGCATCGAACGGTAAAACACATCCCTACATTATGACTATGCTTTTATCGCATGAGTATTTATGATGAAATGATGATGTTTATAAGACGTTTATATATTCATACGATGTTTATTATGTGGTAAGATGCCACGGGGTAAGATGCCCATATGGTAAGAGGCCATACGATGTTTATTATGTGGTAAGATGCCACGGGGTAAGATGCCCATATGGTAAGAGGCCATACGATGTTTATTATGTGGTAAGATGCCACGGGGTAAGATGCCCATATGGTAAGAGGCCATACGATGTTTATTATGTGGTAAGATGCCACAGGGTAAGATGCCCATATGGTAAGAGGTCATACGATGTTTATGATGTGGTAAGATGCCACAGGGTAAGATGCCCATATGCATGAATATGAATCAGGGACAACAAAAAGAAGTTAACGAATAACCAGCATGTTTACTTAACCAAGATTTCATGCATTTACTGTGATGTTTTTATGATGTTAAGTAAAATTGTATATGCTCATGATGTGTTGTCCCTGTAGGTACACTTTTGGACTGAAGGGGCTAAGGGTCGGGTTGAAGCTGTGAGCTACAAGGATGCAAGATGCATAGGATTCTGTTTATGTTTAGTATCTACTCTAGGAGTAGTATAAATCTAAAACGTTAGCATTCTTGTTTAGGAATGTATCCATTAAATTACGAAGTTTTTATTTTGGCCTGTAATCCTATCAGCTCACGTAACAACCGGAACCCTAAAACCTTATAAAATGCATATTTAGTTCAATTTATATGTTATTAATCACTGTCAAGGTGGGAAGACCCCACATTAGTGGTATCAGCGCAGTGGTTAGATAACCCCATATGTATATACGGGATGTGGTAAGATTGTATGGTATTCCAGTCTCGATAGTGTCTGACAGAGACCCGAGGTTCACTTCACATTTCTGGGAGGGTCTCCAAACAGCTTTGGGCACAGAGGTGAGACTGAGTACGGCCTATCACCCTCAGACAGACGGTCAGATGGAGCGTACCATTCAGACGCTCGAGGACATGTTAAGGGCATGTGTGTTGGAGTTTGATACTCCGTGGAAGGATTCACTGGCACTGGTGGAGTTCTCCTATAATAACAGTTACCAAGCGAGCGTTCAAATGGCACCTTTTGAAGCTCTGTATGGACGACGATGTAGGTTACCGCTGTATTGGGAGGACTTGACTAGCAAAGCCGTCGGAGGACCGGATATGATCAAGGACATGGAAGGTAAGATAAAGTTGATACGCCAAAAGATGAAAGCGGCCAAGGATAGGCAAGCAGCCTATGCCAATAAGCGGCGACGACCGCTGGAATTCCAGTTAGGAGACAAGGTCTTCTTAAAGATCTCACCCTTCAGGGGTGTGGTTCGGTTTGGTATGCGGGAAAGTTATCTCCGAGGTATGTTGGGCCATATGAAGTTTTGCAGCGTATCGGTACTTTGGCCTACCGTTTGGCACTACCGCCATCCCTGTTTGGCATACACGATGTTTTCCACGTTTCTATGTTGCGGAAGTATGAGCCAAACCCGTCTCATATCTTACAGCCTACTGAAGTTCAGTTAGACTCAGATGTGTCCTACGTGGAACGACCAATCAAGATTCTGGATCGAGAGGATCGCAGATTACGAAGCAAAGTTATACCGATGGTCAAAGTTCAGTGGGATCGTCGGGGTGTCGAGGAGGCTACGTGGGAGACGGAAGGGCATATGGTGCAGCACTATCCAGAACTATTCTCTGGTATGTTTTAGTGATGCATGTGGATTTCGAGGACGAAATCTTATAAGTAGGGGAGTAATGTAATACCCCCAAAATGTCATGTAATTATGTGCTATGATGATGATTTACGATGTGTTTAAGAGGGTTGTGGTGCATTTAATTGGGGGCTATGATTATGTTATGATGATATGATGTGGGAAGCATGTTGAGTGTTTTAGAGGATGTATTAATTAAATAAAGATGAAAAATATCGAGTTAGGATGTTTTAATGCACCGTGCTAAATACCGGGGCACAACTAAACACCACATGGCACCCCAACCACACCACCCACCCCCCAATCACTCGGCCACCTCACCCCTCCCCCACTTGTTCAACCCATACCCCCACTTGCCCAACCCATGCTACCACTCATTTCTTCCAATCAACCTCCATCTCCTTCTCTCCTCCTCCTCTCCTCCATTTTCATCCCAGAATAAGCTGCCTTAAGGCAAGGAAAAGCTTGGTAAAAGTGTTCAAAGTCCTTGCAAAAAGAGGAGCAAGAAGAGGGGTAAGGATGGGTACTCTGTTTTTCGGAGTCTTTGGTTAAGTTTGGGTTTTGTTGAGTTGTTTTCATGCATGCTAGTATAGGTTTGGGAGAAACCTTGGTATGGGTACTTACATGAAAGTATTATGTAGCTATTAGCATGTTTGCTCGAGCATATTACATGTTTTATGTAATAGATTTCTAGTTATGAAAGTATATGCTCGAAAATCTGGGCAAGATGATAAGTGCCCTGTTTTCTGGGAATTTGGATGAGTATTGAAGTTTATGATGATGTTTTGATACATGCTAGCTTAGGTCTTGTAGAACCTTTGATAAGTACCGACATGGAAGTTTTATGAAGTTCCTAGCATGTTTGTTTGAGCAAGTATGATGTGTTATGAAGTAGTTTTGATGCCATGAAATGAGGTGCTCAAAAATCTGGAGAAGTCCCGATTTTTCAGAGCGCTCGATCGATTGAGATTCTGGTCCCGATCGATCGAGCGAGGCAGAAAGTTTAAAGCATAGTTTGAATTTCAGGTGCCGATCGATCGAAGGATTTTCCGATCGATCGGTGAAGCTCCTCGATCGATCGGTAAGGAGATTTCGATCGATCGGTCGAGGCAGAAGTTGGGCACTATTTTTATGCATCGAGAAATGGGTTCCGATCGATCGAGAGAGGCAGAATCTTGGCAAAAGTTTTTAATCGTTTTATTTTGACAATGATTCATGTTATGGTATCTAATATGATATGTTGTGGTTATGTAGAACCATCTCAGGTACCAGCACAGTCAAGGAGACAAAGTCTGTTGACTCCTCCTCCTTTTGAAAAGGTACGTAAGAGACGTACGGGCATCGAACGGTAAAACACATCCCTACATTACGACTATGCTTTTATCGCATGAGTATTTATGATGAAATGATGATGTTTATAAGACGTTTATATATTCATACGAAGTTTATTATGTGGTAAGAGTGCCACGGGGTAAGATGCCCATATGGTAAGAGGCCATACGATGTTTATTATGTGGTAAGATGCCACGGGGTAAGATGCCCATATGGTAAGAGGCCATACAATGTTTATTATGTGGTAAGATGCCACGGGGTAAGATGCCCATATGGTAAGAGGCCATACGATGTTTATTATGTGGTAAGATGCCATAGGGTAAGATGTCCATATGGTAAGAGGCCATACGATGTTTATGATGTGGTAAGATGCCACAGGGTAAGATGCCCATATATATGAATATGAATCAGGGACAACAAAAAGAAGTTAACGAATAACCAGCATGTTTACTTAACCAAGATTTCATGCATTTACTGTGATGTTTTTATGATGTTAAGTAAAATTGTATATGCTCATGATGTGTTGTCCCTGTAGGTACACTTTTGGACTGAAGGGGCTAAGGGTCGGGTTGAAGCTGTGAGCTACAAGGATGCAAGATGCATAGGATTCTGTTTATGTTTAGTATCTACTCTAGGAGTAGTATAAATCTAAAACGTTAGCATTCTTGTTTAGGAATGTATCCATTAAGTTACGAAGTTTTTATTTTGGCCTGTAATCCTATCAGCTCACGTAACAACCGGAACCCTAAAACCTTATAAAATGCATGTTTAGTTCAATTTATATGTTATTAATCACTGTCAAGTTGGGAAGACCCCACAGGATTCTGGATAGATGGCAGACTTTGGAACAAGGTGATACCGATGGTCAAGGTTCAATGGGATCGCAGGGGTGTCGAGGAGGCCACGTGGGAGACGGAGCGGCATATGGTGCAGCCCTACCCTGAACTATTTTCTGGTATGTGATTTATGTTTAGTTTCGGATTGGTAAGTGCATGCGATTTCGAGGGCGAAATCTTATAAGTATGGGAGTATTGTGATATCCCCGAAATAATTATATGCGTTTGGGCATTAAATTGTGTTTATGTGGTATTTATGGTGTTATTTAATTTAGTGTTGGAATTAATTATTTTGGTGGAATGCTTAGTCACATTGCGGGTGTGACCTGGTAATGCATTTCAGGGTGCATGTGATGCATGTTGGGGAAGTTGATTCATGCATGATTTATTTGTGGTGGGTAATAATTTTTGGGTAAAGCATGTTTTGATTGGAGTTTTGGTGCATCATTGGAAATGATTTTAAAATATCAAGTTAGGAATATTTTGTAACATCATGCTAATTAATGGGGTACCTAGTTATTTTAAAAACCAACTTATATCCCATTACCTCACCCCTCACATCACTTTTATCAAACAACTCTCCCAACCCTTCCAAACCCACTTTCACGCCTGAAACAATGAAAGGAAGGGGAAAGTTTGCAAAAATCTTGGTTGCTTGATTTCTTGGTGAGATTTGAAGCCCAATAGAGGTATAGGTTCCTCCTTGTTATTTTATGAGGTTTGGTTATGAAATGGGTTTGTATTTTGGGGAAATAAAATGGGTTGTTTGGGTATATGGTATTTTTGGTTGGGTTTTGGTTTATGTTGTTGTTGATGGTTGTTTTAGATTAATATTGGTGTCTTTAATGTTTTGGGTTGAGTTGTTTTGAGTTTAATGTGGTTTGGTTCTGTACATGAAAATTGCTATTTCTCGCATTTACAGAGCTTCACGATCGATCGAGCATGATTTTTGATCGATCGAGATGAACTCCTGATCGATCGAGGCGATTTCTCGATCGATCGATGTGGACATCTCGATCGATCGAGAAGGAAAGCAAGGTGTTGGGCGCCTGGTGGTTAGCTCGCGATCGATCGATCGCAAGGGCCGATAGATCGCGAGTCTTAAAAATGTGGCATTTTGGATTTTTGGTTATTTTGTGGGATTTTTGGTATCAGACTATTATTGGCTTCTAATATTGGTTTGTCTGAATGTGTAGAACCATCTCAGGTGGCCACACAACCTAGAAGATAAAGTCCCACGACACACCACATTTTGGTACAAAGGTAAGTAGTGAGACATACGGGCATCGGACGGTAAAATGTATTTTTACGTATTGGATTATGCATTTTGATTGCATATATTTGTTGGTCTATGCATTGTGGTTGCATACATACATTGGTTATGCATTGTGGTTGCATACTTGAATTTGGTTATGCATTATGGTTGCATACACTCATTGGATGCATTGGTGCATATGATTGTAAGTCAAGATTATATTATAGTGATGAAGAATACTTGCCGCCAGTGGCGTAGCGATGTGAATACTTGCCGCTGTCATACCGTAGCGATGAGAGAATAATTGCCGCTAATATGAAGCGAAGAACACGACCGCTGTCATATTATAGCGAGGGATATTATTGCCGCTGGTATTGTCTAAGCGAGGGGCATTTCCCCTGTCATGTTAACACGAGGGGTATTATGCCACTGATATAATAAGACTTGGAAATTGGATATGGTATTCATGGAAGTATGCATGTCATGACATACATTATTGGTGTTATAATCTATTGATTATGATTGTGGTACAGGAACAATCAAAGGGAGCATTAAATGTATTAAATATAGGAAGTGATTCACATTTATCTATATTACAATTATATTATTGTGAATATGGTTTGTTACATACTCATGGGTTTGGGGTTGTTCCTGTAGGTACATTTTGGCAGGAAGGGCTAAGGACGGGTTGATGCGTGTGCTAGTGATGAGTGCTTTTGGTATAGCAGATCATGATTCTTTTGTATAGTCTCTACTCTAGGAGTAGCGTAAAGCTATAGGATTAACTTTCATTGTTTGGGAATATAATTAATCGTTTTGGAATTTTATTTTGGTACTGTAATCTTAATAGGTCGGGCATCAACACGAAATTTTTATACTCTGATTATACATGCTTAGTTCTTATTGTAACTAAATCTACACTTAAGGAACTAGGGTCCTTACAAGTGAGATTGAGTACAACGTATCTGTGATATCCCCGAAATGATTATGTGATTTAATCATTAATTATGTTAATATGAGGATTTTGGTGTTAATTCAGGGTGCATGTGATATATGTTGGGAATTTGGGTTGTGGCATAATTATTTGGGATGGGTGTTTATTGTTTTGGTGTAGCAAGTTTAATTGGGAAATTGAATTATTTTATGAGTAAACACTATAAAATATCATGTGAGGATATTTTAATACATCGTGCTAAATACCGGGACCAAAACATAACACATCACACCACCCAATACCCAACCACCCCCCCAACCCATGCTGATGACTCTGCATAGTTGACCACTCTCCCCACTTGCCCTCATAATTCAACCCATCTCCTCCACTTCAATCTCGCCCCTTTCTCTCCCAAATATCTTCCAGCAGCTGCTAAGCAAAATAGAGAGGAGATCTTCCATTTTCATTGCTTGGAAACCTTCCAAAAATCGGAGCAAAAGAGGGTGAGAAACCATGTCTTGTTTTGGTTTAAAGTTTGCTTAAGTTCATGCTTTTGTTGGTGTAAAAATGGCATGCTAGCTTAGGTTTTGGTAAACCTTCGATTCAAGTTCAATTATGGTGTTTTTATGAAGTTCCTAGCATGTTTACTTAAGCATGTTATATGTGTTATGTGGTAGAATTGTGGATTTGAAAATTGGTGCTCAAAAATCTGGGCAGAAAGATAATGCCCTGTTTTTCAGAATGTTTGATTTAGTAAGGATAAAGTTGAACGATTTTGATGCATGTGGGTTTAAGGTTGGGTATAACTTTGATATGATTACATTCATGGTAGTACCCAATAACTCTTAGCATGTTTGTTCAAGCATGAGGTGTGCCATATATGCTAGATTTAATGGTATGAATATGGGTGCTCGAGAATTCTGGAATCGTGTTTTTACAGGGTAGCTCGATCGATCAAATTCCCTTCTCGATCGATCGAGCGGGGCAGAATATTTTAAAGAAGGGGTTCGATCGATCGGAAGATTTCTCGATCGATCGCTGAAGGTTCTCGATCGATCGGCGATACCATTTCGATCGATCGAGTGAGGCAGAACTTGGGCATCAAATTAAGTGTTTTCTCGATCGATCGAGCTTGAGGTGCCGATCGATCGAAGGTCACAGAAAGTTGAAAAATGTAAATTGTCATACTTTGCTTAGTTTTTGATATTGGATCGTAATGAGACATCTAATATTGTGTTGTACACTTGTGTAGAGCCATCACAGGTAGCCACACAACGCAGGGGTTAGAGTCCTGCAATACACCATATTTTGGAAAGGTACGTAAGCGACGTACGGGCATCCCAAAGGTAACATGTATTTTATGTTTGTCTATTTGACACATGATAGATGCAAAGTTGTGCATTAAGAGTATTATACATGTTGATATGCATTGTTGTTGCATGTTTATATTGTGGAATAAAGAGTGTGTATTCCACGAGTCAGGGTTATCCCAGTGATGATTTTAATGCTTATGCTTATACCGCTAAAAATGTGGAGCAAGGCTTGCACATGGAGGCGGGGTATACCATACTAAGCGGGGAAGAAGGTACCGCTAGTATGAAGAGCAGGGAAGAAGGTACCGCTAGCGGGGAAGAATGTACCGCTTGTTATGAAATAATGAAGCGGGGAAGATGGTACCGCTCATTATGAAGTTAAGAAGTAAGAAGCATTTAAAATACACTGATGATAAACTGACTAAGAAAGATTTAAGATTAAGAAGTGAAGTTATGTCATGACATTTATTTAAAGAAGCCATAATTTCATATAATGATTTGATTATGAGTTATGGTACAGGGACAAGCAATGGGCGTTTTAAATGCATTGGAAATACAGGAAGTATTTTATATCTATGATTGTGCATTATGCTTTACATTCATATTATGTTGAATATGAATTATGATGTGCTCATGTGTTGGGGGTTGTCTTTGTAGTCGCATTTAATACAGAGAACATGGGTCGGGGTTGACACGTTGAGCTTTAAGGAGTGCTACAGGATTAGCAGATCAGAGTTTCATTTTGTATAGTTTCTACAAGGAGTGTAGTAGAACTATAGTCTTACATGCTGTTACTAAGAGATGTAACTAATCCCTTTTGAAATTCTTTTGGTATTGTAATCTCTATAAGCTCAGGATATCAACACGACCTATTACTCTGATTATTTATGATTAATTCTCTTAATTGCACCTTATGTTGTTGATTAGATAACGGGGTCTTACATTTAGTGGTTAGATAACCAGGGAACGAGTAAAGGGTAGCCTTTAGAAACAAGTTGGCAAGGTATTCATTGGTGGGCATGTTTATGCAAGTGGTGCATATTTTTGTATAAGTTGTTATACTAACATGCTTTTGAATATGATTACTCTTGTTATCTAACGGCTTATATTATGAACTGCTTTTGGTATTGTTGTTAACCCCTGTGTTACAGCATGGCGGCTATTAATCCGGAGAACCCCAATGAAGAGGTGGGGGATATAGGCAGTATCAATGCCAGTATTGCTCAGTCAAATCCTCTACCGCCACCTGCTGTAGGCTTGGAGCCTATTGCACAGATACTGCTACCAGGGGAGATAAGTCTGACCCAGTTCTTGAGCTATCATCCACCGCTATTTGAAGGAACTGAGACTGGGGAAGCAGCCGAGGAATGGCTTGAGACACTGGAGCAGATATTCGTATCGGCACCCTGTGCATGGACTGCCTGGCTCAGGTTGGCAGAGTTTCAGTTGGCTAAGAAGTCTTCCATGTGGTGGAAGACAACAGTTATGGAGCTGAGGGCTCAGGGTACGACGGTTGATTGGACTGTATTCAGGACCCGGTTCCTTAACCGATACTTTTCTGCAGCTGCCAGACAATTAAAGGAAGATGAGTTCACTAATTTGAAGCAGGGCGGCCTGTCAGTGTCATACTATGCTATGCAGTATTCCTCACTGTTGAGGTATGTACCTCATATCGCTGTGAGCAGCCATGTCAAGATGAGGCATTTCCTGAAGGGACTGAGGCCAGAGTTATTTGATCGGGTTGTCTCCAACAACCCCAGCTCTTTTGATGACGCCCGGACTAGGGCAGAGCTGACAGAGATTGCAGTGGGCGTTTACAAGGAAGTTGTACCCCCTTTTGTACCACTATAGAGACCTGTTGTTGATAGCCTGAGGCCACGAGGGGACCAGTTCAAGCCTCCTGGGGCCTCTTCATCTTCTAGATTCAGTGGGAAGAAATCTCAGAGTCAGAAGCAAAGCAATCGGGGACCAATACAGGGGAGTAAGACAGGGGGAACAGGTGTGACCACTGTGGAGGATTTCATTTGTCACGTGACTGCCGAGGCTGTTATGTTTGTGGCAAGGTGGGCCACCTGGCTAGGGCTTGCCCCAATCGGGCAGGTCAGGCAGACTTTGGGCCGAATAGGCCAAGATTTGATGACAGGACGGCACCACAGAGACAGTAGTTTGCACCTCGACCACAGGGAGGTCAGGCGGCAGAACCACCATAGGGTCAGGTGTATGCACTGACTCGGGAGCAGGATGAGGCAGCCCCGGAGGAGGTTATTGCTGGTACGTGTCATTTATTTACGTACCCTGCATTTTTATTGATAGATACAGGTGCTTCCCACTCTTTTGTGTCTGCTGCTTTTGTGGAAAGACACCGCTTGTGCTCGTCTCTGTTACCCACGCCTCTCATGGTCTCGACACCCACGGGAAAGTATGTGACTGCAGACCGACTGTTATCTGATTGTCTCATTTATTTTGAGGGCAATGATCTGAGGGCCGATCTGATTCAGTTAGAGATGGCAGATTTTGACTGCATTGTCGGCATTGATGTGTTGAGCAGATACCGAGCTGTGGTAGATTGCCGACAGAGGATGGTACGTTTTCTATCGGATCAGGGGTTCCAGTGGACCTTCTATGGGGATGGCTCTCGTCCAAAGATTCCAGTGATCTCAGCGGTTAAGATGTCGCGGTTATTGGAACGCGGCCACGCGGGCTACCTAATTTATTCCGTGGATGCATCAGAAGAGAAGGAAGTGAGAGCCGAGGATATTCCCGTCCTGGCAGAGTTCATTGATGTATTCCCAGATGAGATTCCAGGGTTTCCGCCGATCAGAGATGTGGAGTTTGCCATTGAGCTACTACCAGGGACATCAGCCATTTCTCGTGCCCCATACAGGATGGCACCGGCAGAGCTGAGAGAGCTGAAAGTGCAGTTGCAGGAGCTCCTTGACAAAGGATACATTCGTCCTAGTGTATCGCCTTAGGGTGCACCAGTTTTGTTCGTAAAGAAGAAGGATGGTTCAATGCGTCTGTGCATTGACTACAGGCAACTAAATAAGGCCACAATAAAGAACAGGTACCCGCTTCCGAGGATTGATGATCTGTTTGATCAGTTACAGGGTACGAGGCTCTACAGTAAGATTGATCTGAGGTCGGGGTATCATCAGATTTGGGTGAGGGAGGATGATGTACAGAAGACGGCTTTCAGGACCAGATATGGGCACTATGAGTTCCTGGTCATGCCTTTTGGAGTGACGAATGCCCCAGCTGTCTTCATGAGTTTGATGAACAGGGTGTTCCAGCCGTATTTGGACCAGTTCGTCATAGTTTTCATTGACGATATACTCATCTACTCCCGGACTGAGGAAGATCACGTGGAGCACTTGAGGACAGTACTCCAGATCCTTAGGGATCATCGGTTATACGCAAAGCTCAGCAAGTGCGAGTTCTGGTTGAACAGTGTTGTATTCTTGGGCCATGTTATTTCTAGCAGTGGGATATCAGTAGATCCCAGGAAGATTGAGGCAGTTATTGATTGGTCCACCCCTACTTCAGTCAGTGAGATTCGAAGCTTTCTGGGTTTGGCTGGCTATTACCGACGTTTCGTCGAGGGATTCTCAAAGATCGCCAAGCCACTTACACAGCTAACGCAGAAGGGAGTTCCATGTTGGACAGAAGCTTGTGAACAGAGTTGATGATTCCCAAGGAGAACAAAGGGTTCGTTCTCTATACCGACGCATCGCTTCAGGGTCTAGGATGCGTACTGATGCAGGAAATGTTGGGATATGCCCTAAGACATGTCATTGGATGATTATTTTGACATACAATGTTTATGATTTTATGAATGACAATTCATTATTATATATTATTCGTTTAACTGTGCAATGTGAATTAATATATATGTTAATGTCCTTAGAATAATATTGTATTATTCTTAAACATTGTCCCTAGTCAAGTATTATCATGAATCGGGATAATGATAATACATAGAGACTAGTATGTGTTGATTGATGAATTGTTCATTGATATGAGATATCAAATCAACACATGGGTACATGTTAGAGAACGATGTACTGGACAGACCCACCATGAGAATGCTACATGGATAGTTATATGAGCGTCATAAGCAATTCTCATAGTGATAATAATGTAAGTAATCCTTACGACTTGTGATCATCAGAGATCCCAACATAAGGAGTTATGTATCTTGATATTGTCAAACGTTACCCGTAACAGGGTAAACTATAAATGCGACTATTGGATACACTACGAATTATGTAGAGGGATGTTGATTGATCGAGATAGGATTTTTCCCTCCTATATAACAGGAGAAGTGTTTGGGCCCTTGATCAAGTAAGACTAAAATGCATGGCCATGATCGAATGAGTCGATATGAGATATCGAGTTTATTCGTTTATTCTAGTTCTACTTGGGGATCAAGAAATAGAGATTGAATATACGAGTATGACTATTCCATGACTCGTGTTCAATCTAAACACAACGGACAAAGGAATTAAGTTAAATGGTTAATATTATCACAAGTTCTTAGGTTATGGCGAGTCAAAGACATTTTTGTAATTTGGGTAGCCATGATGTGTTGCTAGATATCGCTCATTGCTTGTGACGTAAAATGAGATTTTATGTCACTGCCAACATTACAAGATCCTATCGGGTCGCACAAAAGATTAAATCGATAAGGGAAATTAAATTAATGGGATGAATTAAATAATTAAGAGGAGTCTTAATTAAATGATTATAAGGATTTAATTAAATCATGGGTTTGGGCCCATGAGACTGTAAGAAAGTCTTGAACCTTAATTAAAGTCTTATAATAAAAATATAAGGTTTTGATTAATTGTTAATCATAATTTTCATAACAAAACCTAGCCACCCAAGAGCAATCACTCGGCCGCCTCTCACATAAGCTCTCGGCTCCTTGATAGTCGATTGTGCTTTAGTGAATTCCAGCCATCTTTTTCGATTGTGAATCGAGAGTGTTTCGTGTATTGGTTTAAGAACAAATCTAGCACTTTTTTCTTAAACTATCCATTCCCGATTTGATCGTGTGGATACTTTTGAGGCAAAACTTGATAAGTTTTGCTAGTGACTCGAAAGGAGGCATTAGACGTGGTGCTGCTTCGTGGAATCTACTCAAACACGCTACAAGGGTGAGACTATTGATCCTTTATCCGATATGATAACTTTGTATAGATCCGGTGTTATAGTAATCCAAAATTTTATTCCGCTGTGTACCATGCTTGTTGGATTACTTACAGTGGTATCAGAGCCGTGTACAAGGCTCATATCGGATTTATGTGGTTAAATTGTTTTAATCATATTAGGATTATATTGCATGCTATAAAACTGTATAATTCATATATGATATGAAATAAATCGAGTTTGTGAAAATCATCGTAAAATTGTATTTGATATAATTGTTGCATATATGTATATGATACATGATGGCGCACAACCTAGAATGCATGAGGCGCGACCAAGCCTCTTTTAGCCATGATGGGCGCGCGACCGGATGAGGCTGGTAGGGCGACCGAGCCACCTCCTCCCATGATGGGCGTGCGACCGGATGTGGCAGGGAGGGCGATCGAACCTCGTTGCACTTGCCATGGCGCACGACCGATTCGAAAGAAGGTTCGGACCATGGTTCACGGGTTCATGCGTTTGACGGCTACCTCCACGTGAGAGCTAGGGTTTTCGAACCCCTTGGCTTGAGATGGTCGAGCCGCAACCGTCATGAATCGTGCATGGAAAGACCGAGAATCGTAGAAAGGTTTCGAACCTTGTGGCTCGCGACGGCTAGGGTTTTGAACCCTAGCGGCCGCGGCATGGACACACGAGCATGGGCCGTGTCTTGGGCTAGGGTTTTGAACCCTAGGGTCATGCATGGTCCAGCCGTGTGGTTGGGTTGATTCGAACCCTTATGGTTCGTGGCTTCAACTGTCTCGAAGCGTAAGCCACTACATGTCTGTCCTGCATCAGTACGCACCCTAATCCCTGTAGAGATGCATCGGTATAAAGAACAAATCCTTTGTTCTCCTTGGGTATCACTAGAACGGGTGCAGTAGTCAGTTTGTGTTTCAATTCCCTGAAACTCTGCTCACAAGCATCTGACCAACAAAAAGGGACTCCCTTCTGAGTCAGCTGAGTAAGTGGCTTGGCGATCTTTGAGAAACCCTCGACGAAACGTCGATAATAGCCAGCCAGACCAAGAAAACTTCGAATTTCACTGACTGAAGTAGGGGTAGACCAATCCATAACTGCCTCTATCTTCCTCGGGTCTACTGATATCCCCTCTCGTGATATGATATGACCCAAGAATGCAACACTGCTCAGCCAAAACTCACACTTGCTGAGTTTGGCGTACAACTGATGATCCCTGAGGATCTGGAGCACTATCCTCAGATGATTGGCGTGATCCTCCTCATTCTTTGAATAGACCAGGATGTCATCAATGAACACGATTACAAACTGATCGAGGTACTCCTGAAATACCCTGTTCATCAAGCTCATAAAAGTAGCAGGGGCATTCGTCACCCCGAATGGCATCACCAAGAACTCATAGTGCCCATACCGAGTTCTAAAAGCCGTCTTTTGGACATCACCAGCTCTAACCCGCACTTGATGATAGCCTGACCTCAAGTCTATCTTGGAGTACACCTTCGTACCCTGAAGCTGGTCGAACAGATCATCAATCCTCGGAAGCAGATATCTGTTCTTCACTGTAGCCTTGTTCAGTTGACTGTAGTCAATGCACAGACGCATTGATCCATCCTTCTTTTTCACGAACAAGACTGGCGCACCCCAAGGTGATACACTAGGACGGATGTATCCCTTGTCGAGGAGCTCCTGTAACTGTACCTTCAGTTCCCTTAGCTCTGCCGGTGCCATCCTGTATGGGGCACGAGAAATGGCTGATGTCCCTGGCAGCAGCTCAATAGCAAACTCAACATCCCTGACAGGCGGAAATCCCGGAATCTCATCTGGAAACACATCAACGAACTCCGCCACGACTGGAATGTCCTCGGCTCTCTCTTCCTTCTCCTCTGAAGTATCCATGGCATAAATAAGGTACCCAGTGTGGCCGCGTTCCAATAACCGCGACATCTTAACCGCCGAGATTACTGGTATCTTTGGACGAGAGCCGTCCCCATAAAAAGTCCACTGGAACCCCTGATCAGACAGAAAACGAACCATCCTCTTTTGGCAATCTACCATAGCTCGGTATCTGCTCAACACGTCAATGCCGATAATGCAGTCAAAGTCTGCCATCTCAAACTGAATCAAATCGGCCCTCAGATCATTGCCCTCAAAATAAATGAGGCAATCAGATAACAGCCGATCCGCAATCACATGCTTTCCCGTGGGTGTCGAGACCATGAGAGGCGTGGGTAACAGAGACGAGCACAAGCGGTGTCCTTCCACAAAAGCAGTAGATACAAAGGAATGGGAAGCACCTGTATCTATCAATATAAGTGCAGGGTACGTAAGTAAATGGCACGTACCAGCAATGACTTCCTCTGGGGCTGCCTCAGCCTGCTCCCTAGTCAGTGCGTACACCTTTCCCTGCGGCGGTCCTGCCGTCTGACCTCCCTGTGGTCGTGGTGCAAACTGCTGTCTCTGTGGTGCCCTCCCAGCATCAAACCTTGGCCTATTCGGCCCTGAGTCTGTCTGACCTGCCCGGTTTGGGCAACCTCGAGCCATGTGGCCCATCTTGCCACAAATATAGCAACCTAGACAGTCACGTAACAAGTGCCATCCTCCACAGTTGGTACACCTGGTCCCCCCTGCCTTGCTCCCCTGTGTGGGTCCCCGGTTGTTCTGCTTCTGTCCCTGAGGCTTCTTCCCACTAAATTTGGAAGATGATGAGGCCCCACGAGCCTTGAACTGATCCACTCGTGGCCTCAAACTATCAGCAACAGGCCTCTGTGGTGGTACTGAAGGGGGTACAACATCCTTGTACGCATCCACGGCAATCTCCGCCAACTCTGCCCGTGTCAGGGCGTCATCAAATGAGCTGGGGTTGTTGGAGATAACCCGATCAAACAGCTCTGGCCTCAGACCCTTCAGGAAGTTCCTGTGATGACCAGGGATTATAGGTGTTAATCCCGGAGTATTAATAATCCCTAAAGTGGTTTTACGTGGCGATTTGGGATTTAATCGAGGTGTTGGGCCTTCTGGGCTCGTTTATTTGGGCAGTTGGGATCGTTGGATCCAGAGGTTGAGATTGTATTCACATTACGGTGTAAAACCTAAGAGTTGGGTTTTTGATGTGTCTCGGAATCTCGGGTGCTATGTGAGCACCGGTAGAGGATTTTGGAGTTAGAGAGAGAGTTTTTGAAAACAGATGATTTTTAAGGAATCATGATGTATTTGTGGGGCTATTAATTTTTCGGGGTATTTTTGCTATAAATACCAATTAAACCCAAAATTTGTCATAAATTTCATTTCAGCCCCCAACTCCTCCTCTCTCCCGCGCGCGACCCCTTTCCCGATCTCCCCTGCCTCCGCGCGCAAAAGCGGTGCGCCCGCCGCCGTCCGGCCGCCGCTCGCCGCGTGCGACCTATCACCGTCTTCGTCTCGACGAGGCGCTTCTTTCCCCTCCATCAATTCGAGGTTTCGTCGCGTCCTGGAGTCGAATTTGGCAGAAAGGCGTCGATCCCCAAAAGTTAGGGTTCATCGATTTTGAACGATTTTGCTTCCGATTTTCGTTGGGTAATCTCCCTTACCCCTTGTTCGTCTTTTTCGTGTATTTCCATGCCTTTATTGTGATTTTTTGGTTCGAATTTCTGTTCGAATTTTAGGGCTTGGATTTCGAAATTTGGGGGTTTTTGGCAGGGGTATTATTTCGTGCAATTGATCGATTATTGCATGTTTTAAGAGTATTATGATGCTTGATTGAGATCGAATTGAGAAGCTTTGGTTCGAATTTGAAGAATTTTAAGAGTTGGGATTTAAAGGCTTGTTTGGGTTTCGAATTTTAGGGATTTGGATTTCAAATTTGGGGGTTTGGCATGTGGGATGATTATTCATGCTATGGATTGATTAATTGACATTTTAGATGAATTATGGTATTTTATTGGGTTCGAAATTGTGAGATTAAGGTTCGATTTTGTAGGGCATTCTTGAACAAATTTCGATTGTCTCATTTATTTCCTTCCCTGCATGTACCCTGCCCCGGGTCTTTTAAGAGGATAATTGTCGTGTATTGACAATGTTGTGAGGGATATGGGTGTGCTTGAGCATAGGTTACATGTTCGTAAATAATGGTGAATTGTTTATCGTGTTAGCACATCATTCCTCGGGGCATGGAACTCGAGCAAGGCTTGGCTCGGACTTCGGAGATTTAAGGTACGTGCGACGTACGAGCATTACTATATATATGTGAAATGCATAAGGTGTTTTTGATTGCATTGAATGTTTTGCGTATGGTTATACATATATGTTGATATAGCCAAGGAACGACCCAAATCTTGATATCGCCGCTTGTAGCGTGCGTGACACTAGAGTAGGATGACTCTTACATGATATATGGGTTACTGGGTTTATATGACTATATTATGAGACATTTGAGATGTCTAGGTTTGTAGAATCATGCATTCTTCGTAAGACATTTGAGATGTCTAGGTTCGTAGAATCGTGTATTCATTATGAGACATTTGAGATGTCTAGGTTCATAGACTCATGTTTTCATTATAAGACATATGAGATGTCTAAGTATAATGGAAAGCAAGGTTATGAAATCAATATTTGATATTGATATATCTATTTTTGCATGTATATGAACTTGGAATCATTCATTCTTGATATTTGAGAATCAGGCATGCGATGTGTAAATCAATGTGTTGATTTACTGATTTATGAGATTTGATGAGTTTGATGTTGTGAGAACAGGGACAGTACACGGAATCCCGGATGAGGATGTTGCCATCCAGGGAGTATCATTTAAATTCATTAGCATTTACCTTTGTTGTAAATTATGAATTTCATTATTATGATTATGGGATTTTGTGTATTGGTATGCTCACCCCGTTGGGGGCTGTCTCTGTTGGGACAGGTGGACAGGTACATCGATGGCTATGGAGCTGAGCTCGAGCTGTTGATTTGAGGTACTCCCAGGATCGTGGTACCAGGGCTTGATGGAGCACGGTATCGTATAGAGTACCTATATATACACCTGAGGATTTATACATATTCATGATGCTCGCATGTGAGCACGATTATACTTGTATATGGATTGTATATAAAGGCATGAGCCTTTCTCTCTTTCATTTAAGGTTGCATGCAATTAGGTTGAATTGCTAGAATGATATGAGAGTCATTGGTGTATTATGTGGGTGTTGGAACCCACTTTTGTTGACATATGTGTGGTGTCTTCCCTGGCTGGGAATCTACTTGTATTACTGCTTTCTGTTGAGTATTATGTGTTCCCTGGCCGGGAATTTTGTTATGTGTTGTACTCTGTTTTGGGATAGCTCTATTTATGGGGAGACTCTGCCCAAATTTTTGTAAAAGTTTACAATGTGAAAAGTGGCACCAAGGGGTTGGTAAAGGGCAAACATATGAGTCTTTTATTGACAGGCAATGATTAAGTATCATCAGAGCTTCCCGATTGACATTTTATAGAAAGCATGTACCACACATAGTGGTTAATACACTAATCAAGGTTTTAAGGGCTTGGGGTCCTTACATTAGTGGTATCAGAGCAGTGGTTGCTCATTGGGGCTGTTAAGGGCCTAGGAAGTTATTGATAGCACATATTTATGCATGATGGCATTAATGTTGTATGACATAACACATTGTTTATGTGCTCTTATGATATGAAAAGTGGTATTGCTAACCATTGTGGTTGCAGGAATCGTGTGGAACACGATAGGATGACATTTATGGGGATGTCTGGCACTCCGTGTGTTATGTGCCAAGGAAGCTGGTTTTAAGAAAATCAGATAAAGGGATATTTCCGAGGTAACATGTATTTTACGTTGTCTTGTTGACACATGATGAATGCAAAGTGGTGCATTGAGGTTATGATATATGTTATTGTGCATTGTTTTTGCATATCATGTCTTGAGTCAAAGTTATCTTAGTAAGGATTTTAATGGCTTATGCTAAAGTCCATATGAAGCGATGAAGAGTCCCGCTTATATGGAGTAGCAACGCTAAAGTCCATTGGAAGCGATGAAGAGTTCCGCTTACATGGAGTAGCAACGCTAAAGTCCAGTGGAAGCGAGGAAGAATTCCGCTTTCCTGGAGTAGCAAGAAGCATTAAAATGTACTAATGATAAGGGCTCAGGATGAAATAAGGATTTAAAGAAGGATATCATGACATTTATTTGTGAAACCATACATTCTCATAATGTGTTTTTATTATGAATTGAATGTGGATGCATAGCGTATATGGCTATTGTTGTTAACCCTGATGGTTGCAGGTTACAGGAAATATGGAGTATAAAAAGGAATGATGATTATACATTCCAGGAGTCCTGCTTATGACAGTGAGAATTTTTATACTTATGCTTGACCGCTAAAAATGTGGAGCGGGCGGGGATGCTCGCTTGCACATGGAGGCGGGGTATTCCATACGAAGCGAGGATGATATACCGCTTGTATGAAGAAGCTTATGCTTGTACCGCTAAAAATGTGGAGCGGGCGGGGATGCTCGCTTGCACATGGAGGCGGGGTATGCCATACGAAGCGAGGATGAGATACCGCTTGTATGAAGAAGCGAGGATGAGATGCCGCTTGTTAGGATGATGATTCATTCCTTTGTGATGACACGGATGATAGCGGTGATGTGTCCCGCTGTGTCGATTTATATTCATTTCTCTATGAGGACACGGTTTATAGCGATGGTTCATTCCGCTATATCTATTGGCGATGGTTCATTCCGCCAGGTGTATTTATAGCGACGGTTCATTCCGCTATATTGATTGGCGATGGTTCATTCCGCCAGGTGTATTTATAGCGATGGTTCATTCCGCTATATTGATTGGCGATGGTTCATTCCGCCAGGTGTATTGATAGCGATGCCTCTTTCCGCTACTTTGTGGACGATGATTCATGCTCAGGGTATAGCGAGGTTTCATGCCACTTATTATATGATGAGGTGTCATGCCGTCGATTCTATAGCGAGGGATTTTGCCGCTATGTACTCAGCACAGGATTTTTGCCGCCTTCGAGCGATGAGTGCTGATTACGCACTATTATTGTGCGACGGAGACAGGTATGACGCTATATCACTAGCGATGAGGTATGAGATATTGCTATTTTATTTGCTTTATTGTAGCTGGCATGCATTGATATACATGTTTTATTATGCCTATTTTACTAGCATGTTAGTGGATGACATACGCTGATGTACATGTATCGTCACTAGTTGGCAATGTTTTAGATGCCATGAGTTGGCATGTGTCGTCACGGGATGACGATGACGATGGTGTAGGAGATGTCTTATTAGACATGCATCATCGTTACGATGATCGATGCGTTGAGTATACGTATTCAGTGGTATGCCTTGGGTGCCAGTACCGAGCACAAGGTGGTGTGTGCGACACCGATGGACGTGACCCTTATACCGAGCGGGTTGCTCGAGGAATGGTTAGATGCGCTGTACATGTGATTGTACCGCAGCTTACGATTGGGGGATCATTTTACGAGTGGTGATACCCTTGAGGTATGCTCGTTGGAATGGCCTTTGGCCATGTGATTTGACGACAGGAGTAATCATGGAGGAAAGTACTCGCTTTCTGTCGATGTGACATGTGGTGGACATGGTCACACCACCCTTGAGGGTGTAGGATGGGTCCTAAGGGAGTAGGATCAGGTTATGTTAAGTACATAGGGACATTGGAGTGTCCACGGTGTATCGGCATTGAGGAATGTTGGATAAAGACCCACTACTCTATTGAGTTTTTCTCCCATAGTATGTTATACCATGTGGAAACGTCCGTCTTATTGGTAGGTTTGAGGTAAACCTAAAGAGGCAGAGACTAGGTTATCTGCCGCGTGTGTGTAGCACCATGATGGGCTTGCTAGAGCCGTTACACTGCTCGTTGGAACCAAGTTTGGCAAATCGTAAGGTGATACGATGTGGATTGTGGTGGACTCTAGTAGTCACCATGTCATTGAGGTTAAGGTTGTTCATGCCTCGCTGAAACGTGTATACGTTTATGTTTAATCTTGGAGACTTGTCTGGGACAGCTCAGGATGTTGGAGTACCAACAAGAGAGTCATCAGGTTGTTATTGACTCAATCTAAAGGAACCCGTGTATTGGGATACAATGGGTGTTATTGTATCCAGTTTTTCCGAACGATGGTTCGAGACTTGTGGATCTCGAGTTCGATGGCACTTCCCTTGCGAGGAAGGAGGTAGTATTATACCTATTTGGGAATCTTTGAAAGATTCGGTAAGTTGGTACAAGTGGTGTTGATTTTGGGAATCACACCGTGTATTGTTAATCGTCGATTTTCATCCTCCACTGAGTAAGGAATGACTCAGAATTGACGGTTGTGTTTGGGGCTTAGGGATATGTGGTAGATACCCGAGCCGAGTGCATTGAGTATGCATGCGACATCAGTGCTTAGGCAGGTATACCGGTGAGTATACGGATGCCAGTTATTGATTTCCTCTCTGTTAAGCATAGAGTTATGCTATTTTTGGATGGTTAAATCTCTGATGAGAGATATGGAACACCTTGAGATTGGGAATCTCCATGGCACGATGATTGAGGGATAATCGTGAAGTTAGTTGACTCCCTTGAGGAGGGATTTTCTTGTGAGGGTTAAGGTATTCCCCTTGCTAGTGTTTTCTTTCGAGTTATGCGACAGCCTTCCCAAGTTTGGATTGTTAAATCCGAGGATTTTCAAGGGATGGCAGGATTTCGGATTGGTTGAGTGTCGCTGACGACACAAGCGTTGAGGATGCAATGGGTTTATTGCATGCCCCTTAAGAACTTTAAACTCTGCGGAGTCTCGGTTGTTATTTATGATCAGGACGTGATTCTTGGAACATTCGTAGGTGGACATCTTGTGAGATGTCTTTTGTTTTAATTTGTGGCCGTGAGTTGCCCAAATTAGGTTGCAATGAGGCGACTACTCCTTCGATGGAGGAAGTTTGAAGTGGAAACCAGGTTTGATATGTGTACACCGTGGTTGTACTAGTGTTTCCTTCGTAACGATGTATGTTAGACATCGTAAGTCATAGTAAAATATCATTGGATGATATCTACGATAGAATCAAGAGCGATTCGAATCCTTGCAGTTTCAGTTGACTAACTGCTTTTGGACTGTTAGCGTTGAGTTGTGCTGACGCTCTTTGACGTTATGATGGATTTGGAAGTCTATTCCACTCCAGAGTTTGACACGAGGTCAACGTTCTTACGGTTGAGGTGTCATTCAGGATGTGTTCGTACTGTTGTATTAGAAACGAAGGATGACTGTCTGATCTACAGTCGTAAGTATCAGTTGTTTCGCAGTCATGAGGGACTGACTTTTGGGATGACCCGCATCGAGGTACGTTTTACCTCTTGGGTGATATGTTGGTTTTGGTATGTCGCTCTGTTTCAGAGTTAGATGAGAGGTAAGTATCCTCGCGTTTATTAATACGATTCTGATATGGTCAGGAATCGAGGTTATGGCTTCATGTTGTTGTGTAGCCTGGGTGTTACGTGATACACCAGTGCTAATTTCGAGGACGAAATTCTTTTAGTGGGGGATATTGTGATGACCAGGGATTATAGGTGTTAATCCCGGAGTATTAATAATCCCTAAAGTGGTTTTACGTGGCGATTTGGGATTTAATCGAGGTGTTGGGCCTTCTGGGCTCGTTTATTTGGGCAGTTGGGATCGTTGGATCCAGAGGTTGAGATTGTATTCACATTACGGTGTAAAACCTAAGAGTTGGGTTTTTGATGTGTCTCGGAATCTCGGGTGCTATGTGAGCACCGGTAGAGGATTTTGGAGTTAGAGAGAGAGTTTTTGAAAACAGATGATTTTTAAGGAATCATGATGTATTTGTGGGGCTATTAATTTTTCGGGGTATTTTTGCTATAAATACCAATTAAACCCAAAATTTGTCATAAATTTCATTTCAGCCCCCAACTCCTCCTCTCTCCCGCGCGCGACCCCTTTCCCGATCTCCCCTGCCTCCGCGCGCAAAAGCGGTGCGCCCGCCGCCGTCCGGCCGCCGCTCGCCGCGTGCGACCTATCACCGTCTTCGTCTCGACGAGGCGCTTCTTTCCCCTCCATCAATTCGAGGTTTCGTCGCGTCCTGGAGTCGAATTTGGCAGAAAGGCGTCGATCCCCAAAAGTTAGGGTTCATCGATTTTGAACGATTTTGCTTCCGATTTTCGTTGGGTAATCTCCCTTACCCCTTGTTCGTCTTTTTCGTGTATTTCCATGCCTTTATTGTGATTTTTTGGTTCGAATTTCTGTTCGAATTTTAGGGCTTGGATTTCGAAATTTGGGGGTTTTTGGCAGGGGTATTATTTCGTGCAATTGATCGATTATTGCATGTTTTAAGAGTATTATGATGCTTGATTGAGATCGAATTGAGAAGCTTTGGTTCGAATTTGAAGAATTTTAAGAGTTGGGATTTAAAGGCTTGTTTGGGTTTCGAATTTTAGGGATTTGGATTTCAAATTTGGGGGTTTGGCATGTGGGATGATTATTCATGCTATGGATTGATTAATTGACATTTTAGATGAATTATGGTATTTTATTGGGTTCGAAATTGTGAGATTAAGGTTCGATTTTGTAGGGCATTCTTGAACAAATTTCGATTGTCTCATTTATTTCCTTCCCTGCATGTACCCTGCCCCGGGTCTTTTAAGAGGATAATTGTCGTGTATTGACAATGTTGTGAGGGATATGGGTGTGCTTGAGCATAGGTTACATGTTCGTAAATAATGGTGAATTGTTTATCGTGTTAGCACATCATTCCTCGGGGCATGGAACTCGAGCAAGGCTTGGCTCGGACTTCGGAGATTTAAGGTACGTGCGACGTACGAGCATTACTATATATATGTGAAATGCATAAGGTGTTTTTGATTGCATTGAATGTTTTGCGTATGGTTATACATATATGTTGATATAGCCAAGGAACGACCCAAATCTTGATATCGCCGCTTGTAGCGTGCGTGACACTAGAGTAGGATGACTCTTACATGATATATGGGTTACTGGGTTTATATGACTATATTATGAGACATTTGAGATGTCTAGGTTTGTAGAATCATGCATTCTTCGTAAGACATTTGAGATGTCTAGGTTCGTAGAATCGTGTATTCATTATGAGACATTTGAGATGTCTAGGTTCATAGACTCATGTTTTCATTATAAGACATATGAGATGTCTAAGTATAATGGAAAGCAAGGTTATGAAATCAATATTTGATATTGATATATCTATTTTTGCATGTATATGAACTTGGAATCATTCATTCTTGATATTTGAGAATCAGGCATGCGATGTGTAAATCAATGTGTTGATTTACTGATTTATGAGATTTGATGAGTTTGATGTTGTGAGAACAGGGACAGTACACGGAATCCCGGATGAGGATGTTGCCATCCAGGGAGTATCATTTAAATTCATTAGCATTTACCTTTGTTGTAAATTATGAATTTCATTATTATGATTATGGGATTTTGTGTATTGGTATGCTCACCCCGTTGGGGGCTGTCTCTGTTGGGACAGGTGGACAGGTACATCGATGGCTATGGAGCTGAGCTCGAGCTGTTGATTTGAGGTACTCCCAGGATCGTGGTACCAGGGCTTGATGGAGCACGGTATCGTATAGAGTACCTATATATACACCTGAGGATTTATACATATTCATGATGCTCGCATGTGAGCACGATTATACTTGTATATGGATTGTATATAAAGGCATGAGCCTTTCTCTCTTTCATTTAAGGTTGCATGCAATTAGGTTGAATTGCTAGAATGATATGAGAGTCATTGGTGTATTATGTGGGTGTTGGAACCCACTTTTGTTGACATATGTGTGGTGTCTTCCCTGGCTGGGAATCTACTTGTATTACTGCTTTCTGTTGAGTATTATGTGTTCCCTGGCCGGGAATTTTGTTATGTGTTGTACTCTGTTTTGGGATAGCTCTATTTATGGGGAGACTCTGCCCAAATTTTTGTAAAAGTTTACAATGTGAAAAGTGGCACCAAGGGGTTGGTAAAGGGCAAACATATGAGTCTTTTATTGACAGGCAATGATTAAGTATCATCAGAGCTTCCCGATTGACATTTTATAGAAAGCATGTACCACACATAGTGGTTAATACACTAATCAAGGTTTTAAGGGCTTGGGGTCCTTACAGTTCCTCATCTTGGCATGGCTGCTGACAGCAATATGTGGTACATATCTCAGCAGTGAGGAATACTGCATAGCGTAGTCTGCTACTGACATGCTACCCTGCTTCAAACTGTTGAACTCATCCTCCTTTAATTGTCTGGCAGCTGCAGAGAAATACCGGTTAAGGAACCGGGTCCGGAATACAGTCCAGTCAACTGCCATACCTAGAGCTCTCAGCTCTATCACGGTGGTCTTCCACCACATAGCAGGCTTCTTAGCCATCTGAAACTCGGCTAACCTGAGCCATGCCGTGCGTGCACAGGGCGCAGTCACAAGTATCTGCTCTATACGTTCCAACCACTCCTCAACTACTTCACCAGACTCAATTCCCTCAAACATGGGCGGATGGAAACTCAGACTGCT
Organism: Haberlea rhodopensis; assembly: GCA_907163345.1. Lineage (NCBI taxonomy): Eukaryota > Viridiplantae > Streptophyta > Magnoliopsida > Lamiales > Gesneriaceae > Haberlea > Haberlea rhodopensis. Next base: position 90,129 of record CAJQUN010000449.1, read on the forward strand.
TCAAACTGAGCTCCCCTGGCAGTAACATCTGTACGCTGGGCTCCACGCCCATAGCAGGTGGTGGTAAAGGATTCAGCTGAGCGATACTGGCATTCCTACTGTCCATATCTCCTACCTCCTCATTGGGGTTCCCCGGGTTAATCTCAGCCATGCTGTAACACAAAAGTTAACAACAATACAAAAAGCAGTTCATAATATAAGTCGTTAGATAACAAGAGTAAAATATTCAAAGCATGTTAGTATAACACTTATACAACAATATGCATCACATGCATAACATGCCCAACAATGAATACCTAGCCAACTTGTCTCTAAAGGCTACGCTTCACTCTTCCCTGGTTATCTAACCACTGCTCTGATACCACTAAATGTGAGACCCCGTTATCACATCAAGACATTAAGGTGCAATTTAGAGAACTAAACATTCATGTGAATAAATCAGAGTAACATGCCGTATTGATTTATCTGAGCTTTAGAGATTACAGTACCAAAATGTTTCAAAAGGAAGACACAATTCCTACAAAGGTACTACATTATACTCTTACTCTACTCAGTAGAAGCTATACAAAAATTTTCTCTAACATGCTAATCCTGTAGCACTCCTTACAGCTCAGCATATCAACCCGACCCTGGTTCTCGACAAAAAGCACCTACAAAACAACCCCCAACACATGAGCATAACACAATTCATATTCAACATAATATGAAAGTAAGGCATAATGCAAATCTTAAACACAAGCCCTTCCTGTATTTTCAGCATTTATAACGCCCATTGGTTGTCCCTGTACCATAATTCATAATAAAAACACATTATAAGAATATATGGTTTCATAAATAAATGTCATGACATCCTTCCTCCTTAAATCCTTATTTCAATCCTGAGCCCTTATCATTAGTACATTTTAATGCTTCTTGCTACTCCATGTAAGCGGAATTCTTCCTCGCTTCCAATGGACCTTAGCGTAAGCAATTAAAATCCTTACTAAGATAACCTTGACTCGTGAAATACACCTCTTATATTTCACAACATACATATGCAAAAACAATGCATAATAACATGTATCATAACCTTAATGCACCACATTGCATTCATCATGCGTCAAAAAGACAAACATAAAGCACATGTTACCGTTGGGATGCCCGTACGTCGCTTACGTACCTTTCCAAAAGATAGAGGAGTCAATCGACTTTATCTCCTCGGTTGTGATGGCACCTGGGATGGTTCTACATAGCCACACAACACAATATTAGGCACCTCATAACATTCCATTATCAAAACTTTAACAAAAATATATCAATTTAAATTTTTCAACATTCTGGGTCTCTCGATCGATCGGCCCCTTTTCCCGATCGATCGAGAAGACGCCTAAAATCAGAACCAAGATTCTGCCTCGCTCGATCGATCGAGAAGAAATGTCGATCGATCGAGATGCCCTGTTCGAGAAATACTAACCCAGAATTCTCGAACACCTATATTCATACCCTTCGATCTAGCATAAAACATACACCACATGTTTGAACAATTATGCTAGCAATTACAATACACTACTCCTAGTGTATTCATACCAAATTTACACCCTAAGCATAAGCCTACATGTAAAAACGTCGATCATTTAAAAAAGTACTGGATCAACTTTTCTGGAAACAGGGTAACATATTCATTTCCAGATTTCTTGAGCACCTCACTTCATGCTATTAAACCTATCACATATAGCATAAAGAAAGCTCGAACAAACATGCCATGGGCTTCACAAAACTACCATGCATATTTTCACATCAAAGTTTTACCAAAACCTAAGCTTGACGTGTATGCTAATACCTTCATAAAAACACTCCCCACACATATATTTCCAGAAAACAGGGCACTTGAACCTTGCCCAGAATTTTCGAACACTACCTTTCACATGATTAAATCCTTCACATAATACATGCAACATGCTCAAGGAAATATACTGGTACCTTCAACAAGCTACCATACACGAAATCACATCGAAGGTTCGACCAAAACCTAAGTTAGCATGCTTCAAATATTCATGGTAAAACCCTTCTTAACATGAAAAACAGAGTATTACCCTGCTCGGATGTTCGAGGAACCCTTTTCTCTACTACAAATCTAGCACATAAAGCATGCAAGTTTCTTAACTAAACATGCTAAGGGCTTCACAAACATCACATAAAGGTATTCATAACAAGATAACATCATACCCTAAACTAGCATGCCAAATCTGCTACAAAGAACAAGCATGCCAGGAAACTGAAAACGGGGAAAAAATGTGACTCCTCACCACTTTTGCCCTTCGATTTTCTATATGAAAAGAAGAATGAAACCCGATCACTTTTCTCCTGGAACTCGACCAAGTTGCAGAGAGATGAAGGGAAAAAGAAGGGAGCTTTTTGGAAGAGGCAAGATGAAAATATCTTCAAGTAAAGTTGCTTGCTTAGTCATCTGCTTTCCCAGAAAAACAGGGGAGGGGCGTGGGTTAAGTCAAGTGGGGGTGGGGTGGTTGCATGTAGGGTGGTTTTGGGGTGTTTAATTGTGTCCCGGTATCTTTCCTTGATATTTTATTATTTTACCACATCATCACAACAATTAAAAACACCTAACATGCTCCCTAAACCACATCCTCAAAATAAATAAATCACTCCCACATAAAATACGCCTTTAGCACATAGGCTCACAATTAACAACCTTTAATTGTATGCTTACCCACATAATCATTTCGGGGATATCACAATACTCCCCTACTTATAAGATTTCGTCCCCGAAATCAAACATGCTGTTAACAAGATATAAAACAATATATAAACGCATACCAGAAAACAGCTCTGGATAGTGCTGCACCATGTGTCGCTCTGTCTCCCACGTGGCCTCCTCGACACCCCTACGATCCCACTGAACCTTGATCATAGGAATAACCTTGTTCCGAAGTCTGCGGTCTGCCCTGTCTAAAATCCTGATAGGTCGCTCCACATAAGAAACATCGGACTCAATCTGCACCTCTGAAGGCTGTAACACATGTGAAGGATCCGGCTCATACTTCCTCAGCATAGACACATGAAATACGTCGTGTATACCCGACAGAGAAGGCGGTAAAGCCAAACGGTACGCCAGAGTACCCACACGCTGTAAAATCTCATACGGCCCTACATACCTCGGGGATAACTTTCCTCGCATCCCAAACCGTACTACACCTCTGAAAGGTGAGATCTTCAGAAAAACTCTGTCGCCTAACTGAAACTCCAACGGCCTACGCCGCTGATTAGCATATGCTGCCTGCCTGTCCTGAGCTGCCTTCATCTTTCCTTTGATAATCTTAACTTTCTCTTCCATTTCCTGAACCAACTCTGGTCCTCCAACCGACTTACGGTCCACGTCATCCCAACACAAGGGTGACCTACAACGCCTACCATAGAGGGCCTCGAAAGGAGCCATCTGTATACTTTCCTGGTAGCTGTTGTTGTAAGAGAACTCCACTAAGGCTATCGAGTCCTGCCATGATATGTCGAACTCTAGCACACAAGCTCTCAACATATCCTCGAGCGTCTGTATCGTACGCTCAGTCTGTCCGTCCGTCTGAGGGTGATAGGCTGTGCTCAGCCTCAACTCTGTACCTAGAGCTGTCTGCAGACCCCCCCAGAAGTGAGATGTGAACCGCGGATCTCGATCGGACACAATCGAAACAGGGATCCTGTGCGGTCTCACCACATCTCTGACATATAACTGTGCCATCCTCAAGTGCGTATATGTCATACAGTAGGGAATGAAGTGAGCCACTTTAGTCAGTCTATCCACGACTACCCAGATGGCATCAAAACCCGAAACAGTCCTCGGTAAGTGGGTCACGAAATCCATAGACACGTGCTGCCACTTCCACTCGGGTATCTCCAAACTCCTTAGTTCACCTCCAGGTCTCTGCCTCTCAGCCTTCACCTGCTGACAAATCAAACAGCGCTTGACAAATGAGGTGACATCTTGTTTCATACGCCTCCACCAGAACTGGCTGCGTAAATCCTTATACATCTTCTTCCCTCCTGGGTGGACACTCATCCTACTGCAATGAGCTCGCTGTAATAAACCCTGACGCAACTCAGGTGCATCTGGAACCACCCATCTGTCGCCAAGTCTCAGAGAACCGTCCTCAGCCACTCTGAATCTCGACGGCTGGCCTGAATGAACCACTAATATCCATCTCTGAACCTCTGCATCGGTCCCCTGAGCCTTCCTGATGTGATCATAGATAACAGGCTCAGCTAGCAAGGTCAAAACCTGTACTGGTGAAGAGGATACATCATAATCAAAACCCAAATGGCAGTAGGAGCCAAACATAGCTGATAGAGACATAGCATCCTCTGCTGTGCTCCTCACCTTCCGACTCAAAGCGTCGGCTGTCAAATTTGCCTTCCCCGGGTGATATTCGATTTCACAGTCGTAGTCCTTCAGCAGGTCCATCCATCTCCTCTGCCTCATGTTTAACTCAGCCTGTGTAAACAAGAATTTCAGGCTCTTGTGATCAGTGAAGATGGTGAATGAGGTACCATATAAGTAGTGTCGCCATATCTTCAAGGCAAACACTATAGCTGCCAACTCCAGATCATGGACTGGGTACCTCGTCTCATGTGGCTTCAACTGTCTCAAAGCGTAAGCCACTACATGTCTGTCCTGCATCAGTACGCACCCTAATCCCTGTAGAGATGCATCGGTATAAAGAACAAATCCTTTGTTCTCCTTGGGTATCACTAGAACGGGTGCAGTAGTCAGTTTGTGTTTCAATTCCCTGAAACTCTGCTCACAAGCATCTGACCAACAAAAAGGGACTCCCTTCTGAGTCAGCTGAGTAAGTGGCTTGGCGATCTTTGAGAAACCCTCGACGAAACGTCGATAATAGCCAGCCAGACCAAGAAAACTTCGAATTTCACTGACTGAAGTAGGGGTAGACCAATCCATAACTGCCTCTATCTTCCTCGGGTCTACTGATATCCCCTCTCGTGATATGATATGACCCAAGAATGCAACACTGCTCAGCCAAAACTCACACTTGCTGAGTTTGGCGTACAACTGATGATCCCTGAGGATCTGGAGCACTATCCTCAGATGATTGGCGTGATCCTCCTCATTCTTTGAATAGACCAGGATGTCATCAATGAACACGATTACAAACTGATCGAGGTACTCCTGAAATACCCTGTTCATCAAGCTCATAAAAGTAGCAGGGGCATTCGTCACCCCGAATGGCATCACCAAGAACTCATAGTGCCCATACCGAGTTCTAAAAGCCGTCTTTTGGACATCACCAGCTCTAACCCGCACTTGATGATAGCCTGACCTCAAGTCTATCTTGGAGTACACCTTCGTACCCTGAAGCTGGTCGAACAGATCATCAATCCTCGGAAGCGGATATCTGTTCTTCACTGTAGCCTTGTTCAGTTGCCTGTAGTCAATGCACAGACGCATTGATCCATCCTTCTTTTTTCACGAACAAGACTGGCGCACCCCAAGGCGATACACTAGGACGGATGTATCCCTTGTCGAGGAGCTCCTGTAACTGTACCTTCAGTTCCCTTAGCTCTGCCGGTGCCATCCTGTATGGGGCACGAGAAATGGCTGATGTCCCTGGCAGCAGCTCAATAGCAAACTCAACATCCCTGACAGGCGGAAATCCCGGAATCTCATCTGGAAACACATCAACGAACTCCGCCACGAATGGAATGTCCTCGGCTCTCTCTTCCTTCTCCTCTGAAGTATCCATGGCATAAATAAGGTACCCAGTGTGGCCGCGTTCCAATAACCGCGACATCTTAACCGCCGAGATTACTGGTATCTTTGGACGAGAGCCGTCCCCATAAAAAGTCCACTGGAACCCCTGATCAGACAGAAAACGAACCATCCTCTTTTGGCAATCTACCATAGCTCGGTATCTGCTCAACACGTCAATGCCGATAATGCAGTCAAAGTCTGCCATCTCTAACTGAATCATATCGGCCCTCAGATCATTGCCCTCAAAATAAATGAGGCAATCAGATAACAGCCGATCCGCAATCACATGCTTTCCCGTGGGTGTCGAGACCATGAGAGGCGTGGGTAACAGAGACGAGCACAAGCGGTGTCCTTCCACAAAAGCAGTAGATACAAAGGAATGGGAAGCACCTGTATCTATCAATATAAGTGCAGGGTACGTAAGTAAATGGCACGTACCAGCAATGACTTCCTCTGGGGCTGCCTCAGCCTGCTCCCTAGTCAGTGCGTACACCTTTCCCTGCGGCGGTCCTGCCGTCTGACCTCCCTGTGGTCGTGGTGCAAACTGCTGTCTCTGTGGTGCCCTCCCAGCATCAAACCTTGGCCTATTCGGCCCTGAGTCTGTCTGACCTGCCCGGTTTGGGCAACCTCGAGCCATGTGGCCCATCTTGCCACAAATATAGCAACCTAGACAGTCACGTAACAAGTGCCATCCTCCACAGTTGGTACACCTGGTCCCCCCTGCCTTGCTCCCCTGTGTGGGTCCCCGGTTGTTCTGCTTCTGTCCCTGAGGCTTCTTCCCACTAAATTTGGAAGATGATGAGGCCCCACGAGCCTTGAACTGATCCCCTCGTGGCCTCAAACTATCAGCAACAGGCCTCTGTGGTGGTACTGAAGGGGGTACAACATCCTTGTACGCATCCACGGCAATCTCCGCCAACTCTGCCCGTGTCAGGGCGTCATCAAATGAGCTGGGGTTGTTGGAGATAACCCGATCAAACAGCTCTAGCCTCAGACCCTTCAGGAAGTTCCTCATCTTGGCATGGCTGCTGACAGCAATATGTGGTACATATCTCAGCAGTGAGGAATACTGCATAGCGTAGTCTGCTACTGACATGCTACCCTGCTTCAAACTGTTGAACTCATCCTCCTTTAATTGTCTGGCAGCTGCAGAGAAATACCGGTTAAGGAACCGGGTCCGGAATACAGTCCAGTCAACTGCCATACCTAGAGCTCTCAGCTCTATCACGGTGGTCTTCCACCACATAGCAGGCTTCTTAGCCATCTGAAACTCGGCTAACCTGAGCCATGCCGTGCGTGCACAGGGCGCAGTCACAAGTATCTGCTCTATACGTTCCAACCACTCCTCAGCTACTTCACCAGACTCAATTCCCTCAAACATGGGCGGATGGAAACTCAGAAACTGCTTCAAACTGAGCTCCCCTGGCAGTAACATCTGTACGCTGGGCTCCACGCCCATAGCAGGTGGTGGTAAAGGATTCAGCTGAGCGATACTGGCATTCCTACTGTCCATATCTCCTACCTCCTCATTGGGGTTCCCTGGGTTAATCTCAGCCATGCTGTAACACAAAAGTTAACAACAATACAAAAAGCAGTTCATAATATAAGCCGTTAGATAACAAGAGTAAAATATTCAAAGCATGTTAGTATAACACTTATACAACAATATGCATCACATGCATAACATGCCCAACAATGAATACCTAGCCAACTTGTCTCTAAAGGCTACCCTTCACTCTTCCCTGGTTATCTAACCACTGCTCTGATACCACTAAATGTGAGACCCCGTTATCACATCAAGACATTAAGGTGCAATTTAGAGAACTAAACATTCATGTGAATAAATCAGAGTAACATGCCGTGTTGATTTATCTGAGCTTTAGAGATTACAGTACCAAAATGTTTCAAAAGGAAGACACAATTCCTACAAAGGTACTACATTATAGTCTTACTCTACTCAGTAGAAGCTATACAAAAATTTTCTCTAACATGCTAATCCTGTAGCACTCCTTACAGCTCAGCATATCAACCCGACCCTGGTTCTCGACAAAAAGCACCTACAAAGACAACCCCCAACACATGAGCATAACACAATTCATATTCAACATAATATGAAAGTAAGGCATAATGCAAATCTTAAACACAAGCCCTTCCTGTATTTTCAGCATTTATAACGCCCATTGGTTGTCCCTGTACCATAATTCATAATAAAAACACATTATAAGAATATATGGTTTCATAAATAAATGTCATGACATCCTTCCTCCTTAAATCCTTATTTCAATCCTGAGCCCTTATCATTAGTACATTTTAATGCTTCTTGCTACTCCATGTAAGCGGAATTCTTCCTCGCTTCCAATGGACCTTAGCGTAAGCAATTAAAATCCTTACTAAGATAACCTTGACTCGTGAAATACACCTCTTATATTTCACAACATACATATGCAAAAACAATGCATAATAACATGTATCATAACCTTAATGCACCACATTGCATTCATCATGCGTCAAAAAGACAAACATAAAGCACATGTTACCGTTGGGATGCCCGTACGTCGCTTACGTACCTTTCCAAAAGATAGAGGAGTCAATCGACTTTATCTCCTCGGTTGTGATGGCACCTGGGATGGTTCTACATAGCCACACAACACAATATTAGGCACCTCATAACATTCCAATATCAAAACTTTAACAAAAATATATCAATTTAAATTTTTCAACATTCTGGGTCTCTCGATCGATCGGCCCCTTTTCCCGATCGATCGAGAAGACGCCTAAAATCAGAACCAAGATTCTGCCTCGCTCGATCGATCGAGAAGAAATGTCGATCGATCGAGATGCCCTGTTCGAGAAATACTAACCCAGAATTCTCGAACACCTATATTCATACCCTTCGATCTAGCATAAAACATACACCACATGTTTGAACAATTATGCTAGCAATTACAATACACTACTCCTAGTGTATTCATACCAAATTTACACCCTAAGCATAAGCCTACATGTAAAAACGTCGATCATTTAAACAAGTACTGGATCAACTTTTCTGGAAACAGGGTAACATATTCATTTCCAGATTTCTTGAGCACCTCACTTCATGCTATTAAACCTATCACATATAGCATAAAGAAAGCTCGAACAAACATGCCATGGGCTTCACAAAACTACCATGCATATTTTCACATCAAAGTTTTACCAAAACCTAAGCTTGACGTGTATGCTAATACCTTCATAAAAACACTCCCCACACATATATTTCCAGAAAACAGGGCACTTGAACCTTGCCCAGAATTTTCGAACACTACCTTTCACATGATTAAATCCTTCACATAATACATGCAACATGCTCAAGGAAATATACTGGTACCTTCAACAAGCTACCATACACGAAATCACATCGAAGGTTCGACCAAAACCTAAGTTAGCATGCTTCAAATATTCATGGTAAAACCCTTCTTAACATGAAAAACAGAGTACTACCCTGCTCGGATGTTCGAGGAACCCTTTTCTCTACTACAAATCTAGCACATAAAGCATGCAAGTTTCTTAACTAAACATGCTAAGGGCTTCACAAACATCACATAAAGGTATTCATAACAAGATAACATCATACCCTAAACTAGCATGCCAAATCTGCTACAAAGAACAAGCATGCCAGGAAACTGAAAACTGGGAAAAATGTGACTCCTCACCACTTTTGCCCTTCGATTTTCTATATGAAAAGAATAATGAAACCCGATCACTTTTCTCCTGGAACTCGACCAAGTTGCAGAGAGATGAAGGGAAAAAGAAGGGAGCTTTTTGGAAGAGGCAAGATGAAAATATCTTCAAGTAAAGTTGCTTGCTTAGTCATCTGCTTTCCCAGAAAAACAGGGGAGGGGCGTGGGTTAAGTCAAGTGGGGGTGGGGTGGTTGCATGTAGGGTGGTTTTGGGGTGTTTAATTGTGTCCCGGTATCTTTCCTTGATATTTTATTATTTTACCACATCATCACAACAATTAAAAACACCTAACATGCTCCCTAAACCACATCCTCAAAATAAATAAATCACTCCCACATAAAATACGCCTTTAGCACATAGGCTCACAATTAACAACCTTTAATTGTATGCTTACCCACATAATCATTTCGGGGATATCACAATACTCCCCTACTTATAAGATTTCGTCCCCGAAATCAAACATGCTGTTAACAAGATATAAAACAATATATAAACGCATACCAGAAAACAGCTCTGGATAGTGCTGCACCATGTGTCGCTCTGTCTCCCACGTGGCCTCCTCGACACCCCTACGATCCCACTGAACCTTGATCATAGGAATAACCTTGTTCCGAAGTCTGCGGTCTGCCCTGTCTAAAATCCTGATAGGCCGCTCCACATAAGAAACATCGGACTCAATCTGCACCTCTGAAGGCTGTAACACATGTGAAGGATCCGGCTCATACTTCCTCAGCATAGACACATGAAATACGTCGTGTATACCCGATAGAGAAGGCGGTAAAGCCAAACGGTACGCCAGAGTACCCACACGCTGTAAGATCTCATACGGCCCTACATACCTCGGGGATAACTTTCTCGCATCCCAAACCGTACTACACCTCTGAAAGGTGAGATCTTCAGAAAAACTCTGTCGCCTAACTGAAACTCCAACGGCCTACGCCGCTGATTAGCATATGCTGCCTGCCTGTCCTGAGCTGCCTTCATCTTTCCTTTGATAATCTTAACTTTCTCTTCCATTTCCTAAACCAACTCTGGTCCTCCAACCGACTTACGGTCCACGTCATCCCAACACAAGGGTGACCTACAACGCCTACCATAGAGGGCCTCGAAAGGAGCCATCTGTATACTTGCCTGGTAGCTGTTGTTGTAAGAGAACTCCACTAAGGCTATCGAGTCCTGCCATGATATGTCGAACTCTAGCACACAAGCTCTCAACATATCCTCGAGTGTCTGTATCGTACGCTCTGTCTGTCCGTCCGTCTGAGGGTGATAGGCTGTGCTCAGCCTCAACTCTGTACCTAGAGCTGTCTGCAGACCCCCCCAGAGTGAGATGTGAACCGCGGATCTCGATCGGACACAATCGAAACAGGGATCCCGTGCAGTCTCACCACATCTCTGACATATAACTGTGCCATCCTCAAGTTCGTATATGTCATACAGTAGGGAATGAAGTGAGCCACTTTAGTCAGCCAAAGCAAAGCACCGTGACAATCTTAGTAAGACGCGAAAGGATAAAAGTGATATCCGTTATACTTTAAATTGGGTACGACTTAACTAGGTTATCTCAATAGGATTGGGAACCTAGAGGCATGGGTTGGATAATAATTCATTTGATGAATTGAACAAAGCGTTGTTCATCCAACTATCCAAGAATTACATGTGATGTAATTGGCAAAGTGTTGTCTACCTAAATAACCGAGTCTTGGGCGATTAGCCAAAGCTAACTCAAGATTAGGCGAAATATGGATCTTGGCCCACTAAAGGTTTCGAGGGTTGATATTTTTAAACAAAATAGTGGGAGTATCATTTAATATAAGACCATGTTAAATGATTAAATCATAAACTTATTTTGCATATTTATATTGTAGATATCCATGGCAACTAACAATACAACAAGCACATTATCACTGCGATCGGTCCTTGAGAAGGACAAATTAAATGGGACAAACTTCCTAGACTGGTATAGGAATCTGAGGATAGTCCTCAAGCAAGAAAAGAAGCAATATGTCCTAGAGGAACCCTTACCTGCTGAGGAACCTCCCCTGACGGCTACTAGAGCCGATAAAGATGCTTACAAGAAGCATCAAAGTGACGCACTTGATGTTGGGTGCCTTATGCTTGCCACCATGAACTCTGAGCTTCAGAAGCAACATGAGGAAATGGAGGCGTTCGATATGATAGCACCTTAAGAAACTGTACCAACAACAAGCAAGGCAAGAGAGGTATGACGTCTCTAAAGCGTTGTTCCAGTGTAGAATGGTAGAAGGAAGTCTAGTTGGAGCTCATGTACTCAAGATGATTGGGTATATTGAGAATCTGGAGAAGCTGGGTTTTCCTTTGGACCAAGAGTTGGCCACTGACGTGATCTTGCAATCGTTGCCTGAAAGCTTCAGTCAATTTGTCTTGAATTACAATATGATTGAAATTGAAAAGACTCGACCACAGTTACTTGGCATGCTTAGAACTTTTGAAGCAAATAGCAAGAGGTCTAAGCCTACAAATGTTCTTATTGTGAATAAGAGCAAAGGAAAGACTAAAGCTAAGAGCTTCAAGAAGAACAAGAAGGTCTTTGTTAAATCAAAGCCAAAAGCTTCTGCACTTAAGCCAAAGGGAGGGATAGCAAAGGAAGGGAACTGTTTCCATTGCGGTGAGACCGGTCATTGGAAAAGGAACTGCAAAGTATATCTGGAGGATCTCAAGAAAGGAAGTGTGACTTCCACTTCAGGTATTTTTGTTATAGAAGTCAATTTATCTACTTCTTCATCATGGATATTAGATACTGGACGTGGATCTCACATTTGTGTAAATGTGCAGGACCTCAAAAGAGTAGATTGTTGGCGAAAGACGAAGTTGATCTCCGAGTTGGAAATGGAGCAAGAGTTGCTGCATTAGCTGTAGGGGATTATCATTTATCTTTGCCTTCTGGTTTATCGTTGATTTTAAAAGACTGTTATTTTGTGCTTTCTATTACGAAAAACATTATTTACAATTTCTTGTTTGGACAAGTATGGATTTTCATTTATGATAAAGGACAATTGTTGTTCTATTTATTTAAATGATATGTTTTATGCTAGTGCACAAATGGTGAATGGTCTTTATTTATTAAATCTTGATATGTCTGTCTATAACATAAATACTAAAAGGATTAAAAATAATGATTGTAATCCGACTTATCTCTGGCATTGTCGCTTGGGCCACATAAACGAGAAACGCATATCGAAACTTCATAAGGATGGAGCATTAGATTCATTTGATTTTGAATCATATGAAACATGCGAGTCTTGTTTAATGGGCAAGATGACTAAAGCCCCATTCAAGTGACATGTTGAAAGGGCAAATATTTTATTGGGACTAATACATAGTGATGTATGTGGACCAATAAGCACACATGCTACAGGTAGTTTTCAATACTTCGTTACATTTACTTATGACATCAGTATTATGGGTATGTGTACCTAATGAAGCATAAGCATGAAACCTTTGAAAAGTTCAAAGATTTCAAGAATGAAGTACAAAACCAACTTGGCAAAAGTATCAAAATCCTTCGATCAGATCGAGGAGGTGAATACTTAAGTCAAGAGTTTCATGACTATCTGAAGGAGTGTGGGATAGTCCCACAACTCACTCCTCTGTATACTCCACAATGGAATGGTGTATCCGAGAGGAGAAATCGAACTTTGTTTGGACATGGTTAGATCAATGATGAGTCATGCAGATCTTCCGATATCCTTTTGGGGACATGCTTTAGAAACAACAATATTCATACTGAACCGTGTTCCATCTAAATCAGTGGAAAAGACACCATATGAGATATGGACTGGGAAGCGTCCTATGTCTTTTATGAAGATTTGGGGTTGTGAGGCTTACGTTACACGTCATGCCACTAACAAACTTGGACCCAAATCTGACAAGTGTTTATTTGTGGGGTATCCTAAGGAAACGAAATGATACTATTTCTATTATCCCACCGAGAACAAAGTAGTTGTTGCTTGGACTGGTGTCTTTCTTGAAAGAGAATTTATTTCTAGAAAAACCAGTGGGAGACAAATAGAACTTAGTGAAGTTCAACCACAAGAAAACATTGAACATGATATTGAGATGGAAACTGAGCAGACACCGCAAGCTGTTGTGGAAGAAGTACCTGCTCAAGAGACACAAGCCCAGCGTAGGTCTGTAAGAGAACACCGGGAGCCACAGAGATATGGATTTCTTGTGACTCAACAAGGTGACTTACTACTTATGGATGAGGATGAGCCGTCATCTTATCAACAAGCTATAATGGGCACTGATTCTGAGAAATGGCAAGAGGCCATGAAATCTGAGATGGAATCCATGTATGCAAACCAAGTATGGACATTGGTTGATCCACCTGAAGGGGTACGAACCATAGGGTGCAAATGGATTTTCAAGAAAAAGACCGATTGGATGGTAATGTACAAACCTATAAAGGTCGACTGGTTGCAAAAAGAATTCAAACAAATTCATTGTATTGACTATGATGAAACTTTTTCACCAGTGGCCATGGTTAAATCCATAAGGATCTTACTTGCAATAGCTGCATTTCATGATTATGAAATCTGGCAGATGGATGTCAAAACAGCTTTTCTTAATGGAAATCTGCTTGAGGATGTGTACATGACACAGCCTGAGGGTTTTGTCGATCCAAAGGATGCTGGAAAGATATGCAAGCTACAACGATCCATTTATGGATTGAAGCAAGCTTCTCGGAGTTGGAACCTTTGTTTTGATGATGCAGTCAAAGAGTTTGGTTTCATCAAAAACGTAGATGAACCTTGTGTCTACAAGAAGGTCAGTGGGAGCATAATTATCTTCCTAATATTGTATGTAGATGACATACTTCTCATTGGGAATGATATCCCTGCCTTACAATCTGTAAAGATTTGGCTAGGGAATTGCTTTTCTATGAAAGACTTGGGTGAAGCCACCTATGTATTAGGAATCAAGATCTATAGAGATAGATCGAGAAGATTACTTGGCCTAAGTCAAAGTACATACATAGACAAAGTGCTTAAAAGGTTTAGCATGCAAGAATCAAAGAAAGGATTCGTGCCTATGACACATGGTATATATCTCTCGAAGGAACAATGTCCTTCAACACCAGATGAGAGACAACGCATGAGTAAGATTCCATATGCGTCAGCTATTTGGATCTATCATGTATGCCATGATATGTACTCGTCCCCGTGTATCGTATGCTTTGAGCATGACGAGCAGATATCAATTTGATCCAGGTGAAGGTCACTGGATTGCATTCAAGAACATCCTGAAGTACTTGAGAAGGACTAAGGATACATTCTTGATTTATGGAGGTGAGGAAGAGCTCAATGTAATGGGTTACACTGATGCAAGCTTCCAAACCGACAAAGATGATTATCGATCACAATCTGGATATGTGTATTGCCTAAATGGAGGTGCTGTGAGCTGGAAGAGTTCAAAGCAAGAGACAGTAGCCGATTCTACAACGGAAGCTGAGTATATTGCTGCCTCGGATGCAGCAAAGGAAGCTGTTTGGATCAGGAAGTTCATTTCTGAACTTGGAGTGGTGCCTAGCATTAAAGATCCGATAGAACTCTATTGTGACAACAATGGGGCAATCGCATTGGCTAAGGAACCTAGATCTCACCAAAGATCCAAGCACATACTTCGGCGTTTTCATTTCATTCGAGAAATCGTTGAAAGGGGAGATTTTAAAATATGCAAAGTACCAACAGATGATAACGTATCTGGCCCATTGACGAAGCCACTGTCACAGCAGAAGCATGATCGTCATACTAGATCTCTAGGCATTAGGTATATGTCAGAGTGGTCTTAGTGCAAGTGGGAGATTTGTTGGGATATGTTGGGATATGCCCTAAGACAAGTCATTAGATGATTGTTTAAGACATACAATGTTTATGGTTTTATGAATGGCAATTCATTATTATATATTATTCTTTTAACTGTGCATTGTGAATTAATATATATGTTAATGTCCTTAGAATAATATTGTATTATTCTTAAAGATGTCCCTAGTCAAGTATTATCATGAAAGGGATAATGATAATACGTAGAGACTAGTATGTGTTGATCGATGAATTGTTCATTGATATGAGATATCAAATCAACATATGGGTACATGTTAGAGAACGATGTACTGGACAGACCCACCATGAGAATGCAACATGGATAGTTATATGATCGTCATATGCAATTCTCATAGTGATAATAATGTATGTAATCCTTACGACTTGTGATCATCAGAGATCCCAACATAAGGAGTTATGTATCTTGATATCGTCAAACGTTACCCGTAACAGGGTAATCTATAAAGGCGACTATTGGATATACTACGAATTATGTAGAGGGATGTTGACTGATCGAGATAGGATTTGTCCCTCCTATATAACAGGAGATGTGTTTGGCCCTTGATCAAGTGAGAACTAAAATGCATGGCCATGCTCGAATGAGTCGATATGAGATATCGAGCTTATTCGTTTATTCTAGTTCTACTTGGGGATCAAGAAATAAAGATTGGATATACGAGTATGACTATTCCATGACTCGTGTTCAATCTAAACACAAAGGACAAAGGGATTAAGTTACATGATTAATATTATCACAAGTTCTAAAGGTTATGTCGAGTCATTGACATTCTCGTAATTTGGGTAGCATCGATGTGTTGCTAGATACCGCTCAATGCTTGCGACATAAAATGAGATTTTATGTCACTGCCAACATTACGAGATCCTATCGGGTCGCACAAAAGATTCATTGGATGAATTAATTAATTAAGAAGAGTCTTAATTAAGTGATTAAAGGTTTTTAATTAAATCATGGGTTTGGGCCCATAAGACTTTAAGAAAGTCTTGAACCTTAATTAAAAGCCTTATAATATAAATAAGAGGTTTTGATTAATTGTTAATCACACTTTCATATCATTGTTTTGATATCAAACCCTAGCCTCCACCTCAAGCTCTCTCTCGGCCGAACCCTAGAAGCCGTGAGCTTCTCCATCGCCGTCGTCTTTCCTTGGTGGTTCATGGTGGTCGTTGATCGGTTATTGTAACCGTGAGCCTTGTTTGTTCAAGAATAAGTCTAGCAACTTGTTCTTGAACGTCTTGATCGTGTGGATACCGTAGAGACGAAGGTGAAAACTTTCGTTTGTGACTCGGAGTTCGTTGGACGTGCTGCTCCGTGGAATCTGCTTCAAACACGCTACAAGGGTGAGACCTTCGTATACCTTAATCCGATATGATAACCTATGTATAGATCCGGTGTTAGTAATCCATAAAAAAATTTTATTCCGCTGCGTTGTATGCTCATGGAATACTTACAGTGGTATCAGAGCCGTGTACAAGGCTCATATCGGATATATGTGATTAAATTGTGTTAATCATATTAGAATTAATATTGCATGCTATTAAAACTGTTTAAATTCATATATGATATGAAATTAATTTTAGTTTATGAAAATCATCGTAGTAATTGTATTTGATATAATTGGCGAATAAAAATATTTATTGAGCATCAATTTTCGGCCATCACCATCACAAATGTCACCACGGCTAGCCACATGAGGGCTAGGGTTTTCGACCCTTGGCTCGAGATGGCTTAGTCGTTGTGGCTAATAATTGTGCATGGAAGTGTCGAAAATTAATTAGGGTTTAGAACCCATTGGACGTGACGGCTAGCTCATGACGGCTAGGGTTTCGAACCCTAATAGCCGTGCATGGCTCGGTCATCATCGCCTTATTTTCTATAGTTTTGATGCTTGGATGAGTTTTAAACTCCTTGACTCGATAATGGTTCACGCATGCATGGATTAGTAACTTTACCACATGAGAGCAAGGTTTTTCGAACCCTTAGCTCGAGAGGTTGAGCGAACCCCGTGCATGGCATGACCGTGAATCGTGGCTAACAAATTCCAGCGTTTAAAACAAGATGTCTCGATAAAAGTGCATAAAGGTGCGAGGCGGCTAGGGTTGGAACCCTAGCGCCGCCGCCGCATGAGCCATGGCTCGGCCATGGGCTAGGGTTTCGAACCCTAGGCCCACTATTGGTTCAGCCGTGTGCTTCATGGTTCGAACCATGGTGGTTCGTGTTTTAGCCGCTTTAGTTCGTGGCATGTGATGTCCCGAGCGTACGATAATTTTTCAAAAATTATTTTACAGTTTTAATTAGAATTAAATTTAAAATGTTTAGAATTTAATTAATTAAATGTTAATGCATGCTTTATGTGTTGTTTGAGCATGGTGCGTGGTTATAGCCCTTTGACCTATTAGATAGGATTTGTGGATGTTTGTATTTATAATACGACCTGCGTGTCGTGCCTTTCTCTATTTCATTCTAAATGTAATCCCTCCCCTATGTTCCCCTCGAATGTGAATCGAGGAATTCTATATCTTGTAAATAGTGTAGTTTATTTTATTGATGGTGATCAATGAAGATGGAGCATCGTGCCAGGATGAGGAGGCCATTCACAAATTGGAGCCATGGGAAGGTGCTTGTGAAGTTACCTTAGGTTGACTCATAGGATTTTCTCATTGGCTTGAGAAAATCATTAGTAGGGGCTATAACCATGTCACGTTTAATTATGTATGTTGATGCATGATTTATCTTATGTTTTAGTTTGATAATAGTATTACACATATATGCAGATATGTATACAACTATATGTAGTGGACATATTTTAAATTATCAAATTAATCATGAGATCAATAAATCCCTCTAAAATATTAAGTTTTAGATGCCTTCCAAAATAAAAGTACTTGTCAATAACTTCGATTGTACATGTGTGGGTTTGCCAAAGCAAAGCACCGTGGCAATCTTAGTAAGGCGCGAAAGGATAAAAGTGATATCCGTTATACTTTAATTGGGTACGACTTAACTAGGTTATCTCAATAGGATTGGGAACCTAGAGGCATGTGTTGGATTATAATTCATTTGATGAATTGAACAAAGTGTTGTTCGTCCAACTATCCAAGAATTATATGTGATGTAATTGACAAAGTGTTGTCTACCTAAATAACCGAGTCTTGGGCGATTAGCCAAAGCAAACTCAAGATTAGGCGAAATATGGATCTTGGCCCACTAAAGGTTTCGAGGGTTGATATTTTTCAAACAAAATAGTGGGAGTATCATTTAATATAAGACCATGTTAAATGATTTAAATCATAAACTTATTTTGCATATTTATATTGTAGATATCCATGGCAACTAACAACGTTACTAGCACTTTATCACTGCGATCGGTCCTTGAGAAGGACAAATTAAATGGGACGAATTTCCTAGACTGGCATAGGAACTTGAGGATAGTCCTCAAACAAGAAAAGAAACAATATGTCCTAGAGGAACCCTTACTCGCTGAGGAACCTCCCCTAACAGCTACAAGAGCTGAAAAAGATGCTTACAAGAAGCATCAGAGTGACGCACTTGATGTTGGGTGCCTCATGCTTGCCACCATGAACTCTGAGCTTCAGAAGCAACATGAGGAAATTGAGGCGTTCGATATGATCGAACACTTAAAGCAGTTGTACCAACAGCAAGCTAGACAAGAGAGGTATGACGTCTCCAAAGCGTTATTCCAGTGCAGGATGGTAGAGGGTGTAAGTAATCCTTATGTCATACAACGCAGCGGAATAAAATTTTTAGGAGGTAATCATATCGGATTAGAGAATACATAAGAGTCTTACCCTTGTAGCGTGTTTGAAGCAGATTCCACGGAGCAGCACGTCCAACGAACTCCGAGTCACAAACGAAAGTTTTCACCTTCGTCTCTACGGTATCCACACGATCAAATCGAAAGGGGATTTAAGAACAAGTTACTAGACAAGTTCTTAAACCAAAATCGATCTCTCGGTTCAAAACCGATTAACGACGGCCAACCAAAACTCTAGCACAACCGTCGGCGGCCGTGAGGAGTGAAGGAAGAAGCGGCCGAGAGGAGCTTGAAGTGGAGGCTAGGGTTTGATATCAAACAATGATATGAAAGTGTGATTAACAATTAACCAAAACCTCTTATTAATATTATAAGGCTTTTAATTAAGGTTCAAGACTTTCTTAAAGTCTTATGGGCCCAAACCCATGATTTAATTAAAAACCTTTAATCACTTAATTAAGACTCTTCTTAATTAATTAATTCATCCAATGAATTTAATTTCCCTTATCGATTTAATCTTTTGTGCGACCCGATAGGATCTCGTAATGTTGGCAGTGACATAAAATCTCATTTTATGTCGCAAGCATTGAGCTGTATCTAGCAACACATCGATGCTACCCAAATTACGAGAATGTCAATGACTCGACATAACCTTTAGAACTTGTGATAATATTAATCATGTAACTTAATCCCTTTGTCCTTTGTGTTTAGATTGAACACGAGTCATGGAATAGTCATACTCGTATATCCAATCTTTATTTCTTGATCCCCAAGTAGAACTAGAATAAACGAATAAGCTCGATATCTCATATCGACTCATTCGAGCATGGCCATGCATTTTAGTTCTCACTTGATCAAGGGCCAAACACATCTCCTGTTATATAGGAGGGACAAATCCTATCTCGATCAGTCAACATCCCTCTACATAATTCGTAGTGTATCCAATAGTCGCCTTTATAGATTACCCTGTTACGGGTAACGTTTGACGATATCAAGATACATAACTCCTTATGTTGGGATCTCTGATGATCACAAGTCGTAAGGATTACATACATTATTATCACTATGAGAATTGCATATGACGATCATATAACTATCCATGTTGCATTCTCATGGTGGGTCTGTCCAGTACATCGTTCTCTAACATGTACCCATATGTTGATTTGATATCTCATATCAATGAACAATTCATCGATCAACACATACTAGTCTCTACGTATTATCATTATCCCTTTCATGATAATACTTGACTAGAGACATCTTTAAGAATAATACAATTTTATTCTAAGGACATTAACATATATATTAATTCACAATGCACAGTTAAAAGAATAATATATAATAATGAATTGCCATTCATAAAATCATAAACATTGTATGTCTTAAACAATCATCTAATGACTTGTCTTAGGGCATATCCCAACAAATCTCCCACTTGCACTAAGACCACTCAGACATATACCTAATGCCTAGAGATCTAGTATGACGATCATGCTTCTGCTGTGACAGCGGCTTCGTCAATGGGTCAGATACATTATCATCTGTTGGTACTTTGCATATTTTAACATCTCCTCTTTCAACGATTTCTCGAATGAAATGGAAACGCCTTAGTATGTGCTTGGATCTTTGGTGAGATCTTGGTTCCTTAGCCAATGCGATCGCTCCATTGTTGTCACAATAGAGTTCTATCGGATCTTTAATGCTAGGCACCACTCCAAGTTCAGAAATGAACTTCCTCATCCAAACAGCTTCCTTTGCTGCATCCGAGGCAGCAATATACTCAGCTTCCGTTGTAGAATCGGCTACTGTTTCTTGCTTTGAACTCTTCCAGCTCACAGCACCTCCATTTAGGCAATACACATATCCAGATTGCGATCGAAAATCATCTTTGTCGGTTTGGAAGCTTGCATCAGTGTAACCCATTACATTGAGCTCTTCCTCACCTCCATAAATCAAGAATGTATCCTTAGTCCTTCTCAAGTACTTTAGGATATTCTTGACAGCAATCCAGTGACCTTCACCTGGATCAACTTGATATCTGCTCGTCATGCTCAAAGCATACGATACATCGGGACGAGTACATATCATGGCATACATGATAGATCCAATAGCTGACGCGTATGGAATCTTACTCATGCGTTGTCTCTCATCTGGTGTTGAAGGACACTGTTCCTTCGAGAGATAAATACCATGTGTCATAGGCACGAATCCTTTCTTGGATTCTTGCATGCTAAACCTTTTAAGCACCTTGTCTATGTATGTACTTTGACTTAGACCAAGAAGCCTTCTCGATCTATCTCTATAGATCTTGATTCCTAACACATAGGTGGCTTCTTCTAAGTCTTTCATCGAAAAGCAATTCCCTAGCCAAATCTTTACAGATTGCAAGGCAGGGATATCATTTCCAATAAGAAGTATGTCATCTACATACAACACTAAGAAAATGATTACGCTCCCACTGACCTTCTTGTAGACACAAGGTTCATCTTCATTTTTGATAAAACCAAACTCTTTGATTGCATCATCAAAATGAAGATTCCAACTCCGAGAAGCTTGCTTCAATCCATAAATGGATCGTTGTAGCTTGCATATCTTTCCAGCATCCTTTGGATCGACAAAACCCTCGGGCTGTGTCATGTACACATCCTCGAGCAGATTTCCATTAAGGAAAGCTGTTTTGACATCCATCTGCCAGATTTCATAATCATGAAATGCAGCTATTGCAAGTAAGATCCTTATGGATTTAACCATGGCCACTGGTGAAAAGGTTTCATCATAGTCAATACCATGAATTTGTTTGAATCCTTTTGCAACCAGCCGACCTTTATAGGTTTGTACGTTACCATCCATATCGGTCTTTTTCTTGAAAATCCATTTGCACCCTATGGGTCGTACCCCTTCAGGTGGATCAACCAAAGTCCATACTTAGTTTGCATACATGGATTCCATCTCAGATTTCATGGCCTCTTGCCATTTCTCAGAATCATTGCCCATAATAGCTTGTTTATAAGATGACGGCTCATCCTCATCAATAAGTAGTAAGTCACCTTGTTGAGTCACAAGAAATCCATATCTCTGTGGCTCCCGGTGTACTCTTACTTACCTACGATGGGCTTGTGTCTCTTGAGCAGGTGCTTCTTCCACAACAGCTTGTGGTGCCTGCTCTGTTTCCATCTCAATCTCAGGTTCAGTGTTTTCTTGTGGTTGAACTTCACTAAGTTCTATTTTTCTCCCACTGGTTTTTCTAGAAATAAATTCTCTTTCAAGAAATACACCAGTCCGAGCAACAACTACTTTGTTCTCGGTGGGATAATAGAAATAGTACCCTTTCGTTTCCTTAGGATACCCCACAAATAAACACTTATCAGATTTGGGTCCAAGTTTGTTAGTGGCGTGACGTCTAACGAAAGCCTCACAACCCCAAATCTTCATAAAAGACATACTAGGACGCTTCCCAGTCCATATCTCATATGGTGTCTTTTCCACTGATTTAGATGGAACACGGTTCAGTAAGAAAATCGCTGTTTCTAGAGCGTGTCCCCAAAACGATATCGGAAGATCTGCATGACTCATCATTGATCTAACCATGTCTAACAAGGTTCGATTTCTCCTCTCGGATACACCATTCCATTGCGGAGTATACAGAGGAGTGAGTTGTGGGTCTATCCCACACTCCTTTAGATAGTCATGAAACTCTTGGCTTAAGTATTCTCCTCCTCGATCTGATCGAATGATTTTGATACTCTTGCCAAGTTGGTTTTGTACTTCATTCTTGAAATCTTTGAACTTTTCAAAGGTTTCATGCTTATGTTTCATTAGGTACACATACCCATATCTACTGAGGTCATCAGTAAATGTAACGAAGTATTGAAAACCACCTCTAGCTTGTGTACTTATTGGTCCACATACATCACTATGTATTAGTCCCAATAAAACATTTGCCCTTTCAACATGTCCCTTGAAAGGGGCTTTTGTCATCTTGCCCATTAAACAAGATTCGCATGTTTCATATGATTCAAAATCAAATGAATCTATTACTCCATCCTTATGAAGTTTAGATATGCGGTTCTCGTTTATGTGGCCCAAGCGACAGTGCCAGAGATAAGTCGGATTACAATCATTATTTTTAATCCTTTTAGTATTTATGTTATAGATAGGCATATCAAGATTTAATACATAAAGACCATTCACCATTTGTGCACTAGCATAAAACATATCATTTAAATAAATAGAACAACAATTGTCCTTTATTATAAATGAAAAACCATACTTGTCCAAACAAGAAATAGATATTATGTTTTTAGTAATAGAAGGCACAAAATAACAATCTTTCAAAATCAGTGATAAACCAGAAGGTAAAGCTAAATGATAATCTCCTATAGCTAATGCAGCAACTCTTGCTCCATTTCCAACTCGGAGATCAACTTCACCTTTCGCCAATGTCCTACTCCTTTTGAGATCCTGCACATTTACACAAATGTGAGATCCACATCCAGTATCTAATACCCATGATGAAGAAGTAGATAAATTGACTTCTATAACAAAAATACCTGAAGCGGAAGTCACACTTCCTTTCTTTAGATCCTCCAGATATACTTTGCAGTTTCTTTTCCAATGGCCGGTCTCACCGCAATGGAAACAGTTCCCTTCCTTTGCTATCCCTCCCTTTGGCTTCAGTGCATAAGACTTTGGCTTAGATTTAGCAAAGACCTTCTTTGCTTTCTTGTTGCCTTTAGCTTTGGCCCTTCCTTTGCCCTTATTCACAATAAGGACATTTGTGGCCTTAGTCTTCTTAGTATTTGCTTCATATGTTCTCAACATACCAAGCAACTGTGGTAGAGTCTTTTCCATGTCAGTCATATTGTAATTTACTACAAATTGACTGAAGCTTTCAGGCAACGATTGCAAGATCACATCGGTGGCCAACTCTTGGTCCAATGGAAAACCTAGCTTGTCCAGATTCTCAATGTACCCAATCATCTTGAGCACATGAGTTCCAACTAAGCTTCCTTCTACCATCCTGCACTGGAATAACGCTTTAGAGACGTCATACCTCTCTTGTCTAGCTTGCTGTTGGTACAACTGCTTTAAGTGTTCGATCATATCGAACGCCTCCATTTCCTCATGTTGCTTCTGAAGCTCAGAGTTCATGGTGGCAAGCATGAGGCACCCAACATCAAGTGCGTCACTCTGATGCTTCTTGTAAGCATCCTTTTCGGTTCTTGTAGCCGTTAGGGGAGGTTCCTCAGCGGGTAAGGGTTCTTCTAGGACATATTGTTTCTTTTCTTGTTTGAGGACTATCCTCAAGTTCCTACGCCAGTCTAGGAAATTCGTCCCATTTAATTTGTCCTTCTCAAGGACCGATCGCAGTGATAAAGTGCTAGTAACGTTGTTAGTTGCCATGGATATCTACAATATAAATATGCAAAATAAGTTTATGATTTAAATCATTTAACATGGTCTTATATTAAATGATACTCCCACTATTTTGTTTGAAAAATATCAACCCTCGAAATCTTTAGTGGGCCAAGATCCATATTTCACTTAATCTTGAGTTAGCTTTGGCTAATCGCCCAAGACTCGGTCATTTAGGTAGACAACACTTTGTCAATTACATCACATATAATTCTTGGATAGTTGGACGAACAACACTTTGTTCAATTCATCAAATGAATTATAATCCAACCCATGCCTCTAGGTTCCCAATCCTATTGAGATAACCTAGTTAAGTCGTACCCAATTAAGTATAACGGATATCACTTTTATCCTTTCGCGCCTTACTAAGATTGCCACGTTGCTTTGCTTTGGCAAACCCACACATGTACAATCGAAGTTATTGACGAGTACTTTTATTTTGGAAGGCATCTAAAACTTAATATTTTAGAGGGATTTATTGATCTCATGATTAATTTGATAATTTAAAATATGTCCAGTACATATAGTTGTATACATATCTACATATATGTGTAATACTATTATCAAACTAAAACATAAGATAAATCATGCATCAACATACATAATTAACGTGACATGGTTATAGCCCCTACTAATGATTTTCTCAAGCTAATGAGAAAATCCTATGAGTCAACCTAAGGTAACTTCACAAGCACCTTCCTTGGCTCCAATTTGTGAATGGCCTCCTCATCCCGGCACGATGCTCCATCTTCATTGATCACCATCAATAAAATAAACTACACTATTTACAAGTTATAGAATTCCTCGATTCACATTCGAGGGGAACATAGGGGAGGGATTACATATAGAATGAAATAGAGAAAGGCACGACACGCAGGTCGTATTATAAATTACAAACATCTACAAATCCTATCTAATAGGTCAAAGGGCTATAACCACGCACCATGCTCAAACAACACATAAAGCATGCATTAACATTTAATTAATTAAATTCTAAACATTTTAAATTTAATTCTAATTAAAACTGTAAAATAATTTTTGAAAAATTATCGTACGCTCGGGACATCACATGCCACGAACTAAAGCGACTAAAACACGAACCACCATGGTTCGAACCAAAAAGCCCACGGCTGGACCAATAGTGGGCCTAGGGTTCGAAACCCTAGCCCATGGCCGAGCCATGGCTCATGCGGCGGCGGCACTAGGGTTCCAACCCTAGCCGCCTCGCACCCTTTTGATATTTTATCGAGCCATCTTGTTTTAAACGCCGGAATTTGTTAGCCACGAGTCACGGTCATGCCATGCACGGGGTTCGCTCAACCATCTCGAGCTAAGGGTTCGAAAAACCTTGCTCTCATGTGGTAAAGTTACTAATCCATGCATGCGTGAACCATTATCGAGTCAAGGAGTTCAAAACTCATCCAAGCATCAAAACTTTAGAAAATAAGGCGATGATGGTCGAGCCATGCACGACTATTAGGGTTCGAAACCCTAGCCGTCATGAGCTAGCCGTCACGTCCAATGGGTTCTAAACCCTAATTAATTTTCGACACTTCCATGCACAATTATTAGCCACAACGACTAAGACATCTCGAGCCAAGGGTTTTAAAACCCTAGCCCTCATGTGACTAGCCATGGTGACATTTGTGATGGTGGTGGCCGAAAATTTGATGCTCAATAAATAATTTTATTCGCCAATTATATCAAATACAATTACTACGATGATTTTCATAAACTAAAATTAATTTCATATCATATATGAATTTAAACAGTTTCAATTAGCATGCAATATTAATTCTAATATGATTAACACAATTTAATCACATAAATCCGATATGAGCCTTGTACACGGCTCTGATACCACTGTAAGTAATCCTTATGTCATACAACGCAGCGGAATAAAATTTTTAGGATTACTAACACCGGATCTATACATAGGTAATCATATCGGATTAGAGAATGCATCAGAGTCTTACCCTTGTAGCGTGTTTGAAGCAGATTCCACTGGAGCAGCACGTCCAACGAACTCCGAGTCACAAACGAAAGTTTTCATCTTCGTCTCTACGGTATCCACACGATCAAATCGAAAGGGGATTTAAGAACAAGTTACTAGACAAGTTCTTAAACCAAAATCGAGCTCTCGGTTCAAAACCGATTAACGACGGCCAACCAAAACTCTAGCACAACCGTCGGCGGCCGTGAGGAGTGAAGGAAGAGGCGGCCGAGAGGAGCTTGAAGTGGAGGCTAGGGTTTGATATCAAACAATGATATGAAAGTGTGATTAACAATTAATCAAAACCTCTTATTAATATTATAAGGCTTTTAATTAAGGTTCAAGACTTTCTTAAAGTCTTATGGGCCCAAACCCATGATTTAATTAAAAACCTTTAATCACTTAATTAAGACGCTTCTTAATTAATTAATTCATCCAATGAATTTAATTTCCCTTATCGATTTAATCTTTTGTGCGACCCGATAGGATCTCGTAATGTTGGCAGTGACATAAAATCTCATTTTATGTCGCAAGCATTGAGCGGTATCTAGCAACACATCGATGCTACCCAAATTACGAGAATGTCAATGACTCGACATAACCTTTAGAACTTGTGATAATATTAATCATGTAACTTAATCCCTTTGTCCTTTGTGTTTAGATTGAACACGAGTCATGGAATAGTCATACTCGTATATCCAATCTTTATTTCTTGATCCCCAAGTAGAACTAGAATAAACGAATAAGCTCGATATCTCATATCGACTCATTCGAGCATGGCCATGCATTTTAGTTCTCACTTGATCAAGGGCGAAACACATCTCCTGTTATATAGGAGGGACAAATCCTATCTCGATCAGTCAACATCCCTCTACATAATTCGTAGTGTATCCAATAGTCGCCTTTATAGATTACCCTGTTACGGGTAACGTTTGACGATATCAAGATACATAACTCCTTATGTTGGGATCTCTGATGATCACAAGTCGTAAGGATTACATACATTATTATCACTATGAGAATTGCATATGACGATCATATAACTATCCATGTTGCATTCTCATGGTGGGTCTGTCCAGTACATCGTTCTCTAACATGTACCCATATGTTGATTTGATATCTCATATCAATGAACAATTCATCGATCAACACATACTAGTCTCTACGTATTATCATTATCCCTTTCATGATAATACTTGACTAGAGACATCTTTAAGAATAATACAATATTATTCTAAGGACATTAACATATATATTAATTCACAATGCACAGTTAAAGAATAATATATAATAATGAATTGCCATTCATAAAACCATAAACATTGTATGTCTAAAACAATCATCTAATGACTTGTCTTAGGGCATATCCCAACAGAGGGAAGCCTAGTTGGAACTCATGTGCTCAAGATGATTGGGTACATTGAAAATCTGGACAAGCTGGGTTTTCCATTGGACCAAGAGTTGGCCACCGATGTGATCTTGCAATCGTTGCCTGAGAGCTTCAGTCAATTTGTAGTAAATTACAATATGACTGACATGGAAAAGACTCTACCACAGTTGCTTGGTATGTTGAGAACATATGAAGCAAATACTAAGAAGACTAAGGCCACAAATGTCCTTATTGTGAATAAGGGCAAAGGAAGGGCCAAAGCTAAAGGCAACAAGAAAGCAAAGAAGGTCTTTGCTAAATCTAAGCCAAAGTCTTCTGCACTAAAGCCAAAGGGAGGGATAGCAAAGGAAGGGAACTGTTTCCATTGCGGTGAGACCGGCCATTGGAAAAGAAACTGCAAAGTATATCTGGAGGATCTAAAGAAAGGAAGTGTGACTTCCGCTTCAGGTATTTTTGTTATAGAAGTCAATTTATCTACTTCTTCATCATGGGTATTAGATACTGGATGTGGATCTCACATTTGTGTAAATGTGCAGGATCTCAAAAGGAGTAGGACATTGGCGAAAGGTGAAGTTGATCTCCGAGTTGGAAATGGAGCAAGAGTTGCTGCATTAGCTATAGGAGATTATCATTTAGCTTTACCTTCTGGTTTATCATTGATTTTCAAAGATTGTTATTTTGTGCCTTCTATTACTAAAAACATAATATCTATTTCTTGTTTGGACAAGTATGGTTTTTCATTTATAATAAAGGACAATTGTTGTTCTATTTATTTAAATGATATGTTTTATGCTAGTGCACAAATGGTGAATGGTCTTTGTGTATTAAATCTTGATATGCCTATCTATAACATAAATACTAAAAGGATTAAAATTAATGATTGTAATCCGACTTATCTCTGGCACTGTCGCTTGGGCAACATAAACGAGAACCGCATGTCTAAACTTCATAAGGATGGAGTATTAGATTCATTTGATTTTGAATCATATGAAACATGCGAATCTTGTTTAATGGGCAAGATGACTAAAGCCCCTTTCAAGGGACATGTTGAAAGGGCAAATGTTTTATTGGGACTAATACATAGTGATGTATGTGGACCAATAAGTACACAAGCTAGAGGTGGTTTTCAATACTTCGTTACATTTACTGATGACCTCAGTAGATATGGGTATGTGTACCTAATGAAACATAAGCATGAAACCTTTGAAAAGTTCAAAGATTTCAAGAATGAAGTACAAAACCAACTTGGCAAGAGTATCAAAATCCTTCGATCAGATCGAGGAGGAGAATACTTAAGCCAAGAGTTTCATGACTATCTAAAGGAGTGTGGGATAGTCCCACAACTCACTCCTCCGTATACTCCGCAATGGAATGGTGTATCCGAGAGGAGAAATCGAACCTTGTTAGACATGGTTAGATCAATGATGAGTCATGCAGATCTTCCGATATCGTTTTGGGGACACGCTCTAGAAACAGCGATTTTCTTACTGAACCGTGTTCCATCTAAATCAGTGGAAAAGACACCATATGAGATATGGACTGGGAAGCGTCCTAGTATGTCTTTTATGAAGATTTGGGGTTGTGAGGCTTTCTTTAGACGTCACGCCACTAACAAACTTGGACCCAAATCTGATAAGTGTTTATTTGTGGGGTATCCTAAGGAAACGAATGGATACTATTTCTATTATCCCACCAAGAACAAAGTAGTTGTTGCTCGGACTGGTGTATTTCTTGAAAGAGAATTTATTTCTAGAAAAACCAGTGGGAGAAAAATAGAACTTAGTGAAGTTCAACCACAAGAAAACACTGAACCTGAGATTGAGATGGAAACAGAGCAGGCACCACAAACTGTTGTGGAAGAAGTACCTGCTCAAGAGACACAAGCCCAACGTAGGTCTGTAAGAGAACACCGGGAGCCACAGAGATATGGATTTCTTGTGACTCAACAAGGTGACTTACTACTTATTGATGAGGATGAGTCGTCATCTTATCAACAAGCTATAATGGGCAATGATTCTGAGAAATGGCAAGAGGCCATGAAATCTGAGATGGAATCCATGTATGCAAACCAAGTATGGACTTTGGTTGATCCAACTGAAGGGGTACGACCCATAGGGTGCAAATAGATTTTCAAGAAAAAGACCGATATGGATGGTAACGTACAAACCTATAAAGGTCGGCTGGTTGCAAAAGGATTCAAACAAATTCATGGTATTGACTATGATGAAACCTTTTCACCAGTGGCCATGGTTAAATCCATAAGGATCTTACTTGCAATAGCTGCATTTCATGATTATGAAATCTGGCAGATGGATGTCAAAACAGCTTTCCTTAATGGAAATCTGCTCGAGGATGTGTACATGACACAGCCCGAGGGTTTTGTCGATCCAAAGGATGCTGGAAAGATATGCAAGCTACAACGATCCATTTATGGATTGAAGCAAGCTTCTCGGAGTTGGAATCTTCGTTTTGATGATGCAATCAAAGAGTTTGGTTTTATCAAAAATGAAGATGAACCTTGTGTCTACAAGAAGGTCAGTGGGAGCGTAATCATTTTCCTAGTGTTGTATGTAGATGACATACTTCTTATTGGAAATGATATCCCTGCCTTGCAATCTGTAAAGATTTGGCTAGGGAACTGCTTTTCGATGAAAGACTTAGGAGAAGCCACCTATGTATTAGGAATCAAGATCTATAGAGATAGATCGAGAAGGCTTCTTGGTCTAAGTCAAAGTACATACATAGACAAGGTGCTTAAAAGGTTTAGCATGCAAGAATCCAAGAAAGGATTCGTGCCTATGACACATGGTATTTATCTCTCGAAGGAACAGTGTCCTTCAACACCAGATGAGAGACAACGCATGAGTAAGATTCCATATGCGTCAGCTATTGGATCTATCATGTATGCCATGATATGTACTCGTCCCGATGTATCGTATGCTTTGAGCATGACGAGCAGATATCAAGTTGATCCAGGTGAAGGTCACTGGATTGCTGTCAAGAATATCCTAAAGTACTTGAGAAGGACTAAGGATACATTCTTGATTTATGCAGGTGAGGAAGAGCTCAATGTAATGGGTTACACTGATGCAAGCTTCCAAACCGACAAAGATGATTTTCGATCGCAATCTGGATATGTGTATTGCCTAAATGGAGGTGCTGTGAGCTGGAAGAGTTCAAAGCAAGAAACAGTAGCCGATTCTACAACGGAAGCTGAGTATATTGCTGCCTCGGATGCAGCAAAGGAAGCTGTTTGGATGAGGAAGTTCATTTCTGAACTTGGAGTGGTGCCTAGCATTAAAGATCCGATAGAACTCTATTGTGACAACAATGGAGCGATCGCATTGGCTAAGGAACCAAGATCTCACCAAAGATCCAAGCACATACTTAGGCGTTTCCATTTCATTCGAGAAATCGTTGAAAGGGGGGATGTTAAAATATGCAAAGTACCAACAGATGATAAGGTATCTAACCCATTGACGAAGCCGCTGTCACAGCAGAAGCATGATCGTCATACTAGATCTCTAGGCATTAGGTACATGTCTGAGTGGTCTTAGTGCAAGTGGGAGATTTGTTGGGATATGCCCTAAGACAAGTCATTAGATGATTGTTTAAGACATACAATGTTTATGGTTTTATGAATGGCAATTCATTATTATATATTATTCTTTTAACTGTGCATTGTGAATTAATATATATGTTAATGTCCTTAGAATAATATTGTATTATTCTTAAAGATGTCCCTAGTCAAGTATTATCATGAAAGGGATAATGATAATACGTAGAGACTAGTATGTGTTGATCGATGAATTGTTCATTGATATGAGATATCAAATCAACATATGGGTACATGTTAGAGAACGATGTACTGGACAGACCCACCATGAGAATGCAACATGGATAGTTATATGATCGTCATATGCAATTCTCATAGTGATAATAATGTATGTAATCCTTACGACTTGTGATCATCAGAGATCCCAACATAAGGAGTTATGTATCTTGATATTGTCAAACGTTACCCGTAACAGGGTAATCTATAAAGGCGACTATTGGATACACTACGAATTATGTAGAGGGATGTTGAATGATCGAGATAGGATTTGTCCCTCCTATATAACAGGAGATGTGTTTGGCCCTTGATCAAGTGAGAACTAAAATGCATGGCCATGCTCGAATGAGTCGATATGACATATCGAGCTTATGCGTTTATTCTAGTTCTACTTGGGGATCAAGAAATAAAGATTGGATATACGAGTATGACTATTCCATGACTCGTGTTCAATCTAAACACAAAGGACAAAGGGATTAAGTTACATGATTAATATTATCACAAGTTCTAAAGGTTATGTCGAGTCATTGACATTCTCGTAATTTGGGTAGCATCGATGTGTTGCTAGATACCGCTCAATGCTTGCGACATAAAATGAGATTTTATGTCACTGCCAACATTACGAGATCCTATCGGGTCGCACAAAAGATTAAATCGATAAGGGAAATTAAATTCATTGGATGAATTAATTAATTAAGAAGAGTCTTAATTAAGTGATTAAAGGTTTTTAATTAAATCATGGGTTTGGGCCCATAAGACTTTAAGAAAGTCTTGAACCTTAATTAAAAGCCTTATAATATAAATAAGAGGTTTTGATTAATTGTTAATCACACTTTCATATCATTGTTTTGATATCAAACCCTAGCCTCCACTTCAAGCTCTCTCTCGGCCGAACCCTAGAAGCCGTGAGCTTCTCCATCGCCGCCGTCTTTCCTTGGTGGTTCATGGTGGTCGTTGATCGGTTATTGTAACCGTGAGCCTTGTTTGTTCAAGAATAAGTCTAGCAACTTGTTCTTGAACGTCCCTTTCGATTTGATCGTGTGGATACCGTAGGACGAAGCTGAAAACTTTCGTTTGTGACTCGGAGTTCGTTGGACGTGCTGCTCCGTGGAATCTGCTTCAAACACGCTACAAGGGTGAGACCTTCGTATACCTTAATCCGATATGATAACCTATGTATAGATCCGGTGTTAGTAATCCATAAAAATTTTTTATTCCGCTGCGTTGTATGCATGGATTTCTTACAGGATATGCCCTAAGACATGTCATTGGATGATTGTTTTGACATACAATGTTTATGATTTTATGAATGACAATTCATTATTATATATTATTCGTTTAACTGTGCAATGTGAATTAATATATATGTTAATGTCCTTAGAATAATATTGTATTATTCTTAAACATTGTCCCTAGTCAAGTATTATCATGAATCGGGATAATGATAATACATAGAGACTAGTATGTGTTGATTGATGAATTGTTCATTGATATGAGATATCAAATCAACACATGGGTACATGTTAGAGAACGATGTACTGGACAGACCCACCATGAGAATGCTACGTGGATAGTTATATGAGCGTCATAAGCAATTCTCATAGTGATAATAATGTAAGTAATCCTTACGACTTGTGATCATCAGAGATCCCAACATAAGGAGTTATGTATCTTGATATTGTCAAACGTTACCCGTAACAGGGTAAACTATAAAGGCGACTATTGGATACACTACGAATTATGTAGAGGGATGTTGATTGATCGAGATAGGATTTGTCCCTCCAATATAACAGGAGAAGTGCTTGGGCCCTTGATCAAGTAAGACTAAAATGCATGGCCATGCTCGAATGAGTCGATATGAGATATCGAGCTTATTCGTTTATTCTAGTTCTACTTGGGGATCAAGAAATAGAGATTGAATATACGAGTATGACTATTCCATGACTCGTGTTCAATCTAAACATAAAGGACAAAGGGATTAAGTTACATGGTTAATATTATCACAAGTTCTTAGGTTATGTCGAGTCAAAGACATTCTTGTAATTTGGGTAGCTTGATGTGTTGCTAGATACCGCTCATTGCTTGTGACGTAAAATGAGATTTTATGTCACTGCCAACATTACAAGATCCTATCGGGTCGCACAAAAGATTAAATCGATAAGGGAAATTAAATTCATGGGATGAATTAAATAATTAAGAGGAGTCTTAATTAAATGATTATAAGGATTTAATTAAATCATGGGTTTGGGCCCATGAGACTTTAAGAAAGTCTTGAACCATAATTAAAGTCTTATAATATAAATATAAGGTTTTGATTAATTGTTAATCATACTTGTCATAACATAACCTAACCACCCAAGAGCAAGCACTCGGCCGCCTCTCACATAAGCTCTCGGCTCCTTGATAGTCGATTGTGCTTTAGTGAATTCCGGCCATCCTTGACAAGGGATACATTTGTCCTAGTGTATCGCCTTGGGGTGCACCAGTTTTGTTCGTAAAGAAGAAGGATGGTTCAATGCGTCTGTGCATTGACTACAGGCAACTAAATAAGGCCACAGTAAAGAACAGGTACCCGCTTCCGAGGATTGATGATCTGTTTGATTAGTTACAGGGTACGAGGCTCTACTGTGATATCCCCGAAATGATTAATTGCAATTTGGTGCATTAATTGTGTTTATATGATTAATTATGTGGTAATTAATTATGTGTTGGAATTATTATGTTGAAATGCTTAGTCATGTGTTAAAGTGACCCGGGATAGCATTTCAGGGTGCATGTTGGGTATGTTGGGAATTATTGTTGGAAGCATGATTTATTTGCCTTGGTTAGCAATTAATTAGAAATCATGTGTTTAATTGATATTTTGGTGCATTTGGTTTAATGCTTTGGAAAATATCATGTTGGGGTGTTTTATACACCATGGGTTGTGGATTGCATTTTTAATTAAACCCAATCCCCTTTTATACCCTTATAACCCCACCTCATCCACTTTCACTTTACCAAAATCCAATCTACAAACCCTTTTCTCTCCATTTTCGAACTCAAGCCTTGGGGTGAAGAGGAACCTTTCAAAAATCTTGATTTGTGGAGATTGTTGGGTGATTTGAGGTCCCCAAGAGGTATGGATACCTCATTGTTAATTTTGTAAGGTTTTGTTTAAGTTTGGGTTGATTTTGAATGGTTTTAAAATGAGTTTATGTTGGGTTGTTTTGGTTGAGGTTAAAGGTTGGATTTATACTTGTTTTGAAGTATATTTTGGTGGTTTAAGTTGTCATTTTTGTTGTTGTTTGTTTGTATAATTGTTGGGATGGTTTGGAAGAAAATTTTGGTACAAAAATGGCAGAAATCGCGCCTCTGCGCGAGGCGATCGATCGCCTGAAAAGAGGCGACCGATCGCCAAGAGGCAGTAACATTTTTGCGGGTTAGGCGATCGATCGCCTAAAAGGAGGCGACCGATCGCTGAGAGGCAGTAGCCAAAAGGAATGGCGATCGATCGCCATGTTTGAGGCGACTGTAAGGACCCCCTTAGCCCTTAACCCCTGATTAGTGTATTAACCACTATGTGTGGCACATGCTTTCAATAAAAAGTCAATCGGGAAGCTCAGATGATACTTTACCATTGAATGTCAATTACAAAATTTCCTTTAATACTCAATGTTATAAAATCATCATCCTAACAATAAAAGACTCATATGGTTGCCCTTACCAACCCCTTGGTGCCACTTTTCACATTGTGAACTTTTATAAAAATTTGGGCAGAGTCTCCCCATAAATAGAGCTATCCCAAAAAAAAAGGCACAACACATAACATAATTCCCGGCCAGGGAACACATAATACTCATCAGAAAGCAGTAATACAAGTAAATTCCCAGCCAGGGAAGACGCCACACATATGACGACAAAAGTGGGTTTCAACACCCACATAATACACCAATGACTCTCATATCATCAGCAATTCTACCCTTAATTGCATGCAACATAGAATGAAAGAGAGAAAGGCTCATGCCTTTATATACAACCCATATACAAGTATAACCGTGCTCACATGCGAGCATCATGAATATGTATAAAATCCTCAGGTGTATATATAGGTACTCTATACGATACCGTGCTCCATCAAGCCCTGGTACCACGATCCTGGGAGTACCTCCAATCAACAGCTCGAGCTCATCTCCAAAGCCATCGATGTACCTGTTCACCTGCCCCAACAGAGACAGCCCCCAACGGGGTGAGCATACCAATACACAAAATCCCATAATCACAATAATGAAATTCATAATTTACAACAAAGGTAAATACAAATGAATTTAAATGATACTCCCTGGATGGCAACCTCATCCGGGATTCCGTGTACTGTCCCTGTCCTCATAATCATCAAACTCATCAAATCTCAAAAATCAGTAAATCAACACATTGATTAACTCATCGCATGCCTAATCCTCGAATATCAACAGATAGTGATTGTAAATTCATTAAACATGCAATTATAGATATCTCAATATCTAATACTGATTTCATAACCTCGCTATCACTCACAGATAGCTCAAATGCCTAGCATTTGTTTTACCAATCCTTCATTATACCTAGACATCTCAAATGTCTTATAATGAATACATGATTCTACGAACCTAGACATCTCAAATGTCTTATAATAGATACATGATTCTACAACCCTAGACATCTCAAATGTCTCATAATAGATACATGATTCTACAACCCTAGACATCTCAAATGTCTCATAATGAATACATATGAACCCAGTACCCCTTATATCATGTAAGAGTCATCCTACTCTAGTGTCACGCACGCTACAAGCGGCGATATCAAGATTTGGGTCATTCCTTGGCTATATCAACATATATATATATAATCCTCATGCGCGATTATTCAATGAAATCAAATTTCATTATGCATTCACAAATGCCCTAATATATAGAAATGCTCGTACGTCGCACGTACCTTAAATCTCCGAAGTCCGAGCCAAACCTTGCTCGAGTTCCATGCCCCGAGGAATGATGTGCTAACACGATAAATAATTCACAATTATTTACGAACATGTAACCTATGCTCAAGCACACCCATAACCCTCAAAATATTGTCAACACACGACAATTAACCTTTTAAAAGACCCGGGGCAGGGTACATGCGGGGAGGGGAACGAATGAGACAATATCGAAATTTGTTCAAGAATACCCTACAAAAATCGAACCCTAATCTCACAATTTCGAACCCAATTAAGCATCAATATACCTCAAAAACAAGCAATAATCGATCAATTGCAAGAATCAATACCCTTGCCAAAAACCCCCAAATTTTCGAAATCAAACCCTACAATTTCGAAATAAAATTCGAACCAAAACTTCACAAAAGCAGGGGAAAACATCACAAGCATGGAAAAAGAGGTAAAGGAGGTTACCCAATCGAAAAATCGGAAGAAATCGGACGAAAAAATCGAAGAACCCTAGAAATTGGGGATCGGCGCTTCCAGCCAAAATCCGACTTCAAAACGCGACGAAACTTCGAATTGACGGAGGGGAAAGCTGCGCCTCGACGAGACGAAGCTGGTGACAGGTCGCACGCGCCGAACGGCGGCCGGACGGCGGCTGGGCGCACCGCTTTTGCGCGCGGCGGCTGTGCAGACGGGAATGGGGCGCGAGCGGGGAGAGAGAAAAATGAGGGGCTGAAATGAAATTTAATGCAAAATTTTGGGTTCAAATGGTATTTATAGCAAAAATACCTCGAAAAATTAATAGCCCCACAAATACATCATGATTCATTAAAAATCATCTGTTTTCAAAAATTCTCTCTCTAACTCCAAAATCCCCTACCGGTGCTCACACAGCACCCGAGATCCCGAGACACATAAAAAAACCAACTCTTAGGTTTTTCACCCAAATGAGAATACAATCTCAACCTCTGGATCCAACGATCCCAACTACCCAAATAAACGAGCCCAGAAGGCCCAACACCTCGATTAAATTCCAAAACGCCACGTAAAACCACTTTAGGGATTATTAACACTACGGGATTAACACCTATAATCCCTGGTCATCACAATATCCCCCACTTAAAAGAATTTCGTCCTCGAAATTGCACCGGTGTATCACATAACACCTAGGCTACACAACAACATGAAGCCATAACCTCGATTCTTGACCATATCAGAATCGTATTAATAAAACGCGAGGATACTTACCTCTCATCAAACTCTGAAACAGAGCGACTTACCAAAACCAACCTATCACCCAAGAGGCAAAACGTACCTCGATGCGGGTCATCCCAAAAGTCAGTCTCTCATGACTGCAAAACAACCTATACTTACGACTGTAGATCGGACAGTCATCCTTAGTTCTAATACAACTAGTAAGAACGCATCCTGAATGCCCTGAGAACGTTGACCTCGTGTCAAACTCTGGAGTGGAATAGACTTCCAAATCCATCATAACGTCAAAGAGCGTCAGCACAACTCAACGCTAATAATCCAAAAGCAGTTAGTCAACTGAAACTGTAAGGATTCGAATCGCTCCTGATTCTATCGTAGATATCATTCCATGACATCTCTAACAAGACTCACGATGTCTAACATACATCGTTATGAGGGAAAGACTAGTATACATACCAAACCTGGTTTCCACTCTCAAACCTCCTCCATCGAAGGAGCAGTCACATCATTGCAACTCAATTGGGCAACTCACGGCCACAGATTCACACAAAAGACACCTCACAAGATGTCCACCTCCGGATGTTCCAAGGATCACGTCCTGATCATAAATAACAACCGAGACTCCACAGAGTTTAAAATTCTGAAAGAACATGCAATAAACCCATTGCATCCTCAACACTTGTGTCGACAGCGACACCCAACCAAATCCGAATTCCTGCCATCCCTTGATAATCCTAGGATTTAACAATCCAAACTTGGGAAGGCTATCGCATAACTCGGAGGGAAACACAAATAATGAAATACCTTAACCCTCACAAGATAATCCCTCCTCAAGGGAAGTCAACTAATCTTCACGATTATCCCTCATAATCATCGTGCCATGGAGATTCCCAATCTCAAGGTGTTCCATATCTCTCATCAGAGATTTAACCATCCTAAAATAGCATAACTCTATGCTTGACAGAAAGGAAATCAACTACTGGCATCCGTATACTCATCGGTATACCTGCCTAAGCACGAATACCTCATGCATACTCAATGCACTTGGCTCGGGTATCTGCAACATATCCCTAAGCCCCAAATACAACTGTCAATCCTGAGTCATTCCCATCCAAAGGAGAATGAAAATCGACAATCAACAACACGGCGTGATTCTCAAAATCAACACCACAAGCACCAACTCATCGAATCTTTCAAAGATTCCCAAATAGGTATAATACTACCTCCTTCCTCACAAGGGAAGTGCCATCGAACTCGAGATCCACTAGTCTCGAACCACCGTTCGGAAAACTGGATACAATAACACCCATTGTATCCCTAATACACGAGTTCCCTTAGATTGAGTCAATAACGACCTGATGACTCTCTTGTTGGTACTCCAACATCCTGAGCTGTCCTAGACAAGTCTCACCAAGATTAAACATAAACGTATACACGTTTCAGTGAGGCATGCACAACCTCAGCCTCAACCTCAAATGATATGGTGACTACTAGAGTCCACCAGAATCCACATCGTATCACCTTACGATTTGCCAACTTGGTTCCAACGAGCAGTATAACGGCTCTAGCAAGCCCCTCATGGTGCTGTACACACACGGCAGACAAACTGGTCGCTGCCTCTCTAGGTTCACCTCAAACCTACCAATAAGACGGACGTTTCTACATGGTATATCATACTATGGGAAGAAAACTCAATAGAGTAGTGGGTCTTTATCCAACATTAATGTCAATACACCCTGGACACTCCAATGTCCCTATGTACTTAACATAACCTGATCCTACTCCCTTAGGACCCATCCTACACCCTCAAGGGTGGTGTGACCATGTCTACCACATGTCACATCGACAGAAAACGAGTACTTTCCTCCATGATTACTCCTGTCGTCAAATCACATGGCCAAAAGCCATTCCAACGAGCATATCTCAAGGGTATCACCACTCGTAATATGATCACCCCAAACGTAAGCTGCGGTACAATCACATGTACAGCGCATCCATCCATTCCTCGAGCAACCCGCTCGGTATAAGGGTCACGTTAATCGGTGCCGCACACACCACCTTGTGCTCGGTACTGGCACCCAAGGCATACCACTGAATACGTATACTCAACGCATCGATCATCGTAACGATGATGCATGTCTAATAAGACATCTCCTACACCATCGTCATCGTCATCCTGTGACGACGCATGCCAACTCATGGCATCTAAGACATTGTCAATTAGTGACGATACATGTACATCAGCGTATGTCATCCACTATCATGCTAGTAAAATAGTCATAATAAAGCATGTAATCAATGCATGCCAGCTACAATAAAGCTAATAAAATAGCAATATCTCATACCTCATCGCTAACAATATAGCGTCATACCTGTCTCCGTCGCTCAATAATAGTGCGTAATCAGCACCCATCGCTCGAAGGCGGCAAAATCCTGTGCTGAGTACATAGCGGCAAAATCCCTCGCTATAGAATCGACGGCATGACACCTCGTCATATAATAAGTGGCATGAAACCTCGCTATACACCTGAGCATGAATCATCGTCCACATAGTAGCGGAAAGAGGCATCGCTATCAATACACCTGGCGGAATGAACCATCGCCTATCAATATAGCGGAATGAACCATCGCTATAAATATACCTGGCGGAATGAACCATCGCTATAAATCGTGTCCTCATAGAGAAATGAATACAAATCGTCACAAGAAATTATGGTTCCTCCTTCCTTTTCCACGTAAGAAGAATTCTCGCTCCTTATGGAAATCCACGTAAGCGGAATTTTTCCTCGCTTCCTATGGAATCCATGTCAGCAGAATTCTTGCTTCTTATGGAATTGAGTCACTTATCAGTAGTGCATTTCAATGCTTCCTACTACTCCACATAAGCGGAATTTTTCCTCGCTTCATATGGACCTTAGCATAAGCATTGAAATCCTCACTAGGATAACCTGGACTCGTGAAATATCAATAGTGCATTTCAATGCTTCTTACTACTCCATATAAGCGGAATTCTTCCTCGCTCATATGGACCTTAGTGTAAGCATTGAAATCCTCACTTTATATTTCACAATATACATATGCAAAACGATGTGTATCAACATGTATCATATCATAATGCACTATCTTATGCATACCTTGATTTAGCTTGTGTTAAATGACTAAACACATAATACATGTTGCCCTTGGGATGCCCGTACATATGTATAATCATCATTCCTTTTTGTACTCCATATTTCCTGTAACCTGCAACCATCAGGGTTAACAGCAATAGCCATATACGCTATGCATCAACATTCAATACATAATAAAAACACATTATAAGAATGTATGGTTCACAAATAAATGTCATGACATCCTTCCTCCTTAAATCCTTATTTCAATCCTGAGCCCTTATCATTAGTACATTTTAATGCTTCTTGCTACTCCATGTAAGCGGAATGCTTCCTCGCTTCCAATGGACCTTAGCGTAAGCCATTAAAATCCTTACTAAGATAACCTTGACTCGTGAAATACACCTCATATATTTCACAACATACATATGCAAAAACAATGCATAATAACATGTATCATAACCTTAATGCACCACATTGCATTCATCATGTGTCAACAAGACAACATAAAGTACATGTTACCTCGGAATTATCCCTTTACCTGATTTTCTTAAAACCAGCTTCCTTGGCACATAACACACGGAGTGCCAGACATCCCTATTAATGCCATCCTATCGTGTTCCACACGATTCCTGCAACCACAATGGTTAGCAATACCTACTTTTCATATCATAATAGCACATAAACAATTTGTTATGTCATACAACATTAATGCCATCATGCATAAATATGTGCTATCAATAACTTCCTAGGCCCTTAACAGCCACAATGAGCAACCTGGCTCTGATACCACTAATGTAAGGACCCCCTTAGCCCTTAACCCCT
Source organism: Haberlea rhodopensis (assembly GCA_907163345.1). NCBI lineage: Eukaryota > Viridiplantae > Streptophyta > Magnoliopsida > Lamiales > Gesneriaceae > Haberlea > Haberlea rhodopensis. Next base: position 131,990 of record CAJQUN010000449.1, read on the forward strand.
GATTAGTGTATTAACCACTATGTGTGGCACATGCTTTCAATAAAAAGTCAATCGGGAAGCTCAGATGATACTTTACCATTGAATGTCAATTACAAAATTTCCTTTAATACTCACTGTTATAAAATCATCATCCTAACAATAAAAGACTCATATGGTTGCCCTTTACCAACCCCTTGGTGCCACTTTTCACATTGTGAACTTTTATAAAAATTTGGGCAGAGTCTCCCCATAAATAGAGCTATCCCAAAAAAAAAAGGCACAACACATAACATAATTCCCGGCCAGGGAACACATAATACTCATCAGAAAGCAGTAATACAAGTAAATTCCCAGCCGGGGAAGACGCCACACATATGACGACAAAAGTGGGTTTCAACACCCACATAATACACCAATGACTCTCATATCATCAGCAATTCTACCCTTAATTGCATGCAACATAGAATGAAAGAGAGAAAGGCTCATGCCTTTATATACAACCCATATACAAGTATAACCGTGCTCACATGCGAGCATCATGAATATGTATAAAATCCTCAGGTGTATATATAGGTACTCTATACGATACCGTGCTCCATCAAGCTCTGGTACCACGATCCTGGGAGTACCTCCAATCAACAGCTCGAGCTCATCTCCAAAGCCATCGATGTACCTGTTCACCTGCCCCAACAGAGACAGCCCCCAACGGGGTGAGCATACCAATACACAAAATCCCATAATCACAATAATGAAATTCATAATTTACAACAAAGGTAAATACAAATGAATTTAAATGATACTCCCTGGATGGCAACCTCATCAGGGATTCCGTGTACTGTCCCTGTCCTCATAATCATCAAACTCATCAAATCTCAAAAATCAGTAAATCAACACATTGATTAACTCATCGCATGCCTAATCCTCGAATATCAACAGATAGTTATTGTAAATTCATTAAACATGCAATTATAGATATCTCAATATCTAATACTGATTTCATAACCTCGCTATCACTCACAGATAGCTCAAATGCCTAGCATTTGTTTTACCAATCCTTCATTATACCTAGACATCTCAAATGTCTTATAATGAATACATGATTCTACGAACCTAGACATCTCAAATGTCTTATAATATATACATGATTCTACAACCCTAGACATCTCAAATGTCTCATAATAGATACATGATTCTACAACCCTAGACATCTCAAATGTCTCATAATGAATACATATGAGCCCAGTACCCCTTATATCATGTAAGAGTCATCCTACTCTAGTGTCACGCACGCTACAAGCGGCGATATCAAGATTTGGGTCATTCCTTGGCTATATCAACATATATATATATAATCCTCATGCGCGATTATTCAATGAAATCAAATTTCATTATGCATTCACAAATGCCCTAATATATAGAAATGCTCGTACGTCGCACGTACCTTAAATCTCCGAAGTCCGAGCCAAACCATGCTCGAGTTCCATGCCCCAAGGAATGATGTGCTAACACGATAAATAATTCACAATTATTTACGAACATGTAACCTATGCTCAAGCACACCCATAACCCTCAAAATATTGTCAACACACGACAATTAACCTTTTAAAAGACCCGGGGCAGGGTACATGCGGGGAGGGGAACGACTGAGACAATATCGAAATTTGTTCAAGAATACCCTACAAAAATCGAACCCTAATCTCACAATTTCGAACCCAATTAAGCATCAATATACCTCAAAAACATGCAATAATCGATCAATTGCAAGAATCAATACCCTTGCCAAAAACCCCCAAATTTTCGAAATCAAACCCTACAATTTCGAAATAAAATTCGAACCAAAACTTCACAAAAGCAGGGAAAACATCACAAGCATGGAAAAAGAGGTAAAGGAGGTTACCCAATCAAAAAATCGGAAGAAATCGGACGAAAAAATCTAAGAACCCTAGAAATTGGGGATCGGCGCTTCCAGCCAAAATCCGACTTCAAAACGCGACGAAACTTCGAATTGACGGAGGGGAAAGCTGCGCCTCGACGAGACGAAGCTGGTGACAGGTCGCACGCGCCGAACGGCGGCCGGACGGCGGCGGGCGCACCGCTTTTGCGCGCGGCGGCTGTGCAGACGGGAATGGGGCGCGAGCGGGGAGAGAGAAAAATGAGGGGCTGAAATGAAATTTAATGCAAAATTTTGGGTTCAAATGTTATTTATAGCAAAAATACCCCGAAAAATTAATAGCCCCACAAATACATCATGATTCATTAAAAATCATCTGTTTTCAAAAATTCTCTCTCTAACTCCAAAATCCCCTACCGGTGCTCACACAGCACCCGAGATCCCGAGACACATAAAAAAACCAACTCTTAGGTTTTTCACCCAAATGAGAATACAATCTCAACCTCTGGATCCAACGATCCCAACTACCCAAATAAACGAGCCCAGAAGGCCCAACACCTCGATTAAATTCCAAAACGCCACGTAAAACCACTTTAGGGATTATTAACACTATGGGATTAACACCTATAATCCCTGGTCATCACAACGACCTATCGCCGCAGTGTAAATTTTGAGGCGACCGATCGCCTGGGTGAAGCGATCGATCGCCGCCAGTGGATTTTTGAGAAATGCTTTCTTTTGTCAAATTTTTGGTATTTGGCTATTATTTGGCTTCTAATATGGGGTTGTGTGATTGTGTAGAACCATCCCAGGTAGCAACGCAACCGAGGAATTGAAGCCATATCAAATCCACTTTTGGAAAGGTACGTAGTGGACGTACGGGCACCCAACGGTACATGTATCTTATATACTTATTGTTATGCATTGTGGATGCAAGTATATATGTGGTATTGCATTGTGGATGCAAATACATGTTATGCATGATGTTTATAGATGCATATGATTATTGGTGCATATCCCATGAGTCGTGGTCATCCCTTGATGATTTTAATGCTTGCCGCTATTTGGTTTGGTTCCGCTAAATGTGAAGCGAGGGGTGGGAGCACCGCATGTCACATTTGAGCGTGGTTATCATATAGGGCGAGGAAAGGGTATTTGCCGCTCAATGAGAGGCGAGGGGTGGGAGTCCCGCAGTCCATTGAAGCGAGGTTATCCTATGCCGCCTATATGTAAATAAGCGAGGGGCATTAAAATACATTGTGATGGACAGACTAGGGATTGGTGATCAGTATTTGGTATTGATGAGCTGGTATATGTCATGACATGTTTAGACCATTAAAAATAATCTATTGATTATACTCATGAGTTATGGTACAGGGACAACTAAACGGGAAGCGTTTGAAATGCATGGGAAAACAGGAAGTGTTTTATTATGATTATGCATTTACGCTTTATCTTCATATTGTGTTGAATATGAATGATTATTATTGCTCATGTTTGGGGGTTGTCCTTGTAGGTACACGTTTGGCATGATAGGAGGGCTAGACGGGTTGAGACAGTGAGCTTGAAGAGAATTCTTTTGAAGCAGAAAGGACAGGATTATTTTGGATAGTATCTACTCTAGGAGTAGTATAAAACTATAGTTGAACACATTCATTGATTGAAATGTAATTAATCCTTTTGGTAGTCCTTATTTTTGGCATGTAATGCTTAAGCTCATAGACTCAACACGTTCTTTCTCACTCTGATCTTTTATATTAGCTCTATTATGCCTTGATTCCGCACTTAAGGATTAGGGTCCTTACATTAGTGGTATCAGAGCAGTGGTTAGAGAACCCGGGAACGAGTGAAGGGTAGCCTTAGCATGTTTGGCTAGGTGTTTACATTTGAAGCATGTTTATGCATGTGGTGCATATTAATGTATATCCTGTTATACTAACGTGCTTATTCTCATTCCTGTTATCTAACGGCATAACATATATATTGCTTTGGACTTGTTGTTAACATTTGTGTTACAGCATGGCTGCTAATGAGGAGGTTGGAGATGTTGGTAGTGTGAACGCTAGTATTGGGCAAGTGAACCCTCTACCTCCACCGGCCGTAGGCATGGAACCAGTGGTTCTGTTATTACTGCCGGGTGAGATCAGCTTGACGCAATTTCTGTCTTACCATCCGCCCCGGTTTGAGGGGACAGTGTCCGGAGAGGAGGCTGAAGAGTGGCTGGAAAGACTTGAGCAGATCTTTGTATCGGCTCCTTGTGCTGTGACAGCTTGGCTGAGGCTGGCGGAGTTTCAATTAGCCAAGAAACCTCTGATGTGGTGGAGGAGCACAGTAATGGAAATGAGAGCACTGGGTGCTGTGATTGATTGGACACTCTTCAGGACTAGGTTTCTGAACCGGTATTTCTCCGCTGCGGCGAGACAGACGAAGGAGGATGAATTTACAAGTCTGAAACAGGGGAACATGACAGTGGCAGACTATGCCACACGGTACTCTTCGTTGCTGAGGTACGTTCCCCACATTGCCACCAATGGGCACGCAAAGATGAGGAATTTTATGAAAGGGTTGCGATCGGAGCTCTATGACCGGGTTATCACTAATAACCCAACTTCTTTTGATGATGCTCTCACAAGGGCGGAGCTTGCCGAGCTTGGGGTGGGAGCTTATTCTAGTGCTATGCCACCATCGGTACCGCAACAGAGGCAGACAAATGACAGTTTGAGGCCCCGGGGAGAACCATTTAAACCCCGTGGTGCCTCTTCATCTTCGCGGTATGGTGGAAAGAAATACTTTGGTCAGAAACAGGATAACAAGAAGGGTAATTGGTCGGCCAATCGAGGGTCTTCACAAGGGGATAGGCCGGGAGAGCCGAGGTGCAACAATTGTAGAGGGCCACACTCTTCAAACAAGTGTCCTGCCTGTTATATCTGTGGCAAGATGGGCCACATCGCTCGGTATTGCCCCACCCGGGGAGGACAGTCAGAGTTTCAGGGCAACAGGCCGAGATTTGATGATAGGACAGTGCAGCAGAGGCAGCAGTTTGGGCCTCGACCATCGGGAGGTCAGACAGTAGGACCACCCCAGGGGCAGGTGTATGCACTGACCAGAGAGCAGGCCCAGGCAGCCCCAGAGGAGGTGATCGCCGATACGTGTCATTTATTTACGTACCCTGCTTTTATTTTGATCGATACAGGTGCCTCCCACTCTTTTATATCGGTGGGCTTTGTGGAAAGACACCATATGCACGCGTCTTCTTTACCCACGCCTCTCCTTGTCTCGACACCCACTGGAAGAAATGTTGTTGCTGATCAGTTTATGGCAGACTGCCTCATTTATTTTGAGGGCAACGATTTGAGATCAGACTTGATTGTGCTGGGTATGTCAGACTTCGACTGCATCTTGGGTATTGATATTCTGAACAGATATCAGGCAGTGGTAGATTGCCGACAGAGGAGAGTGAAGTTCAGACCTGAGTTGGGCAGTCAGTGGACCTTCTATGGCAACGGTTCTCGTGCGAAGATTCCGTTGATTTCAGCGATCAAGATGACTCAGTTGTTGGAACGTGGTCACACGGGCTATCTCATCTATGCCGTGGACACGTCTGGGAAGAGTAAGGAACTAAGAGTTGAGGATGTGCCAGTAGTGGCAGAGTTCGTTGAGGTATTCCCAGAAGAGATCCCAGGATTCCCACCGGCTAGGGAAGTTGAGTTTGGGATCGAGCTGTTGCCAGGGACATCCGCTATCTCTCGTGCACCTTATAGGATGGCACCGGCTGAGTTGAGAGAGTTGAAAGAACAGTTACAGGATCTCCTTGACAAGGGATATATACGCCCGGGCGTGTCGCCATGGGGCGCACCAGTTCTCTTTGTGAAGAAGAAGGACGGCTCGATGCGGTTGTGCATCGAATACCGGCAACTGAATAAGGCTACAGTGAAGAATAAGTATCCTCTCCCAAGGATAGATGATCTGTTTGATCAGTTGCAAGGTACCAGGGTGTATAGAAAGATTGATTTGAGATCCGGGTATCATCAGATTCGAGTCAGAGAGGAAGATGTGCAGAAGACAGCATTCCGGACGCGATATGGACATTATGAGTTCCTAGTGATGCCGTTCGGTGTGACGAATGCTCCAGCAATCTTTATGAGTCTGATGAACAGAGTGTTTCAGCCGTATCTTGATCAGTTCGTCATTGTGTTTATTGACGACATTCTTATCTACTCCCGGAGCGAGGAAGAGCATGTGAAACACTTGAGGACAGTACTTCAGATTCTCAGAGAGCATCAGTTGTATGCTAAGCTCAGTAAGTGTGAATTTTGGCTGAGCAGTGTGGTGTTTCTGGGGCATGTCATATCGAGCAGCGGGATATCTGTAGATCCCAAGAAGATTGAGACTGTGATGGAGTGGGCTGCCCCCACTTCTGTGCCTGAGATCCGGAGTTTTCTTGGCTTGGCCGGGTATTATCGACGCTTTGTCGAGGGCTTTTAAGGTTGCCAAGCCGTTGACGCAGTTGACTCAGAAGGGAGTGCCTTTCTTTTGGTCAGAAGCTTGTGAGGAGAGCTTCCAGGAATTAAAGCACCGGTTGACGACGGCGCCAGTGTTAGTGATCCCTACGGAGAACTCCAGATTTGTTCTGTATACTTACGCATCACTTCAGGGCCTTGGGTGTGTTCTGATGCAAGATAAGCATGTGGTAGCTTATGCATCGAGGCAGTTGAAGCCGCATGAGACCAGATATCCAGTTCATGACTTGGAATTGGCGGCTATCATCTTCGCCCTGAAGATTTGGAGGCATTATTTGTATGGTACGTCATTTACCATATACACGGATCACAAGAGCCTCAAGTTTTTATTCACTCAGGCGGAGTTGAACATGAGGCAGAGGAGATGGATGGACCTTCTCAAGGACTATGATTGCGAGATAGAGTACCATCCGGGGAAAGCAAATTTGACAGCAGACGCTTTGAGCCGGAAAGTGAGGAGTTCTGCTGAGGACGTCATCCATTTGTCAGCCATGATGACCTCCTATTGCCATCTGGGCTATGATTTTGACATTGATGCATCACCTGTGTATGTATCGACTTTGCTAGCCGAGCCAGATATCTATGAGAACATCAGGAGAGCTCAGAGGTCAGATGATGAGGTTCAGAGGTGGTTATCTTTAGTACATCTTGGTCAGCCAACGAAGTTCAGAGTGGCCGATGACGGGTCTTTGAGATTGGGTCACCGTTGGGTGGTTCCGAGTACGCCGGAGTTGCGTAAAGGGATCTTGGAGCAGCTCATAGTAGCAGACTTAGCATCCACCCAGGCGGGAAGAAGATGTATAAAGATCTGCGTGGTCAGTTTTGGTGGAAGAGAATGAAATCTGATGTCGTCGCTTTTGTGAAGAGGTGTTTGATCTGCCAGCAGGTTAAGGCAGAGAGACAGAGACCTGGCGGCGAGTTGAGAAGCTTGGAGATACCGAAGTGGAAGTAGGAGCACATTTCCATGGACTTCGTGACTCACTTGCCGAGGAGTGCTTCAGGCTTCGATGCTATTTGGGTGATCGTGGATCGATTGACTAAGGTAGCTCATTTCATCCCCTATAGCATGACTTTCACCTTTTTGAGGATGGCGCAGTTGTATATTAGAGATGTGGTGAGATTGCATGGGATCCCCGTTTCCATAGTGTCAGATCGAGATCCGCGATTCACATCTCATTTCTGGGAAGGCCTTCAGTCAGCCTTGGGAACTGAAGTCAGATTGAGCACTGCTTATCATCCTCAGATGGATGGCCAGACTGAGCGCACTATTCAGACGCTCGAGGACATGTTGAGAGCTTGTGTTTTGGAGTTCAATGCCTCTTGGCAGGATTCAGTGCCTTTGGTAGAGTTTTCTTATAACAATAGCTACCAGGCGAGTATTCAGATGGCTCCGTTCGAAGCTCTTTATGGAAGATGGTGTAGATCACCCTTGTGTTGGGATGATTTGGACCGCAGATCGGTCGGAGGACCGGAATTGATTCGGGAGATGGAAGAGAAGATAAAGACGATAAGGCAGAAAATGAAAGCGGCCCAGGACAGACAGGCAGCTTATGCAAATAAACGGCGGAGATCGTTGGAATTTCAGTTGGGAGATAAGGTCTTTTTGAAGATCTCGCCTTTCAGAGGCGTTGTGCGATTTGGGATGCGCGGGAAACTGTCTCCGAGGTATGTTGGACCGTACGAGATTTTGCAGCTCATTGGCACCTTAGCTTACCGACTGGCTTTGCCGCCTTCTTTATCTGGTATACATGATGTGTTTCATGTATCGATGCTGCGGAAGTATGAGCCAGATCCGTCGCATGTGTTACAGCCTTCCGAAGTTCAGTTAGAGTCAGATGTATCTTATGTGGAACGGCCTGTTAGAATTCTGGATCGAGCAGACCGCAGACTTCGGAATAAAGTGATACCTATGATCAAGGTTCAGTGGGATCGTAGGGGTGTCGAGGAGGCTACGTGGGAGACGGAGCGGCATATGGTGCAGCACTACCCGGAACTATTCTCTGGTATGTGTTTATGTTTAGTTTCCTTTTGGGGTAAGTGCATGTGATTTCGAGGACGAAATCTTATAAATAGGGGAGTATTGTGATATCCCCGAAATGATTAATTGCAATTTGGTGCATTAATTGTGTTTATATGATTAATTATGTGGTAATTAATTATGTGTTGGAATTATTATGTTGAAATGCTTAGTCATGTGTTAAAGTGACCCGGGATAGCATTTCAGGGTGCATGTTGGGTATGTTGGGAATTATTGTTGGAAGCATGATTTATTTGCCTTGGTTAGCAATTAATTAGAAATCATGTGTTTAATTGATATTTTGGTGCATTTGGTTTAATGCTTTGGAAAATATCATGTTGGGGTGTTTTATACACCATGGGTTGTGGATTGCATTTTTAATTAAACCCAATCCCCTTTTATACCCTTATAACCCCACCTCATCCACTTTCACTTTACCAAAATCAAATCTACAAACCCTTTTCTCTCCATTTTCGAACTCAAGCCTTGGGGTGAAGAGGAACCTTTCAAAAATCTTGATTTGTGGAGATTGTTGGGTGATTTGAGGTCCCAAGAGGTATGGATACCTCATGGTTAATTTTGTAAGGATTTGTTTAAGTTTGGGTTGATTTTGAAGGGTTTTAAAATGAGTTTATGTTGGGTTGTTTTGGTTGAGGTTAAAGGTTGGATTTATACTTGTTTTGAAGTATATTTTGGTGGTTTAAGTTGTCATTTTTGTTGTTGTTTGTTTGTATAATTGTTGGGATGGTTTGGAAGAAACTTTTGGTACAAAAATGGCAGAAATCGCGCCTCTGCGCCAGGCGATCGATCGCCTGAAAAGAGGCGACCGATCGCCAAGAGGCAGTAACATTTTTTGCGGGTTAGGCGATCGATCGCCTAAAAGGAGGCGACCGATCGCCGAGAGGCAGTAGCCAAATCAAAGGAATGGCGATCGATCGCCATGTTTGAGGCGACCGATCGCCGTAGTGTAAATTTTGAGGCGACCGATCGCCTGGGTGAAGCGATCGATCGCCGCCAGTGGATTTTTGAGAAATGCTTTCTTTTGTCAAATTTTTGGTATTTGGCTATTATTTGGCTTCTAATATGGGGTTGTGTGATTGTGTAGAACCATCGCAGGTAGCAACGCAACCGAGGAATTGAAGCCATATCAAATCCACTTTTGGAAAGGTACGTAGTGGACGTACGGGCACCCAACGGTACATGTATCTTATATACTTATTGTTATGCATTGTGGATGCAAGTATATATGTGGTATTGCATTGTGGATGCAAATACATGTTATGCATGATGTTTATAGATGCATATGATTATTGGTGCATATCCCATGAGTCGTGGTCATCCCTTGATGATTTTAATGCTTGCCGCTATTTGGTTTGGTTCCGCTAAATGTGAAGCGAGGGGTGGGAGCGCCGCATGTCACATTTGAGCGTGGTTATCATATAGGGCGAGGAAAGGGTATTTGCCGCTCAATGAAAGGCGAGGGGTGGGAGTCCCGCAGTCCATTGAAGCGAGGTTATCCTATGCCGCCTATATGTAATAAGCGAGGGGCATTAAAATACATTGTGATGGACAGACTAGGGATTGGTGATCAGTATTTGGTATTGATGAGCTGGTATATGTCATGACATGTTTAGGCCATTAAAAATAATCTATTGATTATACTCATGAGTTATGGTACAGGGACAACGAAACGGGAAGCGTTTGAAATGCATGGGAAAACAGGAAGTGTTTTATTATGATTATGCATTTACGCTTTATCTTCATATTGTGTTGAATATGAATGATTATTATTGCTCATGTTTGGGGGTTGTCCTTGTAGGTACACGTTTGGCATGATAGGAGGGCTAGACGGGTTGAGACAGTGAGCTTGAAGAGAATTCTTTTGAAGCAGAAAGGACAGGATTATTTTGGATAGTATCTACTCTAGGAGTAGTATAAAACTATAGTTGAACACATTCATTGATTGGAATGTAATTAATCCTTTTGGTAGTCCTTATTTTTGGCATGTAATGCTTAAGCTCATAGACTCAACACGTTCTTTCTCACTCTGATCTTTTATATTAGCTCTATTATGCCTTGATTCCGCACTTAAGGATTAGGGTCCTTACACTACAGTAAGATTTATCTGAGGTCGGGGTATCATCAGATTCGGGTGAGGGAGGATGATGTACAGAAGACAGCTTTCAGGACCAGATATAGGCACTATGAGTTCCTGGTCATGCCTTTTGGAGTGACGAATGCCCCAGCTGTATTCATGAGTTTGATGAACAGGGTGTTCAGCCGTATTTGGACCAGTTCGTCATAGTTTTCATTGACGATATACTCATCTACTCCCGGACTGAGGAAGAACACGTGGAGCACTTGAGGACAGTACTCCAGATCCTCAGGGATCATCGGTTATACGCAAAGCTCAGCAAGTGTGAGTTCTGGTTGAACAGTGTTGTATTCTTGGGCCATGTTATTTCTAGCAGTGGGATATCAGTAGATCCCAGGAAGATTGAGGCAGTTATTGATTGGTTCGCCCCTACTTCAGTCAGTGAGATTCGAAGCTTTCTGGGTTTGGCTGGCTATTACCGATGTTTCGTCAAGGGATTCTCAAATATCGCCAAGCCACTTACACAGCTAACGCAGAAGGGAGTTCCATTCTGTTGGACAGAAGCTTGTGAACAGAGTTTCCGGGAATTGAAGCACAGATTGACTTCAGCACCAGTGTTGGTGATTCCCAAGGAGAACAAAGGGTTCGTTCTCTATACCGACGCATCGCTTCAGGGTCTAGGTGTTAGTAACCCCATGAGCATACAGCGCAGCGGAATAAAATTTTGGGATTACAAACCAGCGATCTATACATAGGGATTCATATCGGATTAGAGAATTACAAGTGTCTTACCCTTGTAGCGTGTTTGAGGCCGAATCCACGGAGCTGCACCACGTCTTACGCCTTCTCCGAGTCACTAAGCAAAACTCGATTGGTTTTGCCTCAACGGTATCCACACGATCAAATCGAGTGAAGGGATGGTTTAATAACAAGTTGCTAGACTTGTTATTAATCCTATACACGAAGCTAGATCGATTCACAATCGAAAAATGGCACGAAACCACCAAGAACCCCTTCGACTTGTGAAGGCCGAGAGGAATTGGATGGTGCGGCCGACTTGTGCTTCTTCACGTGTAGGGTTTTTGTTTTTGATATTGTCTTACAATTAAAAACCTTGCTATCATATTAAATATGATTAATTAAAGGCTTTCTCAAAGCTTCATGGGCTTAAGCCCATGATTTAATTAATCCTTATGATAATTAATTAAGACTCCTCTTAATTATTTAATTCATCTCATGAATTTAATTTCCCTTCTCGATTTAATCATTTGTGCGACCCGATAGGATCTCGTAATGTTGGCAGTGACATAAAATCTCATTTTATGTCGCAAGCATCGAGCGGTATCTAGCAACACATCGATGCTACCCAAATTACGAGAATGTCAATGACTCGACATAACCTTTAGAACTTGTGATAATATTAATCATGTAACTTAATCCCTTTGTCCTTTGTGTTTAGATTGAACACGAGTCATGGAATAGTCATACTCGTATATTCAATCTCTATTTCTTGATCCCCAAGTAGAACTAGAATAAACGAATAAGCTCGATATCTCATATCGACTCATTCGAGCATGGCCATGCATTTTAGTTCTCACTTGATCAAGGGCCAAACACATCTCCTGTTATATAGGAGGGACAAATCCTATCTCGATCAGTCAACATCCCTCTACATAATTCGTAGTGTATCCAATAGTCGCCTTTATAGTATACCCTGTTACGGGTAACGTTTGACGATATCAAGATACATAACTCCTTATGTTGGGATCTCTGATGATCACAAGTCGTAAGGATTACATACATTATTATCACTATGAGAATTGCATATGACGATCATATAACTATCCATGTTGCATTCTCATGGTGGGTCTGTTCAGTACATCGTTCTCTAACATGTACCCATATGCTGATTAGATATCTCATATCAATGAACAATTCATCGATCAACATATACTAGTCTCTACGTATTATCATTATCCCATTCATGATAATACTTGACTAGGAACATCTTTAAGAATAATACAATATTATTCTAAGGACATTAACATATATATTAATTCACAATGCACAGTTAAAAGAATAATATATAATAATGAATTGCCATTCATAAATCCATAAACATTGTATGTCTTAAACAATCATCTAATGACTTGTCTTAGGGCATATCCCAACAAATCTCCCACTTGCACTAAGACCACTCAGACATATACCTAATGCCTAGAGATCTAGTATGACGATCATGCTTCTGCTGTGACAGCGGCTTCGTCAATGGGTCAGATACATTATCATCTGTCGGTACTTAGCATATTTTAACATCTCCCCTTTCAACGATTTCTCGAATGAAATGGAAACGCCTAAGTATGTGCTTGGATCTTTGGTGAGATCTTGGTTCCTTAGCCAATGCGATCGCTCCATTGTTGTCACAATAGAGTTCTATCGGATCTTTAATGCTAGGCACCACTCCAAGTTCAGAAATGAACTTCCTCATCCAAACAGCTTCCTTTGCTGCATCCGAGGCAGCAATATACTCAGCTTCCGTTGTAGAATCGGCTACTGTTTCTTGCTTTGAACTCTTCCAGCTCACAGCACCTCCATTCAGGCAATACACATATCCAGATTGCGATCGAAAATCATCTTTGTCGGTTTGGAAGCTTGCATCAGTGTAACCCATTACATTGAGCTCTTCCTCACCTCCATAAATCAAGAATGTATCCTTAGTCCTTCTTAAGTACTTCAGGATGTTCTTGACAGCAATCCAGTGACCTTCACCTGGATCAACTTGATATCTGCTCGTCATGCTCAAAGCATACGATACATCGGGACGAGTACATATCATGGCATACATGATAGATCCAATAGCTGACGCGTATGGAATCTTACTCATGCGTTGTCTCTCCTCTGGTGTTGAAGGACACTGTTCCTTCGAGAGATAAATACCATGTGTCATAGGCACGAATCCTTTCTTGGATTCTTGCATGCTAAACCTTTTAAGCACCTTGTCTATGTATGTACTTTGACTTAGACCAAGAAGCCTTCTCGATCTATCTCTATAGATCTTGATTCCTAACACATAGGTAGCTTCTCCTAAGTCTTTCATTGAAAAGCAATTCCCTAGCCAAATCTTTACAGATTGTAAGGCAGGGATATCATTTCCAATAAGAAGTATGTCATCTACATACAACACTAGGAAAATGATTACGCTCCCACTGACCTTCTTGTAGACACAAGGTTCATCTTCATTTTTGATAAAACCAAACTCTTTGATTGCATCATCAAAACGAAAGATTCCAACTCCGAGAAGCTTGCTTCAATCCATAAATGGATCGTTGTAGCTTGCATATCTTTCCAGCATCCTTTGGATCGACAAAACCCTCGGGCTGTGTCATGTACACATCCTCGAGCAGATTTCCATTAAGGAAAGCTGTTTTGACATCCATCTGCCAGATTTCATAATCATGAAATGCAGCTATTGCAAGTAAGATCCTTATGGATTTAACCATGGCCACTGGTGAAAAGGTTTCATCATAGTCAATACCATGAATTTGTTTGAATCCTTTTGCAACCAGCCGACCTTTATAGGTTTGTACGTTACCATCCATATCGGTCTTTTTCTTGAAAATCCATTTGCACCCTATGGGTCGTACCCCTTCAGGTGGATCAACCAAAGTCCATACTTGGTTTGCATACATGGATTCCATCTCAGATTTCATGGCTTCTTGCCATTTCTCAGAATCATTACCCATTATAGCTTGTTGATAAGATGACGGCTCATCCTCATCAATAAGTAGTAAGTCACCTTGTTGAGTCACAAGAAATCCATATCTCTGTGGCTCCCGGTGTTCTCTTACAGACCTACGCTGGGCTTGTGTCTCTTGAGCAGGTGCTTCTTCCACAACAGTTTGTGGTGCCTGCTCTGTTTCCATCTCAATTTCAGGTTCAGTGTTTTCTTGTGGTTGAACTTCACTAAGTTCTATTTTTCTCCCACTGGTTTTTCTAGAAATAAATTCTCTTTCAAGAAATACACCAGTCCGAGCAACAACTATTTTGTTCTCGGTGGGATAATAGAAATAGTATCCTTTCGTTTCCTTAGGATACCCCACAAATAAACACTTATCAGATTTGGGTCCAAGTTTGTTAGTGGCGTGACGTCTAACGAAAGCCTCACAACCCCAAATCTTCATAAAAGACATACTAGGACGCTTCCCAGTCCATATCTCATATGGTGTCTTTTCCACTGATTTAGATGGAACACGGTTCAGTAAGAAAATCGCTGTTTCTAGAGCGTGTCCCCAAAATGATATCGGAAGATCTGCATGACTCATCATTGATCTAACCATGTCTAACAAGGTTCGATTTCTCCTCTCGGATACACCATTCCATTGTGGAGTATACGGAGGAGTGAGTTGTGGGACTATCCCACACTCTTTTAGATAGTCATGAAAATCTTGGCTTAAGTATTCTCCTCCTCGATCTGATCGAAGGATTTTGATACTTTTGCCAAGTTGGTTTTGTACTTCATTCTTGAAATCTTTGAACTTTTCAAAGGTTTCATGCTTATGTTTCATTAGGTACACATACCCATATCTACTGAGGTCATCAGTAAATGTAACGAAGTATTGAAAACCACCTCTAGCTAGTGTACTTATTGGTCCACATACATCACTATGTATTAGTCCCAATAAAACATTTGCCCTTTCAACATGTCCCTTGAAAGGGGCTTTAGTCATCTTGCCCATTAAACAAGATTCGCATGTTTCATATGATTCAAAATCAAATGAATCTAATACTCCATCCTTATGAAGTTTAGATATGCGGATTCTCGTTTATGTGGCCCAAGCGACAGTGCCAGAGATAAGTCGGATTACAATCATTATTTTTAATCCTTTTAGTATTTATGTTATAGATAGGTATATCAAGATTTAATACATAAAGACCATTCACCATTTGTGCATTAGCATAAAACATATCATTTAAATAAATAGAACAACAATTGTCCTTTATTATAAATGAAAAACCATACTTGTCTAAACAAGAAATAGATATAATGTTTTTAGTAATTGAAGGCACAAAATAACAGTCTTTTAAAATCAACGATAAACCAGAAGGTAAAGCTAAATGATAATCTCCTATAGCTAATGCAGCAACTCTTGCTCCATTTCCAACTCGGAGATCAACTTCACCTTTTGCCAATGTCCTACTCCTTTTGAGATCCTGCACATTTACACAAATGTGAGATCCACATCCAGTATCTAATACCCATGATGAAGAAGTAGATAAATTGACTTCTATAACAAAAATACCTGAAGCGGAAGTCACACTTCCTTTCTTTAGATCCTCCAGATATACTTTGCAGTTCCTTTTCCAATGGCCGGTCTCACCGCAATGGAAACAGTTCCCTTCCTTTGCTATCCCTCCCTTTGGCTTTAGTGCAGAAGACTTTGGCTTAGATTTAGCAAAGACCTTCTTTGCTTTCTTGTTGCCTTTGGCTTTGGCCCTTCCTTTGCCCTTATTCACAATAAGGACATTTGTGGCCTTAGTCTTCTTAGTATTTGCTTCATATGTTCTCAACATACCAAGCAACTGGGGCAGAGTCTTTTCCATATCAGTCATATTGTAATTTACTACAAATTGACTGAAGCTCTCCGGCAACGATTGCAAGATTACATCGGTGGCCAACTCTTGGTCCAATGGAAAACCTAGCTTATCCAGATTCTCAATGTACCCAATCATCTTGAGCACATGAGTTCCAACTAAGCTTCCCTCTACCATCCTGCACTGGAATAACGCTTTAGAGACGTCATACCTCTCTTGTCTAGCTTGCTGTTGGTACAACTGCTTTAAGTGTTCGATCATATCGAACGCCTCCATTTCCTCATGTTGCTTCTGAAGCTCAGAGTTCATAGTGGCAAGCATGAGACACCCAACATCAAGTGCGTCACTCTGATGCTTCTTGTAAGCATCTTTTTCAGCTCTTGTAGCTGTTAGGGGAGGTTCCTCAGCGAGCAAGGGTTCCTCTAGAACATATTGTTTCTTTTCTTGTTTGAGGACTATCCTCAAGTTCCTATGCCAGTCTAGGAAATTTGTCCCATTTAATTTGTCCTTCTCAAGGACCGATCGCAGTGATAAAGTGCTAGTAACGTTTGTAGTTGCCATGGATATCTACAATATAAATATGCAAAATAAGTTTATGATTTAAATCATTTAACATGGTCTTATATTAAATGATACTCCCACTATTTTATTTGAAAAATATCAACCCTCGAAACTTTTAGTGGGCCAAGATCCATATTTCGCCTAATCTTGAGTTAGCTTTGGCTAATCGCCCAAGACTCGGTTATTTAGGTAGACAACACTTTGTCAATTACATCACATATAATTCTTGGATAGTTGGACGAACAACACTTTGTTCAATTCATCTAATGAATTATAATCCAACCCATGCCTCTAGGTTCCCAATCCTATTGAGATAACCTAGTTAAGTCGTACCCAATTAAAGTATAACGGATATCACTTTTATCCTTTCGCGCCTTACTAAGATTGCCACGGTGCTTTGCTTTGGCAAACCCACACATGTACAATCGAAGTTATTGACGAGTACTTTTATTTTGGAAGGCATCTAAAACTTAATATTTTAGAGGGATTTATTGATCTCATGATTAATTTGATAATTTAAAATATGTCCACTACATATAGTTGTATACATATCTACATATATGTGTAATACTATTATCAAACTAAAACATAAGATAAATCATGCATCAACATACATAATTAAAACGTGACATGGTTATAGCCCCTACTAATGAGTTTCTCAAGCCAATGAGAAACTCTTATGAGTCAACCTAAGGTAACTTCATAAGCACCTTCCTTTGGCTCCAATTTGTGAATGGCCTCCTCATCCCGGCACGATGCTCCATCTTCATTGATCACCATCAATAAAATAAACTACACTATTTTACAAGATATAGAATTCCTCGATTCACATTCGAGGGGAACATAGGGGAGGGATTACATTTAGAATGAAATAGAGAAAGGCACGACACGCAGGTCGTATTATAAATTACAATCATTCACAAATCCTATCTAATAGGTCAAAGGGCTATAACCACGCACCATGCTCAAACAACACATAAAGCATGCATTAACATTTAATTAATTAAATTCTAAACAATTTAAATTTAATTCTAATTAAAACTGTAAAATAATTTTTGAAAAATTATCGTACGCTCGGGACATCACATGCCACGAACTTAATGCGACTTAGCTACGAACCACCATGGTTCGAACCAACCATGCACCACGGCTGGACCAATTATGGGCCTAGGGTTCGAAACCCTAGCCCACGACATGGTCCGAGCCGATGGCATGGGTGCGGCGCCGCTAGGGTTCCAAACCCTAGCCGCCTTGCACCATGTTGGTTTTTCATCGAGCCAACTTGCTCGAAACACCGAAATCCATGAGCCACAAGCCACGGTCCAACCATGGACGATCCATGACGGTGACGGCTTAACCATCTCGAGCCTAAGGTTCGATAAACCCTAGCCCAAGCGACGGCCGAGTAGCTATTGTGATTAGGGTTCCAAACCCTAGCCTCTTGGAAGTGGCGTGGCCCCATGCATGAGCCAAGGGTCCGAACCCTAGCTCACTTGCGGCGGCCCGAGGGTCAAGTCATGAGGTGGTCGAACCACCTTGAGCCAACACCTCGATTTTACGCTTTCGTGTATCGTATACAATTATTCGCCAATTATATCAAATACAATTTTTACGATGATTATCAAAAACTAAAATTAATTTCATATCAAATATGAATTTAAACAGTTTAATTAGCATGCAATATTAATTCTAACATGATTAAACTATTTAACCACATAAAATCCGATATGAGCCTTGTACACGGCTCTGATACCACTGTTAGTAACCCCATGAGCATACAGCGCAGCGGAATAAAATTTTGGGATTACAAACCAGCGATCTATACATAGGGATTCATATCGGATTAGAGAATTACAAGTGTCTTACCC
This sequence comes from Haberlea rhodopensis, assembly GCA_907163345.1. NCBI lineage: Eukaryota > Viridiplantae > Streptophyta > Magnoliopsida > Lamiales > Gesneriaceae > Haberlea > Haberlea rhodopensis. The sequence goes on from CAJQUN010000449.1 coordinate 150,513, forward strand.
TTGTAGCGTGTTTGAGGCCGAATCCACGGAGCTGCACCACGTCTTACGCCTTCTCCGAGTCACTAAGCAAAACTCGATTGGTTTTGCCTCAACGGTATCCACACGATCAAATCGAGTGAAGGGATGGTTTAATAACAAGTTGCTAGACTTGTTATTAATCCTATACACGAAGCTAGATCGATTCACAATCGAAAAATGGCACGAAACCACCAAGAACCCCTTCGACTTGTGAAGGCCGAGAGGAATTGGATGGTGCGGCCGACTTGTGCTTCTTCACGTGTAGGGTTTTTGTTTTTGATATTGTCTTACAATTAAAAACCTTGCTATCATATTAAATATGATTAATTAAAGGCTTTCTCAAAGCTTCATGGGCTTAAGCCCATGATTTAATTAATCCTTATGATAATTAATTAAGACTCCTCTTAATTATTTAATTCATCTCATGAATTTAATTTCCCTTCTCGATTTAATCATTTGTGCGACCCGATAGGATCTCGTAATGTTGGCAGTGACATAAAATCTCATTTTATGTCGCAAGCATCGAGCGGTATCTAGCAACACATCGATGCTACCCAAATTACGAGAATGTCAATGACTCGACATAACCTTTAGAACTTGTGATAATATTAATCATGTAACTTAATCCCTTTGTCCTTTGTGTTTAGATTGAACACGAGTCATGGAATAGTCATACTCGTATATTCAATCTCTATTTCTTGATCCCCAAGTAGAACTAGAATAAACGAATAAGCTCGATATCTCATATCGACTCATTCGAGCATGGCCATGCATTTTAGTTCTCACTTGATCAAGGGCCAAACACATCTCCTGTTATATAGGAGGGACAAATCCTATCTCGATCAGTCAACATCCCTCTACATAATTCGTAGTGTATCCAATAGTCGCCTTTATAGTATACCCTGTTACGGGTAACGTTTGACGATATCAAGATACATAACTCCTTATGTTGGGATCTCTGATGATCACAAGTCGTAAGGATTACATACATTATTATCACTATGAGAATTGCATATGACGATCATATAACTATCCATGTTGCATTCTCATGGTGGGTCTATTCAGTACATCGTTCTCTAACATGTACCCATATGCTGATTAGATATCTCATATCAATGAACAATTCATCGATCAACATATACTAGTCTCTACGTATTATCATTATCCCATTCATGATAATACTTGACTAGGAACATCTTTAAGAATAATACAATATTATTCTAAGGACATTAACATATATATTAATTCACAATGCACAGTTAAAAGAATAATATATAATAATGAATTGCCATTCATAAATCCATAAACATTGTATGTCTTAAACAATCATCTAATGACTTGTCTTAGGGCATATCCCAACACTAGGATGCGTACTGATGCAGGAAAGTCATGTAGTGGCTTATGCTTCGAGACAGTTGAAGCCACACGAGACGAGGTATCCAGTCCATGATCTGGAGCTAGCAGCTATAGTGTTCGCCTTGAAGATATGGCGACACTACTTATATGGTACCTCATTTACCATCTTCACTGATCACAAGAGCCTGAAGTTCTTGTTTACACAGGCTGAGCTGAATATGAGGCAGAGGAGATGGATGGATTTGCTGAAGGATTATGATTGTGAAATCCTATACCATCCCGGGAAAGCAAATCTGACAGCCGACGCCTTGAGTCGGAAGGTGAGGAGCACAGCAGAGGATGTCATGTGTTTATCAGCTATGATGGGCTCTTACTGTCAGATGGGTTTTGATTACGACGTGTCTTCTTCTCCGGTACAGGTGTTGACCTTGCTAACTGAGCCGGTCATTTATGAACACATCCGAAAGGCTTAGGGGACCGACGCAGAGGTTCAGAGATGGATGTCACCCGGGTGGTTCCAGATACACCCGGGTTGCGACGGTGTATTTTACAGCGGGCTCATTGTAGCAGGATGAGTATCCACCCGGGCGGGAAGAAGATGTATAAAGATTTACGCAGCCAGTTCTGGTGGAGGTGAATGAAACAAGATGTTACCTCATTCGTCAAAAGATGCCTGATTTGTCAGCAGGTAAAGGCTCAGAGACAGAGGCCTGGTGGTGAGCTAAGGAGCTTAGAGATACCACAGTGGAAGTGGGAGCACATATCCATGGACTTCGTGACCCACTTACCGAGGACTGTTTCGGGTTTTGATGCCATTTGGGTAGTCGAGGACAGATTGACTAAAGTGGCTCATTTTATTCCCTACAGTATGACTTTCACGTACCTGAGGATGGCTCAGTTATATATCAGAGATGTGGTGAGAGTGCGCGGGATCCCTGTTTCGATTGTGTCTGATCGAGATCCGCGGTTCACATATCACTTCTGGGAGGGTCTTCAGTCAGCCCTGGGCACAGAATTAAGGTTGAGCACAGCATATCATCCCCAGACGGACGGACAGACCGAGCGTACGATACAGACGCTCGAAGATATGTTACGGGCTTGTGTGTTGGAGTTCGATACTTCTTGGTAGGACTCAGTAGCCCTGGTGGAATTTTCTTATAAATAAAGTTACCAGGCTAGCATACAGATGGCTCCATTTGAAGCCCTTTATGGCAGGCGTTGTAGGTCGCCTCTGTGTTGGGGTGATGTGGACCGTAAATCGGTCGGAGGACCAGAGTTGGTCCAGGAAATGGAAGAAAAGGTGAAGGTGATCAGGATAAAGATGAAGGCAGCTCAAGACAGGCAGGCAGCGTATGCGAATCAGCGGCGAAGACCGTTAGAGTTTCAGTTGGGCGACAGAGTCTTTCTGAAGATCTCACCTTTCAGAGGTGTGGTACAGTTTGGTATGTGGGGGAAGTTATCCCCGAGATATGTGGGGCCGTACGAGATCTTGTAGCGTGTTGGTACTCTGGCTTACCGGTTAGCTTTACCGCCCTCTCTGTCTGGTATACACGATGTATTCCATGTGTCTATGCTGAGGAAGTGCGAGCCAGATCCCTATCATGTGTTGCAACCTTCTGAGGTTCAGATAGAGTGTAATGTTTCCTATGTGGAGCGGCCTATCAGGATTCTGGATCGAGCAGATCGCAGACTGAGAAACAAAGTTATTCCTATGGTCAAAGTTCAGTGGGATCGTAGGGGTGTTGAGGAGGCCACGTGGGAGATAGAGCGAAACATGGTGCAGCACTATCCAGAACTGTTTTCTGGTATGTGATTTATGTTTTGTTTTAGCTTGGATAAGTGCATGCTGATTTCGAGGACGAAATCTTATAAGTAGGGGAGTATTGTGATATCCCCGAAATGATTATGTGATTTAATCATTAATTATGTTAATATGAGGATTTTGGTGTTAATTCGTTGGGTTGAATTAATAATAGTGGGGAAATTTATATCAGGGTGCATGTGATATATGTTGGGAATTTGGGTTGTGGCATAATTATTTGGGATGGGTGTTTATTGTTTTGGTGTAGCATGTTTAATTGGGAAGTTGAAGTATTTTATGAGTAAACACTATAAAATATCATGTGAGGATATTTTAATACATCGTGCTAAATACCGGGACCAAAACATAACACATCACACCACCCAATACCCAACCACCCCCCCCCCCCCCCCCTAACCCATGCTGATGACTCTGCATAGTTGACCACTCTCCCCACTTGCCCTCATAATTCAACCCATCTCCTCCACTTCAATCTCGCCCCTTTCTCTCCCAAATATCTTCCAGCAGCTGCTAAGCAAAATAGAGAAGAGATCTTCCATTTTCATTGCTTAGAAACCTTCCAAAAATCGGAGCAAAAGAGGGTGAGAAACCATGTCTTGTTTTGGTTTAAAGTTTGCTTAAGTTCATGCTTTTGTTGGTGTAAAAATTGCATGCTAGCTTAGGTTTTGGTAAACCTTCGATTCAAGTTCAATTATGGTGTTTTTATGAAGTTCCTAGCATGTTTACCTAAGCATGTTATATGAGTTATGTGGTAGAATTGTGGATTTGAAAGTTGGTGCTCAAAAATCTGGGCAGAAAGATAATGCCCTGTTTTTCAGAAAGTTTGATTTAGTAAGGATAAAGTTGAACGATTTTGATGCATGTGGGTTTAAGGTTGCGTATAACTTTGATATGATTACATTCATGGTAGTACCCAGTAACTCTTAGCATGTTTGTTCAAGCATGAGGTGTGCCATATATGCTAGATTTAATGGTATGAATATGGGTGCTCGAAAATTCTGGAATCGCGTTTTTACATGGTAGCTCGATCGACCGAATTCCCTTCTCGATCGATCGAGCGGGGCAGAATATTTTAAAGAAGGGGTTCGATCGATCGGAAGATTTCTCGATCGATCGCTGAAGGTTCTCGATCGATCGGCGATACCATTTCGATCGATCGAGTGAGGCAGAACTTGGGCATCGAATTAAGTGTTTTCTCGATCGATCGAGCTTGAGGTGCCGATAGATCGAAGGTCACAGAAAGTTGAAAAATGTAAATTGTGATGACCAGGGATTATAGATGTTAATCCCGGAGTGTTATAACCCCTAAAGTTGTTTTACGTGGCGATTTGGAGTTTAATAACGGTGTTGGGCCTTCTGGGCTCGTTTTTTGGGTAGTTGGGATCGTTGGATCCAGAGGTTGAGATTGTATTCTCATTTGGGTGAAAAACCTAAGAGTTGGGTTTTTGATGTATCTCGGGATCTGGGGTGCTTTGTGTGGGCACCGGTAGGGGGTTTTGGAGTTAGAGAAAGAATTTTTGAAAACAGATGATTTTTAAGGAATCATGATGTATTTGTGGGGCTATTAGTATTTCGGGGTATTTTTGCTATAACTACCAGTTGAACCCGAGATTTTAATTGGAAAAATCATTTTCATCTCCTCCTCCTCCAACCCGTCACCCTCTCTCCTGTGTTCAGCCATTCCCGATTTTTCCCCAACCCCCGCAGCTTCAGGCCGTGCGCCCGCCGCCGTCCGGCCGCCGTTCGGCGTGGTCGACCCGCCATCGGCTTCGTCTCGTCGAGGCGCAGCTATCCCCTCCGGCAATTGAGAGTTTCGTCGCGTTTTGAAGTCGGATTTTGCAGGAAAGCGTCGATCCCCAATTTCTAGGGTTTATCGGATTTCGACCGATTTACTTCCGATTTTCGATTGGCACATCGTTCCTCGGGGCATGGAACTCGAGCAAGGTTTGGCTCGGACTTCGGAGATTTAAGGTACGTGCGACGTACGAGCATTACTATATATATTAGAGCATTGTGAAATGCATAATGTATTTTGATTTCATTGAATATTGTGCGTGTGGTTATATATATATATGTTGATATAGCCAAGGAAAGACCAAATCTTGATATCGCCGCTTGTAGCGTGCGTGACACTAGAGTAGGATAACTCTTACAAGATATAAGGGGTACTGGGTTTATATGACTATTGTAGGGCATTTGAGATGCCTGAGGATGATCGTAGAATCATGTATTCATTATAAGACATTTGAGATGTCTAGGTATAATGGAGGATTGGTAAAATAAATGCTAGACATTTGAGCTATCTGTGATTGATAGCGAGGTTGTGAAATCAGTATTAGATATTGAGATATCTATAATTGCATGTATAATGAATTTGGAATCACTATCTATTGATACTCGATAATTAGGCATGCGATGAGTTAATCAATGTGTTTATTTACTGATTTTTGAGATTTGATGAGTTTGATGATTGTGAGAACAGGGACAGTACACGGAATCCCGGATGAGGACGTTGCCATCCAGGGAGTATCATTTAAAATTCATTAGTATTTACTTTTGTTGTAAATTATGAATTTCATTATTGTGATTATGGGATTTTGTGTATTGGTATGCTCACCCCGTTGGGGGCTGTCTCTGTTGGGGCAGGTGAACAGGTACATCGATGGCTGTGGAGCTGAGCTCGAGCTGTTGATTTGATGTACTCCCAGGATCGTGGTACCAGGGCTTGATGGAGCACGGTATCGTATAGAGTACTTTTATATACACCTGAGGATTATATACATATTCATGATGCTCGCATGTGAGCACGATTATACTTGTATATGGATTGTATATAAAGGCATGAGCCTTTCTCTCTTTCATTTTATGTTGCATGCAATTAGAGGTAGAATTGCAAAATGATATGAGAGTCATTGGTGTATTATGTGGGTGTTGAAACCCACTTTTGTCGTCATGAGTGTGGTGTCTTCCCTGGCTGGGAATTTACTTAGTGTTCTGCATTCTGATGAGTATTATGTTTTCCCTGTCCGGGAATTATGTTATGTGTTGTGCTTTTATTTCGGGATAGCTCTATTTATGGGGAGACTCTGCCCAAATTTTTATAAAAGTCCACAATGTAAAAAGTGGCACAAAGGGGATGGTATTGGGCGAACTTTATGAGTCTATTTGTTGTTAGGCTGATGATCTTATAACATTGAGTATTAAAGAAAATTTTGTGATTGCCATTCAATGATAAAGTATCATCTAGCTTCCCGATTGACTTTTTATTGAAAGCATGTGCCACACATAGTGGTTAATACACTAATCAAGGGTTAAGGGCTAGGGGTCCTTACATAAATTGTCATATTTTGCTTAGTTTTTGATATTGGATCGTAATGAGACATCTAATATTGTGTTGTACACTTGTGTAGAGCCATTACAGGTAACCACACAACGCAGGGGTTAGAGTCCTGCAATACACCATATTTTGGAAAGGTACGTAAGCAACGTACGGGCATCCCAACGGTAACATGTATTTTATGTTTGTCTATTTGACACATGATAGATGCAAAGTTGTGCATTAAGAGTATTATACATGTTGATATGCATTGTTGTTGCATGTTTATATTGTGGAATAAAGAGTGTGTATTCCACGAGTCAGGGTTATCCCACTGATGATTTTAATGCTTACGCTTATACCGCTAAAAATGTGGAGCAAGGCTTGCACATGGAGGCGGGGTATACCATACTAAGCGGGGAAGAAGGTACCGCTAGTATGAAGAGGGGGAAGAAGGTACCGCTAGCGGGGAAGAATGTACCGCTTGTTATGAAATAATGAAGCGGGAAAGATGGTACCGCTCATTATGAAGTTAAGAAGTAAGAAGCATTTAAAATACACTGATGATAAACAGTCTAAGAAAGATTTAAGATTAAGAAGTGAAGTTATGTCATGACATTTATTTAAAGAAGCCATAATTTCATATAATGATTTGATTATGAGTTATGGTACAGGGACAACCAATGGGCGTTTTAATTGCATTGGAAATACAAGAAGTATTTTATATCTATGATTGTGCATTATGCTTTACATTCATATTATGTTGAATATGAATTATGATGTGCTCATGTGTTGGGGGTTGTCTTTGTAGGTGCATTTAATACAAAGAACAAGGGTTGGGGTTGACACGTTGAGCTTTAAGGAGTGCTACAGGATTAGCAGATCAGAGTTTCATTTTGTATAGTTTCTACAAGGAGTGTAGTAGAACTATAGTCTTACATGCTGTTACTAAGAGATGTAACTAATCCCTTTTGAAATTCTTTTGGTATTGTAATCTCTATAAGCTCAGGATATCAACACGACCTATTACTCTGATTATTTATGATTAGTTCTCTTAATTGCACCTTATGTTGTTGATTAGATAACGGGATCTTACATTTAGTGGTATCAGAGCAGTGGTTAGATAACCAAGGAACGAGTAAAGGGTAGCCTTTAGAAACAAGTTGGCTAGGTATGGGCATGTTTATGCAAGTGGTGCATATTTTTGTATAAGTTGTTATACTAACATGCTTTTGAATATGATTACTCTTGTTATCTAATGGCTTATATTATGAACTGCTTTTGGTATTGTTGTTAACCCCTGTGTTATAGCATGGCGGCTATTAATCCGAAGAACCCCAATGAAGAGGTGGGGGATATAGGCAATATCAATGCCAGTATTGCTCAGTCAAATCCTCTACCGCCACCTGCTGTAGGCTTGGAGTCTATTGCACAAATACTGCTACCAGGGGAGATAAGTCTGACCCAGTTCTTGAGCTATCATCCACCGCTATTTGAAGGAACTGAGAATGGGGAAGCAGCCGAGGAATGGCTTGAGAGACTGGAGCAGATATTCGTATCGGCACCCTGTGCACGGACTGCCAGGCTCAGGTTGGCAGAGTTTCAGTTGGCTAAAAAGTCTTCCATGTGGTGGAAGACAACAGTTATGGAGCTAAGGGCTCAGGGTACGACAGTTGATTGGACTGTATTCAAGACCCGGTTCCTTAACCGGTACTTTTCTGTAGCTGCCAGACAATTAAAGGAAGATGAGTTCACTAATTTGAAGCAGGGCGGCCTGTCAGTGTCATATTATGCTATGCAGTATTCCTCACTGTTGAGGTATGTACCTCATATCGCTGTGAGCATCCATGCCAAGATGTGGCATTACCTGAAGTGACTGAGGCCAGAGTTATTTGATCGGGTTGTCTCCAACAACCCCAACTCTTTTGATGATGCCCTGACTAGGGCAGAGCTGGCAGAGATTGCAGTGGGCGTGTACAAGGAAGTTGTACCCCCTTTCGTACCACCATAGAGACCTGTTGTTGATAGCCTGAGGCCACGAGGGGACCATTTCAAGCCTTGTGGGGCCTCTTCATCTTCTAGATTCAGTGGGAAGAAGTCTCAGAGTCAGAAGCAAAGCAATCGGGGACCAATACAGGGGAGTAAGACAGGGGGGACAGGTGTGACCACTGTGAAGGATTTCATTTGTCACGTGACTGCCGAGGCTGTTATGTTTTTGGCAAGGTGGGCCACCTGTCTAGGGCTTTCCCCAATCGGGCAGGTCAGGCAGACTTTGGGCCGAATAGGCCAAGATTTGATGCCAGGACGGCACCACAGAGACAACAGTTTGCACCTCGACCACAGGGAGGTCATGCGGCAGGACCGCCGCAAGGTCAGGTGTATGCACTGACTCGGGAGCAGGCTGAGGAAGCCCCGGAGGAGGTTATTGTTGGTACATGTCATTTATTTACGTACCCTGCATTTTTATTGATATATACAGGTGCTTCCCACTCTTTTGTGTCTGCTGCTTTTGTGGAAAGACACCGCTTGTGCTTGTCTCTGTTACCCACGCCTCTCATGGTCTCGACACCCACGGGAAAGTATGTGACTGCAGACCGACTGTTATCTGATTGCCTCATTTATTTTGAGGGCAATGATCTGAGGGCCGATCTGATTCAGTTAGAGATGGCAGATTTTGACTGCATTGTCGGCATTGATGTGTTGAGCAGATACCGAGCTGTGGTAGATTGCCGAGAGAGGATGGTACATTTTCTATCAGATCAGGGGTTCCAGTGGACCTTCTATGGGGACGGCTCTCGTCCAAAGATTCCAGTGATCTCAGCGGTTAAGATGTCGCGGTTATTGGAACGCGGCCACGCGGGCTACCTTATTTATGCTGTGGATGCATCAGAAGAGAAGGAAGTGAGAGCCGAGGATATTCCGGTCGTGGCGGAGTTCATTGATGTATTCCCAAATGAGATTCCAGGGTTTCCGCCGATCAGAGATGTGGAGTTTGCCATTGAGCTACTGCCGGGGACATCAGCCATTTCTCGTGCCCCATACAAGATGGCACCGGCATAGCTGAGAGAGCTGAAAGTGCAGTTGCAGGAGCTCCTTGACAAGGGATACATTCGTCCTAGTGTATCGCCTTGGGGTGCACCAGTTTTGTTCGTAAAGAAGAAGGATGGTTCAATGCGTCTGTGCATTGACTACAGGCAACTAAATAAGGCCACAGTAAAGAACAGGTACCCGCTTCCGAGAGTTACAGGGTACGAGGCTCTACAGTAAGATTGATCTGAGGTCGGGGTATCATCAGATTTGGGTGAGGGAGGATGATGTACAGAAGACGACTTTCAGGACCAGATATGGGCACTATGAGTTCATGGTCATGCCTTTTGGAGTGACGAATGCCCCAGCTGTCTTCATGAGTTTGATGAACAGGGTGTTCCAGCCGTATTTGGACCAGTTCGTCATAGTTTTCATTGACTATATACTCATCTACTCCCGGACTGAGGAAGAACACATGGAGCACTTGAGGACAGTACTCCAGATCCTCAGGGATCATCGGTTATACGCAAAGCTCAGCAAGTGTGAGTTCTGGTTGAACAGTGTTGTATTCTTGGGCCATGTTATTACTAGCAGTGGGATATCAGTAGATCCCAGGATGATTGAGGCAGTTATTGATTGGTCCGCCCCTACTTCAGTCAGTGAGATTCGAAGCTTTCTGGGTTTGGCTGGCTATTACCGACGTTTCGTCGAGGGATTCTCAAAGATCGCCAAGCCACTTACACAGCTAACGCAGAAGGGAGTTCCATTCTATTGGACAGAAGCTTGTGAACAGAGTTTCCGGGAATTGAAGCACAGATTGACTTCAGCACCAGTGTTGGTGATTCCCAAGGAGAACAAAGGGTTCGTTCTCTATACCGACGCATCGCTTCAGGGTCTAGGATGCGTACTGATGCAGGAAAGGCATATAGTGGCTTATGCTTCGAGACAGTTGAAGCCACACGAGACGAGGTATCCAGTCCATGATCTGGAGCTAGCCGCTATAGTGTTCGCCTTGAAGATATGGCGACACTACTTATATGGTACCTCATTTACCATCTTCACTGATCACAAGAGCCTGAAGTTCTTGTTTACACAGGCTGAGCTGAATATGAGGCAGAGGAGATGGATGGATTTGCTGAAGGATTATGATTGTGAAATCCTATACCATCCCGGGAAAGCAAATCTGACAGCCGACGCCTTGAGTCGGAAGGTGAGGAGCACAGCAGAGGATGTCATGTGTTTATTAGCTATGATGGGCTCCTACTGTCAGATGGGTTTTGATTACGACGTGTCTTCTTCTCCGGTACAGGTGTTGACCTTGCTAGCTGAGCCGGTCATTTATGAACACATGCGAAAGGCTTAGGGGACCGACGCAGAGGTTCAGAGATGGATGTCAGTGGTTCATTTAGGTCAGCCATCGAGATTCAGAGTGGCTGAGGACGGTTCTCTGAGGCTTGGCGACAGATGGGAGGTTCCAGATACACCCGGGTTGCGACGATGTATTTTATAGCGGGCTCATTGTAGCAGGATGAGTATCCACCCGGGCGGGAAGAAGATGTATAAAGATTTACGCAGCCAGTTCTGGTGGAGGTGAATGAAACAAGATGTTACCTCATTCGTCAAAAGATGCCTGATTTGTCAGCAGGTAAAGGCTGAGAGGCAGAGGCCTGGTGGTGAGCTAAGGAGCTTAGAGATACCACAGTGGAAGTGGGAGCACATATCCATGGACTTCGTGACCCACTTACCGAGGACTGTTTCGGGTTTTGATGCCATTTGGGCAGTCGAGGACAGATTGACTAAAGTGGCTCATTTTATTCCCTACAGTATGACTTTCACGTACCTGAGGATGGCTCAGTTATATATCAGAGATGTGGTGAGACTGCACGGGATCCCTGTTTCGATTGTGTCTGATCGAGATCCGCGGTTCACATCTCACTTCTGGGAGGGTCTCCAGTCAGCCCTGGGCACAGAATTAAGGTTGAGCACAACATATCATCCCCAGACGGACGGACAGACCGAGCGTACGATACAGACGCTCGAAGATATGTTACGGGCTTGTGTGTTGGAGTTCGATACTTCTTGGCAGGACTCAGTAGCCCTAGTGGAATTTTCTTATAATAACAGTTACCAGGTTAGCATACAGATGGCTCCATTTGAAGCCCTTTATGGCAGGCGTTGTAGGTCGCCTTTGTGTTGGGGTGATGTGGACCGTAAATCGGTCGGAGGACTAGAGTTGGTCCTGGAAATGGAAGAAAATGTGAAGGTGATCAGAGAAAGATGAAGGCAGCTCAAGACAGGCAGGCAGCGTATGCGAATCAGCGGCAAAGATCGTTAGAGTTTCAGTTGGGCGACAGAATCTTTCTGAAGATCTCACCTTTCAGAGGTGTGATACGGTTTGGTATGCGGGGGAAGTTATCCCCGAGATATGTGGGGCCGTACGAGATCTTGCAGCGTGTTGGTACTCTGGCTTACCGGTTAGCTTTACCGCCCTCTCTGTCTGGTATACACGATGTATTCCATGTGTCTATGCTGAGAAAGTACGAGTCAGATCCCTCTCATGTGTTGCAACCTTCTGAGGTTCAGATAGAGTCTGATGTTTCCTATGTGGAGCGGCCTATCAGGATTCTGGATCGAGCAGATCGCAGACTGAGAAACAAAGTTATTCCTACGGTCAAAGTTCAATGGGATCGTAGGGGTGTCGAGGAGGCCACGTGAGAGACAGAGCGACACATGGTGCAGCACTATCCAGAACTGTTTTCTGGTATGTGATTTATGTTTTGTTTTATCTTGGGTAAGTGCATGCTGATTTCGAGGACGAAATCTTATAAGTAGGGGAGTATTGTGATATCCCCGAAATGATTATGTGATTTATTCATTAATTATGTTAATATGAGGATTTTGGTGTTAATTCGTTGGGTTGAATTAATAATAGTGGGGAAATTTATATCAGGGTGCATGTGATATATGTTGGGAATTTGGGTTGTGGCATAATTATTTGGGATGGGTGTTTATTGTTTTGGTGTAGCATGTTTGTAGGGTCTTCTTACCTTAACATCATCTTAATACACAAAATTATGGACTAAACATGCATTAATAACTTCTTAGGGTTCCGGTTGTAGCTTTGAGCTAATAAAATTACAGGCCAAAATAAAATTTCACAAACTAATTAATTTCATTCTCAATAATGAATGTTAAAGCTATAGATTTACACTACTCCTAGAGTAGAGACTATCAAAATTCTGTATCCTATAAGCGTCTTGCTCCTTTTAGTTCACTGCCTCAACCCGACCCTAGGCCCTTCGGTCCAAAAGTGTACCTACAGGAACAACCCATCATGAGCATGTACATCGTTACTTAACATCATAAGACAATGGCATATAAATAAATGCATGAAAATAATTGGTAACATATACTTCCTGGTTAATCGCATTAACCCTCTTTGGTTGTCCCTGTTTCATAGCCATGCATATAATCATTAATTCTTGACATGAATGATTAAAATCATCATCTTATAAATATCATCATCTTATAACATCATCATCATATAAGCATCATCATCTTATAAATATCATCATCTTATAACATCATCATCATATAAGCATCATCATCTTATAACATCATCATCTTATAAATATCATCATCTTATAACATCATCATCATATAAGCATCATCACCTTATAGCATCATCATCTTATAGCATCATCATCTTATAGCATCATCATCTTATAGTATCATCATCTTATAACATCATCATCTTATAACATCATCATCTTATAGATATCATAACAAAATATAACAGTAAATGTACGAAATGTTAGTTAAGTAAACATGCTGGTTATTCGTCAGCTTCTTTTTGTTGACCCTGATTCACATTCGTGCATATGGGCATCTTATCCCATCGTATGGCATCTTACCATATCATAATATCGTGTGGCATCTTACCACATGGGCATCTTACCCTATCGTATGTCATCTTACCATATCATAACATCGTGTGGCATCTTACCACGTGGGCGTCTTACCCAATCGTATGGCATCTTACCATATCATAACATCGTGTGGCATCTTACCACGTGGGTGTCTTACCCAATCGTATGGTCTCTTACCATATCATAACAGCGTATCATTATATAGACATCATATAAACATCATCGTTACTTATCATAATCATCCTCATAGACATCATATCCTCTTCACTCATCATAAACATCATCATCATAAACATACTTATCATAATCATCATCATAAACATCATATCCTCTTCACTCATCATAAACATCATCATCATAAACATCTTAAATACTTATACGATTATTGCATAGTCATAGTGTAAGAATATGTTACCGTCCGATGCTCGTACGCGTCTTACGTACCTTAATTCCCAAAAGTAGAGAAGTTGGAGAACTTTATCTTCTTGACGTTGTGGGTACCTGGGATGGTTCTACACAACCATACAAATCGATATTAGAAGCTAATTATAGTTCCATATCCAAAAATCCCACAAAAACATCAAAAACACATAATTATGTGTCTCGCGATCGATCGCTGGGTTGTCCCGATCGATCGCGAGATCACACTGCCCGTTGTTGAAATTTTGCGTCTTCGGCGATCGATCGCCACTTTTGGCGCGATCGATCGCCAGCTCGCCGATCAATCGCCCAAAGGTGGCGATCCATCGCCAAATGCTACTGGCGCGCACTGGTGGCTCACGATCGATCGCCAAGAACGGGCGATCGATCGCCGAATCCTGAACCACGAAAAATCGCCATTTTTTAGCATTTTACAAGCTCTACCTCAAACCATTCGAACCCAAACTTTCCTACAACATTAACATCATTATAACCCACTAAAACCCATATAAAACACTTCAAAAATCATACATCAACAACATACAACACATACCCAAACAAACCCACATAAATCACTTCAACTTCTGAAGCTCAGAGTTCATGGTGGCAAGCATAAGGCACCCAACATCAAGTGCGTCATTTTGATGCTTCTTGTAAGCATCTCTATCGGCTTTAGCAGCCGTCAAGGGAGGTTCCTCAGCAGGTAAGGATTCCCTAGGATATATTGCTTTTTCTCTTGTTTGAGGACAATCCTCAAATTCCTATACCAGTCTAGGAAATTAGTCCCATTAAGTTTGTCCTTCTCAAGGACCGATCGCAATGATAGTGTGCTTGTAACGTTGTTGGTTGCCATGGATATCTACAATATAAATATGCAAAATAAGTTTATGATTTTAATCATTTAATATGGTCTTATATTAAATGAGACTCCCACTATTTTGTTTAAAATTATCAACCCTCGAAAACTTTAGTGGGCCAAGATCCATATTTCACTTAATCTTGAGTTAGCTTTGGCTAATCGCCCAAGACTCGGTTATTTAGGTAGACAACTCTTTGTCAATTACAATCACATGCAATTCTTAGATAGTTGGACGAACAACGCTTTGGTCAAATTCATCTAATGAATTATTTTCCAACCCCATGCCTCTAGGTTCCCAATCCTATTGAGATAACGCTAGTTAAGTCGAACCCAATTTTAAAATAACACGGATATCACTTTTATCCTTTAGCGCCTTTACTAAGATTGTCACGGTGCTTTGCTTTGGCAAACCCACACATGTTCAATCGAAGTCTTGACGAGTATTTTTAATTGGAAGGCATCTTAAAACTTAATATTATAAGAGGGATTTATTGATCTCATGATTTTATTAATATTGAAAATATGTCTGGTACATATATGAATATATACATATCTACATATATATATATATATCAAGCATCAATATTAAATAAAACAGTAAACATGCATCTCATACATCAACATAAAGTAAATGTGACATGGTTATAGCCCATACTAGCGATTTTCTCAAGCCAATGAGAAAATCCTAAAAGTCCATGAACGGTGGCCGTGACTCAATGAGCCATAAGGGTTCGTAACCCTAGCGCCGTCCATGGCTTGATCGAGCCTAAATGGTTCGAAATCTTAGCCATGAGCCACGGCCCGACCATGCACGATTCATGACGGTGGCGGCTTGACCATCTCGAGCCAATGGGTTCGAAAACCCTAGCCCTCATGTGGCCCTAGCCGTCGACCTTCAATTTTTCGTGAGCCATGATCGAACCATCATGCGCCGCCTATAAACTTTATCGAACCAAAAGGGTTCTAAACCCTAGCCATGTTTCGATACCTCCATGCACTAACATGAGCCACAACGGCTAGACCATCTCGAGCCAAGGGTTCGAAAACCCTAGCCCTCATGTGGCAGCCGTGGGTCAAGTATGATGGTGGTCGAACCATAATGTGCCAAGAG
Source organism: Haberlea rhodopensis (assembly GCA_907163345.1). Classification (NCBI taxonomy): domain Eukaryota; kingdom Viridiplantae; phylum Streptophyta; class Magnoliopsida; order Lamiales; family Gesneriaceae; genus Haberlea; species Haberlea rhodopensis. The sequence goes on from CAJQUN010000449.1 coordinate 166,371, forward strand.
TTCGATTTTGCGCATTCTTGTATCGTATACAATAATTCGCCAATTATATCAAATACCATTATACGATGATTTTCACAAACTCGATTTATTCCATATCATATATGAATTATACAGTTTTAAAGCATGCAATATAATTCTAAATATGATTAAACCATTAACCACATAATTCTGATATGAGCTTTGTACACGGCTCTGATACCACTGTAAGGAATCCAACACACAAGTGCGCAGCGGAATAAAACTATGGATTCCTAACCGAGGACCTATACAGAGTATTCATATCGGAATGATTAAAAGAGTCTCACCCTTGTAGCGTGTTTGAAGCAGATTCCACGTTGTAGCAACCTCGAGTCACAAACAAAAGTTTGCACCTTTGTCTCTACGGTATCCACACGATCAAATCGAAAGGGTGTTCAAGAACAAGTTGCTAGACTTGTTCTTAAACTAATCAAAACCACACGATTACAATAACCGGACGACGGCGGCCGTGAAGTTCAAGGCGGCGGTGGCCGAGAGCTTCCAATGAGGCGGCAGCCGTGACTCTTAGGTTTTAGGTTTTATGAATTGTATCATTAATCCTCATTAACCTTGTTATCATATATTGGATTTAATTAAAGGTTCAAGACTTTCTTAAAGCTTCATGGGCCCCAACCCATGATTTAATTAAATCCTTATAATCATGTAATTAAGACTCTTCTTAATTAATTAATTCCTCCAATGAATTTAATTCCCCTTATCGATTTAATCTTTTGTGCGACTCGATAGGATCTTGCAATGTTGGGCAGTGACATAAAATCTCATTTTATGTCAAAAGCAATGAGCGGTATCTAGCAACACATCAAGGCTACCCAAATTACAAGAATGTCATTGACTCGACATAACCTAAGAACTTGTGATAATATTAACCATGTAACTTAATCCCTTTGTCCAATGTGTTTCGATTGAACACGAGTCATGGAATAGTCATACTCGTATATTCAATCTTTATTTCTTGATCCCCAAGTAGAACTAGAATAAACGAATAAGCTCGATATCACATATCGACTCATTCGAGCATGGCCATGCATTTTAGTCTTACTTGATCAAGGGCCCAAACACTTCTCCTGTTATATGGGAGGGACAAATCCTTTCTTGATCAATCAACATCCCTCTACATAATTCGTAGTGTACCCAATATTTGCCTTTATAGTTTACCCTGTTACAGGTAACGCTTGACAATATCAAGATACATAACTCCTTATATTGGGATCTCTGATGATCTCAAGTCGTAAGGATTACATACATTATTATCACTATGAGAATTGCTTATGACACTCATATAACTATCCATGTAGCATTCTCATGGTGGGTCTGTCCAGTACATCGTTCTCTAACATGTACCCATGTGTTGATTTGATATCTCATATCTATGAACAATTCATCAATCAAAACATACTAGTCTCAATGCATTATCATTATCCCGATTCATGATAATACTTGACTAGGGACAATCTTTAAGAACAATACATTATTATCCTAAGGACATTAACTTATATATCAATTCATATTGCACAGATATTCGAATAAGATATAATAATGATTTGCCATTAATAAAATCATAATACATTGTATGTCATAAACAATCATCTAATGACTTGTCTTAGGGCATATCCCAACAATTCCATCACTGCCTCTACTTGCCTGGGATCTACTGATATCCCATCGCTAGAGATTACATGCCCCAGAAAAACCACACTTTCCAACCAGAATTCACACTTAGTGAGCTTGGCAAACAGTTGATTATCTCTGAGAATCTGGAGCACTGTCCGCAAATGTCTCACGTGCTCCTCCTCACTCTGGGAATAGATAAGAATGTCGTCGATGAACACAATGATGAACTGATCAAGATACAGCGGGAACATCCGATTCATTAGACTCATAAAGATAGCCGGGGCGATCGTCACTCCGAACGACATGACCAAGAACTCATAATGTCCGAAACGCTGTCTTCTGAACGTCCCCTCATCTAACCCCTATCTGATGATATCCGGACCTCAGATCAATCTTGGAGTAAATCGTTGTGCCCTGTAACTAATCAAACAGATCATCAATTCGCGGGAGAGGGTACTTGTTCTTTATCGTCACTTTGTTCAACTGTCTGTAATCGATGTACAAACGCATCGAACCGTCTTTCTTCTTCACAAATAAGACCGGTACACCCCAAGGCGACACACTGGGACGTATCTGTAGGACCCTGATTCCTTAACTCGTCATTAGTACATTTATGACCTCGTATGAGTATAAAAAAATTTCATTCTTTAAAAAAATCATTACATGCTTCACATATTCTCCATGACATAAATAATACCCAGCATGGAATGATCACTTCTACCAGAAATAAGACTCAAGGTTCACCCATTATCATCACCATTGCACCACTTTTACATTGTGGGTTTTTATAAGAATTTGGGCAAAATCTCCCCATAAATTGAGCTATTCGAAAATGAAACACATCACAAAATAATTCCCAGCCAGAGAAAAACACAATACTTAAAAGAAACCAAAACCCTAAGTAAGTTCCCAGCCAGGGAAAACATCATACTAAGAAGACATCAAAAGTGGGCTTCAACACCCTTATACAGTCCATATACATGCATCCAGATGCTCACATACGAGCAATAAATAAATGAATACCATTTAAATGCATAAATAATGTATGCCTTCAACCCATACTCAAACTACACTCCGGGAAGCAGCATCGTTCAACGAGTTCGAGCTTACCATCCCAAAACGTCGTAGTACATGTCGTACCTGTTCTACCTGTTTCAACATAAACAACCCTACACAGGGTGAGCATACCAACATCACACTACCCATATCATTACAATGCATAAAGATCATGATATCACACTTTAAGAGTATCGAAAATCTATAAGATGCACTCCCTGTGAAGTTCTGAATCTGTACAGCTTCCACGCAATGTTCCTGTTTCAAGCTTACACGCTTCATAATATCAAGTTTAGTATCGTCACTGAGAATATGATACTTAACCACACGATGAATTCAATACAACAAGAATCTATTATTTATGCTCAATCATAAATAATTACATACTATCAATCTATCACTCAGCACTTTCTCATACTAGTCATGCCAAAGGCATCCATACCCAACTCCATATCCGGACCACGTACATTTACGTGTCCACCATACCACATATACCGAACTCAATTCACATATTCATTCCCTTATTGTGATATCCCCAAAAGAATTAATTGCAATTTGGGCATTAATTATGTTTATGTGATTAATTATGGTGATAATTAAATTATGTGTTGGAATTAATTATCTTGGTGAAATGCTTAGTCACATGGTAGGCGTGACCCGGTGGTGCATTTCAGGATGCATGTTATGCATGTTGGGAAATTTGGGGTTATCATGGTTTTATTGTGATAGTTGATAATTATTTGGTAAAGCATGGATATAATTGGGGTTTTGGTGCATTTTGGTAAAATGCTTTTAAAATATCATGTTGGGGTATTTTATACATCATGTTAATTTTTGGGGTACATGTTTTAATTACAACCCCTTTATACCCCACTACCCTCCACCTTACCCATCACTTTACCAATCCCCAAATCACTCTTCCAAACGCTATCTCCAACCCATTTTCGAAATTGGCATAAAGGAGGAGGGGAAATCCTTTCAAAAGCTTGGTTTGTGAGATCATTGGTGAGATTTAGAGTCCATAAGAGGTATGGATCCCTCCTTGATGTTTTAATGGTGTTTGGTTTGGATTTGAAATGGTATTTATTGTTTTTGAAGTTGGTTTGTTTTGGGTTGGTATTGTGTTTGGTTGGGTGTTGGATTTTTGGTAGTATTGTGGTGTATGTTGAAGGTTTATGGTGTTTTTATGTTGTGGGGTTGATGGTATTTGTGTTGGTGAAGTTGGGGAAGAAATTATGGTGCAAAAATGGTATTTTTCGAAGTGCAGGAAGCGGCGATCGATGGCCCATTTCTGGCGATCGATCGCGCGCAGACAGTACACTCCAATAGCGTTTGGCGATCGATCACCACATTTGGGCGATCGATCGCGAGGCTGGCGATCGATCCCACCAAATGTGGCGAACGATCGACGAGTGCAAAAAAATTCATACTCGGGCAGTGTGATCTCGCGATCGATCGGGGCCTTGCGACGATCGATCGCGAGACACCAAAAAGTGTGTTTTTAGTTATTTTGTGGGATTTTTGGTATTGGACTATTATTGGCTCCTAATATTGGTTTGTGTGATTGTGTAGAACCATCCCAGGTGGCGACACAACCAACGAATTGAAGTCATACCAAATCCTACTTTTGGAAAGGTACGTAAAGAGACGTACGGGCACCCAACGGTACATGTATCTTATATACTCATTTGAATATGCATTGTGGATGCAAGTATATATGGAATTGTGTATTGTGGATGCAAATACATGTTGAATTATACATTATGATTGCATATGTATATGATGAATGTTTGGTGCACATCCCATGAGTCATGGTTAAATTAGAGTGATGATTTTAATGCTTTGCCACTGTCACTTGAAGGGATGATAGAATACTTGCCGCTGTCATATTGTAGCGAGGAATGAATATTTGCCTCCAAATGTTGAAGCGAGGGTCGCATTTGAGCAAGGTTATTCAATGCCGCTAATATGTCGAAGCGAGGGGTATTAGTGTCGCTGTCATGACGAGCGAGGTGCATTAAAATACACTGTTATAACAGAGTAGGGATTGGTGATTGGTGAAAATTATATGGTGTTATGTCATGACATTTGTGGAACCATAAATAATCTATTGATTATGCTCATGAGTTATGGTACAGGAACAACCAAAAGGGAGCGTTTAAAATGCATTGGAAAAACAGGAAGTGTTTTATAATTTTGGTTTATGCATTTACGCCTTATAATCATATTGCGTTGAATATGGATTATTATATGCTCATGTTTTGGGGGTTGTTCTTGTAGGTACATTTTGACAAAAGGGGGGGTAAGGACGGGTTGAGGCGGTGAGCTTGTGAAGAGCGCTTTTGATAAGGAAAGACACGATTATTTTTATATAGTGTCTACTCTAGGAGTAGTGTAAAGCTATAGTGAATAACATTCATTTGTTAGAGAATGTAATTAATCCATTTGAAAGTCCTTAACTTGGTATGTAATTCTTAAGGCTCAAAGTCTCAACACGAACTTTTATATTTTGATAATGCATGTTAGCTCTAATTATGCCTTTAATCCGCACTTAAGGAACTAGGGTCCTTACATTAGTGGTATCAGAGCAGTGGTTAGAGAACCCGGGAACGGGTGAAGGGTAGCCTTAGCATGGTTGGCTAGGTGGTTACAATTAGGCATGTTTATGCATGTGGTGCATATTGGTGTATAAATTGTTATACTAATATGCTTGTTATCATTCATGTTATCTAACGGTATAGCATATGTATTATTTTGGAATCGTTGTTAACCCTTGTGTTATAGCATGGCGGCTATGAACTTGGGAAACCTCAATGAAGAGGTAGGTGATGTAGGAAGCGTGAATGCAAGTATTGGTCAGACAAATCCTTTACCTCCACCGGCTGTGGGCGTGGAATCGGTAGCCCAGTTGTTATTGACAGGGGAGCTTAGTCTGACTCAATTTTTGACTTTCCACCCGCCCATGTTTGAGGGGACAGAAACAGGGGAAGAAGCCGAAGAGTGGCTAGAAAGACTGGAACAGATATTTGTGTCCGCGCCTTGTGCTATGACGGCTTGGTTAAGGCTAGCAGAATTCCAACTAGCGAAGAAGTCTTCCATGTGGTGGAAGACGACAGTGATGGAGTTGAGGGCTCAGAGTATGGTGATTGACTGGACTCTATTCCGGACCCGGTTTCTGAACCGGTATTTTTCTGCTGCTGCGAGACAGATGAAGGAGGATGAGTTTACTAATCTGAAGCAAGGGGCATGACAGTCTAGGACTATGCCATGCACTACTCATCACTATTGAGGTATGTTCCTCACATCGCCACAAACGGACATGCAAAGATGAGGCATTTCTTGAAGGGGTTGCGGCCGGAACTGTTTGACCGGGTCATCACCAACAACCCCACTTCTTTCGATGATGCTCTTACTAGAGCAGAACTGGCAGATATTGGAGTTGGGGTCAATCCTAATGCTGTACCCCCACATGTGCCACCGCAGAGGCAAGTTACTGGTAGCTTGAGGCCACGAGGAGAGTCATTTAAGCCTCGTGGAGCTTCTTCATCCTCCCGGTTAAGTGGGAAGAAATCTTTTAACCGGAAAGCGTAGAGTAGGAGGAACAATGTATTGGCCAACCGGGGACCCATGCAAGTGAATAGAACGGGGGAACAAGATGTGACAATTGTGGAGGGCGACACTCATCGAGCAACAACTTGTTACAGTTGTGGTAAGATGGGCCATATCTCTCGGTATTGCCCCACTCGGGGAGGACAGTCAGATTTCCAGATGAATAGACCGAGATTTGATGATAGGACAGTGCATGAGAGGCACCAGATTATGCGTCGACCATCGGGAGATTAGACAGTGGGACCGTCTCAGGGACAAGTGTATGCACTGACTATAGAGCAGGCCAAGGCAGCCCCGGAGGAGGTGATCGCTGGTACGTGCCATTTATTTACGCACCCTGCTTTTATTTTGATAGATACAGGTGCCTCCCACTCTTTTGTATCTGTTGGCTTTGTGGAGAGACAGCATATGTGCACGTCTTCGTTACCCAAGCATCTTATGGTCTCGACACCCACCGGAATAAATGTTGTTGCTGATCAGTTTCTTGCGGACTGCCTCATTTATTTCGAGGGCAACGAGTTGAAGGCAGATTTGGTCGTGTTGGGTATGTCAGACTTCGATTGCATTGTGGGACATCCTGAACAGATATCAGGCAGTCGTGGACTGTCGGCAGAGAACGGTTCGGTTCAGATCTGATATGGAAATACAGTGGACTTTCTATGGGAACGGTTCTCGTCCGAAGATTCCGTTAATCTGCGGAGTTAAGGGAATTGAAGGAGCAGTTGCAGGAACTCCTTGACAAAGGAAATATACTGTTAGTCCCGGATCTTATCAATGAGATTTAAAGATGACAAAACATATCAGACCGGATCGAGAGAAATCAGACTGACCAGAACGATCGCCCAAAACAGATCAAGCTGATAAGATGACATAGCATATCAGACCGGATCGAGGGTAATCAGGCTGACCAGATCGATCGCTCAACAAAAGTACAAGCTGATAAGACACATTACTTATCAGACCGGATCGATGAATATCAGACTGACTAAACCAAAGCTTCAGATCGATCTCTATCTTTATCAGATTCAGCTTAGGATAAATACAGAATGGCTCCTCAGTCCGAATCAGTAACGGCTATTTATTGTAGCATTTAATGTTGTAATTAATGCTACAAAGGACCAAAGACTGAAGATTGCCATAATAGGTAAGAAGACAAAGAGTAGCTTACCTGACAGTCGCCGAAAGTATGAACCAGAACGGCAAGTATCCTGAAGAAGAAGACTGAAGCCTACTCAGAGTGTAAGCATAGTCAAAGTTGCACATTAAAGGAAATAATGTCGTTGGTACCTTCAACTATAAAAGGATGCAACAAAAGGAACTTACGGACGCTTGCTACTGACTCTCGCTGATCAATTGAAAAACGCACAAGAAAGCAAAAACAGCACAAGCTTACAAGTTCAGAAGCTCTCGAGCTGAAATCATTCTCAAGCACGTTTACTTTGTAACATTTGATCATTTAGGATCACTGTTCGCATCTTGTGTTTTCCGTGTTGAAAATAGAAGTGAGAAACATATTGTAACTGTCAGACAGAGTGTGTCTGAGCAGATTGAGTGACTAGGAGTTTCTTATTGGTAGTGAGGTAAATCCAGTCTGAATCGGGTTTGTACAACAGGATTGTATAAATCAAAGTCTTCTAGTATAAACCTTCCTTAATTGGAAGAAGGGGAGACGTAGAAGGATTACACCACCTTCGAACTTCCAGAAACATATCCTGTGTATCTTATTTCTGCACTCGTTCTTTCTCACTAGCCATCGAGCCGTTCTTACATACGAGAACAGACCGTTCCGCACTTATATTTTTTTTTCAGTGGTCTGTTTTGTACAAGAATTGATTAAGAAACAGATTTCTGTCACTAATCCGAAAGAAATCACGAAGGATTAATTTTTAGAAGGAGTGTTCATTCACCCCCCCCTCTAAACACTCCGGACCGATCCTAACATATACGCCCTAGCGTATCGCCATCGGGTGCACGGGTTCTCTTTGTGAAAAAGAAGGATGGTTCGATGAGGTTGTGCATCGATTACCGGCAACTGAATAAGGCCACGGTGAAGAACAAATATCCTCTCCCCAAGAATTGACGATTTATTTGATCAGTTGCAGGGCACCAAGTTATACAGCAAGATTGACTTGAGATCAGGTTACCATGAGATACGGGTCAGGGAGGAGGATATGCAGAAGACAACATTTCGGACTCGGTATGGGCACTACGAGTTCCTAGTTATGCCGTTCGGCGTGACGAACGCCCCAGCTGTCTTTATGAGCTTGATGAACAGAGTGTTTCAACCATATCTTGACCAGTTCGTCATAGTGTTTATTGACAACATACTCATCTACTCTCGGAGTGAGGAAGAGCATGTGAAACACTTGAGAACAGTGCTCCAAATCCTCAGGGATAATCAGTTATTTGCCAAGCTCAGCAAGTGTGAGTTGTGGTTAAGCAGTGTGGTGTTCTTGGAGCATGTTATATCTAGCAGTGGGATATCAGTGGATCCCAGGAAGATTGAGGTTGTGATGGAGTGGGCTGCACCCACTTATGTACCCGAGATACGGAGTTTTTGGCCAGATATTATCGACGCTTCGTCGAGGGATTTTCAAAGATCGCCAAGTTGTTGACACAATTGACCCAAAAGGGAGTACCATTCTTTTGGTGTGAAGCTTGTGATGAGAGCTTCCAAGAGTTGAAACACCGGTTGACGACGGCGCCTGTGTTGGTGTTTCCTACGGAGAACACTAGATTTGTTCTTTATACCGATGCATCGCTTCACGGCCTTGGATGTGTATCGATGCAAGATAAGCATGTGGTAGCTTATGCATCGAGGCAGTTGAAGCCGCATGAGATTAGATATCCAGTCCATGACTTGGAGTTGGCGGCTATTATTTTTGCCCTGAAGATCTGGAGGCATTACTTATATGGTACGTTGTTTACCATTTAAGAGTTCGGTAACTCATTTTATATCAGTAGCTTGACTATAGTGAAAATGATAAAGTCTTTTGAGATGTGTGATGAATGACATGCCACACTGACAGTAATTAATGTCGATGGTAATTTGATATTATTGCTAGTAAAGGGATAAATGTGTTTTATTGAGTTGAGATTTGTGTAAATATTATGTATATATATATACAGTGCTGAGGAATCTAGTTTTGTAGGGGAATCAGAAAATGGCAAACGAGATATAATATTCGGGGACAGAATAAAGGGACTATGTGATGATTGGGTATGTGTATGTCATAAATGTGATGACACAGGTACGTGACAATGTGATGTCCCCGAAATGATTTTGTGCAATTGAACATTAATTATGTTTATGTGAGGATTATGGTATTGAATCATTGGTGTTGAATTAATAATAATAGGAAATGCTTAGTCATGCAATGGCCATGACCTAGTAATGCATTTCAGGGTGCATGTGATGCATGTTGGGAATTTGAGTTATGGCATTATTATTTGGGGTGGGTGTTGATTGTTTTTGGTAAAGCATGTTTACTTGGAGTTTTGATGTATTTTATTGAATAAATGTTATAAGATATCATGTGAGGATATTTTAATACATCATGCTAAATACCGGGACAAAAAACATAACATATCATTTAATCAACCAACCCCCCAACCCATACCCATTCCTGCAGATTTAACCTTGTCCATACCCCCCACTTGACCCCCACACTCAACCCTCATCACTTGGTAACCTCTCCCCTCCTTCCCCCATTTTTTGTCTAGCTTGATCTCAACAAAGAGGAGAGGAAGACTTGCTTCCACCTTGCTTAAAACCTTGCAAAAAGTTGAAGCAAAGAGGGTGAGGAACCATATCTTGTATTGGTTAAATTTTTGGTTGAGTTTTGATAAATTGTTGAGTAGAAATGGCATGTATAGTAGCTTTTTGTGGAGGTTATTGTTTTGTGTAGCTACATGGTAGTATATTGGTGTGTATTTTGTGTGTTGAGTTGTTGGGGTATGATGGTTTATCGTGTGTTTTATGGTAGCCTTGTGATGGTGCTCGAAAATGGTGATTGTTAGCGATTGCAGACTTCAGCGATCGATCGGCGCGCTCTTCCCGATCGATCGCGAGCACCAGAGTGCGAGGCAGAGACATTCGGCGATCGATCGTGAGATTTGAGCGATCGATCGGCGAAGTCAGCGATCGATCGGCATGTCTTCAGCGATCGATCGCGGAAACTCTCTCTCCAACATCAAATCTCCATACCAGCCCCAACATAAAGCACCACGGACTCCAAGTCCCACCAAAAACCCAACTTATAGGTTTTCCACCAAAATGAGAATACAATCTCAACATTTGGATCCAACGATCCCAAATGCCCGATTTAACAACCTCGGGAGACCCCATACTACAATTAATTCCTAATTGACACAATTAAAAATCCATAAAGGATTATCACAACTCCTGGATTAACACCAGTAATTCCCGGACATCATACGGGAAGAACAAATTTGACAGCCGACGCTTTGAGTCGGAAAGTGAAGAGCACGGCAAAGGATGCCATTGTCTATCAGCTATGATGGGCTCCTATTGCCAGTTGGGATTTGATTATGATGTGCCTACTTCACCGGTACAGGTATTGACCTTATTAGCTGAGCCCGTTATTTATGATCACATCAGAAAGGCTCAGGAGACCGACGAGGAAGTTCAGAGATGGTTGTCAGTGGTTCGTCTGGGTCAGTCGTCAAAGTTTAGGACGGCTGAGGATGGTTCCTTGAGGTTAGGTGATCGATGGGTGATTCCGAATACGCCTGAGTTACGTCAGGGAATATTACAGCGAGCTCATTGAAGCAGGATGAGTATCCACCCAGGCGGAAAGAAAATGTATAAGGACTTATGTAGCCAGTTTTCGTGGAGACGAATGAAACAAGACGTCAGCCACATTCGTTAAGCGATGTCTGATTTGTCAGCAAGTGAAGGCCAAGAGACATAGGCCTGGTGGTGAGCTTAGAAGTTTGGAGATACCAAAATGGAAGTGGGAGCACGTATCCATGGACTTCGTGACCCACTTACCGAGGACTGTTTCGGGTTTTGATGCTATCTGGGTAGTCGTGGACAGACTGACTAAAGTGGCTCACTTCATTCCATACTGTATGACCTTCACGTACTTGAAGATGGCTCAATTATATGTTAGAGATGTGGTGAGACTGCATGGGATCCCTGTTTCGATTGTGTCTGATCGAGATCCGCGGTTTACATCTCACTTTTGGGAAGGTCTTCAGTCAGCTCTGAGTACAGAATTGAGGTTGAGCACAGCATATCATCCTCAAACGGATGGCCAGACCGAGCGTACCATAGAGACGCTCGAAGATATGTTACGGGCTTGTATGTTGGAGTTCAATACTTCTTGGCAGGACTCGGTAGCCTTAGTGGAGTTTTCGTATAACAATAGCTACCAGGCAAGCATAGAGATGGCTCCTTTTGAGGCCCTCTATGGTAGACGTTGTAGGACGCCTTTATGTTGGGACGACGTGGATCGTAAATTGGTCGGAGGACCAGAGTTGGTCCAAGAAATGGAAGAAAAGGTAAAGGTGATTATAAGGAAAATGAAAGCAGCCCAGGACTGGCAGACAGCATATGCTAATCAACGGCGTCGGCCGTTAGAGTTTCAGTTGGGCGTCATAGTCTTTTTGAAGATCTCACCTTTTAGAGGTGTAGTATGTTTTGGGATGCGGGGGAAGTTATCCCCGAGATATGTTGGGCCGTACGAGATCTTACAGCGTGTTGGTACTCTGGCATACCCGTTGGCTTTACCGCCCTCTCTATCCGGCATACACGATGTGTTTCATGTGTCTATGTTGCGGAAGTACGAGCCAGATCCTTCTCATGTGTTGCAGCCTTCTGAGGTTCAGATAGAGTCCGATGTTTCCTATGTGGAGCGGCCTATCAGGATTCTGGATCGGGCAGATCGCAGACTACAAAACAAAATTATTCCTATGGTCAAAGTTCAGTGGGATCGTAGGGGTGTCGAGGAGGCCACGTGGGAGACGGAGAGACATATGGTGCAGCACTATCCAGAACTGTTTTCTGGTATGTTATTTACGTTTTGTTTCGTTTTGGTAAGTGCATGCTGATTTCGAGGATGAAATCTTATAAGTAGGGGAGTATTGTGATATCCCCGAAATGATTATGTGATTTTAAACATTTATTATGTTATGAAGATAATGGTATTAATTCATTGGGTTGAATTAATAATATTGGGGAAATGCATTTCAGGGTGCATGTGATATATGTTGGGATTTTGGGTTGTGGCATGATTATTGGGGTGGGTGTTGTTCGTTTTGGGTGAAGCATGTTTAATTGAAATTTGAAGTATTTTATTGATTAAATACTGTAAAATATAATGTGAGGATATTTTAATACATCGTGCTAAATACCGGGACCAAAACATAACACACCACACCACCCAACACCCAACCACCCCCGACCAACCCATACCCATCTCTGCACTACAGACTGCCCCATACCCCCACTTGCCATCTCATTTCACTCCACCTCCATCACTCCAAACTCTCCCCCCTTTCACCAAAAATTCGTCCAGCAGCTGCTAAAAACATAGGAAGGAAGAAATCTCAAATTTCTTTGCAAGAAAGTGTGATGACCTGAGATTAGGGATGTTAATCCCGGAGTGTTAATAACCCGTAAAGTTGTTTTACGTGGCAATTGGAGTTTAATCGAAGTGTTGGGCCTTCTGGGCTCGTCTATTTGAGTAGTTGGGATCGTGGGATCCCGAGGTTGAGATCGTATTCTCATTTCGGTGAAAACCTGTGAGTTGGGTTTATAGTGTGACTCAGAATCTCGGGTGCTGTGTGTGGGCACCGGTAGGGGATTTTTGAGTTAGAGAGAGAATTTTTGGAAACAGATGATTTTTAATGAATCATGATGTATTTGTGGGGATATTAGTATTTCGGGGTATTTTTGCTATAAATACCAATTAAACCCGAGATTTTAATTATCGGAGCCATTTTTCCCCACATTTTCCCGTCAGTCTCTCTCTCCTCCTCCCGCGTAACCTTCCCGTCGCCCCCTGACCCACGCAGCTTTAAGTGCTTCGCCCGCCGCCGTTCGGCCGCCGATCGGCGCGTCCGACCCGGCGCCGGCTTCGTCTCGTCCAGGCGGTCCTTTCTACACCATCAATTCGAAGTTTCGTCGAGAATCGAGCTCGGATTTCTGCAGAAAACGCTAGGGTTCGAAACTGGAATTTCTTCGATTTGGGGCTCGATTTTTGGTACGATTTTGGGGCTTTCTTTCAGGTGTTTTTGGGGCGTTTTGGTGCTTGGTTTGGGTCGATTATTTCAGATTTTTGTGGTTCGAAATATTGGTTGCATTTGGTTCGATTTTCAGTTCGATTTTTTGTGGGGTTTATGTTCGAATTTGGGGATTTTTGATAAGGAGTGATGATTCTTGTTAGCAATTGATTTATTTATGTTGTAGATGCATTATGATGCTTGATTGTGTTCGAATTTGAAGAATTATAAGGGTTCGAATTTAAGGGCTTGTTTGGATTCGAATTTTAGGGTATTGAGTTCGAAAATTGGGGGTTTTTGGCAAGGGATGTTGATTCTTGCTTGGATAGCTTAATTCATGTTTTAGATGAATTATGGTAATTATTTGGGTTGGATTTTGTGTTGTGAAGGTTCGAGAATTTGTGGGGTATTCTTGAGCAATTTTCGATATTGGTTATTGTCTTGTGTTGACAATATTTTTGAGGGTTGTGGGTGTGCTTGAGCATGGGTTGCATGTTCGTAATTAATTGTGAATTAATTTATCGTGTTAGCAGATCGTTCCTCGGAGCATGGAACTCGAGCAAGGTTTGGCTCGGACTTCGGAGATTTAAGGTACGTGCGACGTACGAGCATTACTTTATGTGATAGAAATTGTGAAATGCCTAATGTGTTGTAATTTCATTAGATGGTTGTGGGTATGGCTATATGCATATATATGTTGATATATATGGGGTACTGAGTCTATATGACTATCGTACGGCATTTGAGATGCCTGAGAATGATCGTGGGATCATGTACTCATTATAAGACATGTGAGATGTCTAGGCATTTGAGCTATCTGTGATTGATAGTGAAATTGAGAAATCAGTACTAGATATTGTGATATCTATATTTGTATGTATAATGAACTTGGAAATCATTGATTATTGATACTTGAGAATCAGGCATGCTATGAGTTAAATCAATGTGTTGATTTACTGATTTATGAGATTTGATGAGTTTGATGATTGTGAGAACAGGGACAGTACACGGAATCCCAGATGAGGATGTTGCCATCCAGGGAGTATCATTTAAATTCATTAGTATTTACTTTTGTTGTAAATTATGAATTTCATTATTGTGATTATGGGATTTTGTGTATTGGTATGCTCACCCCGTTGGGGGCTGTCTCTGTTGGGGCAGGTGAACAGGTGCATCGATGGCTATGGAGCTGGGCTCGAGCTGTTGATTGGATGTACTCACAGGATCGTGGTACCAGGGCTTGATGGAGCACGGTATCGTATAGAGTACTTATATACACCCGAGGTTTATATACACATTTATGATGCTCGCTTGTGAGCATGGATATTCATGTATATGGGTTGTATATAAAGGCATGAGCCTTTCTCTCTTTCATTATATGATGCATGCAATTGTGGTAGAATTGCTAATGATATGAGAGTCGTTAGTGTATTATGTGGGGGTTGAAACCCACTTTTGTCGTCTTATGTGTGGCGTCTTCTCTGGCTGGGAATTTACTTGGTATTGCTGCATTCTGATGAGTATTATGTTTTTCCCTGGCCGGGAATTGTTATGTATTGTGCTTTTATTTCGGGATAGCTCAATTTACGGGGAGACTCTGCCCAAATTTTTATAAAAGTCCACAATGTAAAAAGTGGCAAGATGGGGTTGGTAATGGGCAACTCTATGAGTCTATATGTTAGTAGAGATGATCTTATAACGTTGAATATTAAAGGAATTTTGTAAGCATCATTTGAGCTTCCCGATTGACTTTTTATTGAAAGCATGTGCCACACATAATGGTTAATACACTAATTAAGGGTTAAGGGCTTGGGGTCCTTACATTAGTGGTATCAGAGCAGTGGTTAGCTCTTTGGGGCTGTTGAGGGCCTGGAACATGCTGATAGGAATGAGTAGCACATATTTATGCATGATAGTAGCTAGTGTTGTGTGACACAACTGTTTTGCTTATGTGCATTTGTGATATGCGATCATAGTGAAACGATTATATGTCATGACATCTATAGAATCATAATATAACCTGTTGATTATGATTGTGAGTTGTGACACAGGGGCAACCAAATGGAGCATTTTGAAATGCATCGGAATATGGGAAGTACTTTGTACTCATGATTTATGCATTTACTCATTATGATCATATTGTGGGAATATGGATTATTGTATGCTCATGGGTTGTGATTGTTCCTGTAGGAACACTATGATGCGAAAGGCTAAGGCCATGGCTGAAAGACACGAAACGGTAACCTGCATTTTATATACATCATGGATTTATACATTGTGGATGTATGTGTACATGTAGTGATGATTTTAATGCTTTGCCGCCATTTGTTGAAGCGAGGGGTGGGAGCGCCGCATGTCACATTTGTGCGAGGTGCATTAAAATACACTCATGTTGATGTATATTGGATATGGCATATGCTTTGTGATTGCAGGTGTAAATGGAATACTTGGTGAATATCCCATGAGTCATTGTTATGGATGAGTGATGATTTTAAATGCTTGCCGCTATTTATTATTTTGTGCCGCTAAAATGTGAAGCGAGGGGTGGGAGCGCCGCATGTCACATTGAAGCGTGGTTAGCATATGAGGCGAGGAAAGAATATTTGCCGCTAAAATGTGAGGCGAGGGGTGGGAGTAACCGCATGTCCATTTAAGCGAGGTTATTCTATGCCGCCTATATGTGAAAGCGAGGGGTGGGAAGTACCGCATGTTTTACTTGAGCGAGGGGCATTAAAATACACTACCGTGACAATGACTAGGGATCAGCTATATTGACTGGCGATGATTCTTGCCGCCATGGATATTGATAGCGATGGTTTTATGCCGCTATATTGACTGGCGATGATTCTTGCCGCCATGGATATTGATAGCGATGGTTTATGCCGCTATATTGACTGGCGATGATCTTGCCGCCATGGATATTGATAGCGATGGTTTATGCCGCTATATTGACTGGCGATGATTCTTGCCGCCATGGATATTGATAGCGATGGTTTATGCCGCTATATTGACTGGCGATGATTCTTGCCGCCATGGATATTGATAGCGATGGTTTATGCCGCTATATTGACTGGCGATGATTCTTGCCGCCATGGATATTGATAGCGATGGTTCATGCCGCTATATTGACTGGCGATGATTCTTGCCGCCATGGATATTGATAGCGATGGTTCATGCCGCTATATTGACTGGCGATGGTTCTTGCCGCCATGTATATTGATAGCGATGGTTCATGCCGCTATATTGACTGGCGATGGTTCTTGCCGCCATGTGTATTGATAGCGATGCCTCTTTTCGCTATTATGTGGACGATTTTTCATGCTCAGGTGTATAGCGAGGTTTCATACCACTTATTATATGACGAGGTATCATGCCGTCGATTCTATAGCGATGGATTGTGCCGCTATGTACTCAGCACAGGATTTTGCCGCCTTCGAGCGATGGGTGCTGACTACGTACTATTATCGAGCGACGGATACAGGTATTCCGCTATCTTGATAGCGATGAGGTATGGCATATTACTTGTGTTAGTATTATTGTGGATACTATGTGTTGCTATATATATGCCATTTGTTGATGATGAGATTATGGATGTCGTGTATTGCCATGTACCGTCGTATGTTGGACGATGTTAGTTGGATGTCATATGTTGACATATGTCGTCACGGGATGACGATGACATAGTTGATGTTCTATGTAGACGTGTAGCATCGTTTTGATGGCTAATACATTTATGTTATGTGTTTAGTCGTATGGTTTGAGTGCCGATGGTGAGCACATGGTAGAGTCTGGGTCACTAGTTGACGAGACCTTTTGTCGAGCAATGATACCTTGGGTATGCTCGTTGGTTTGGCTAGGGCCAAGTGATTGGTGGTAAGAGTAGTCATTGAGGAAACTACTCGTTTGTTGTTGTGATCTGCGGTAGGCGTGGTCACACCCAACCTGAAGGTGTGGGATATGTCCTAATGAATTAAGATGGCTCCGTGGTTGAGCAAGGACACCGGGATGTCCATTATGCTTTGGTTTTAGAGAGATTTTGGGTGATGACCCACTACTCTAAATGGATGTTACGGTATGGCGTACCGAGATGGAACATATGGTTTGTTGGTGGGCTTGATATGAGCCTATGGAGACAGCGCTTTGCTAGCCAGATATCGTGGTGATGACATAGTGTATTGTTGGAGTACCAACGAGAGAGTCATCAGGTCGTTATTGACTCGATCTGAGGGAACCTGTGTATTTGGGATGCAATGGGGGTTATTGTATCCAGTTTTTCCGAACGGTGTTTCGAGACTTGTGGAATCTCGAGTTCGATGGCACTTCCCTTGTGGGGAAGGAGGTAGTATTAGACCTATTTGGGAATCTTTGAAAGATTCGGTGAGTTGGTACGTGTGGTGTTGATTTTGGGAATCACACCGTGTTGTTAATCGTCGATTATCGTCCTCCACTGGATAGGGAATGACTCAGAATTGACGGTCGTATTTGGGGCTTAGGGGTATGTTGTAGATACCCGAGCCAAGTGCATTGAGTATGCATGTGATGTCGGTGTTTAGGCAGGTATACCGGTGAGTATACGGATGCCAATTAATGATTTCCTTTTTTTGTCAAAGCATAGAGTATGCTATTTTGGATGGCTAAATCTCTGATGAGAGATATTGAACACCTTGAGATTGGGAATCTCCATGGCACGATAAGTTATGAGAAACAATCGTGAAGTTAGTTGACTCCCTTTGAGGAGGGAATTATCTTGTGTGGGTTGAGGTGTTCCATTGTTGGTGTTTCCTTCGAGTTATGTGATAGCCTTCCCAAGTTGGATTGTTAAATCCTAGGATTGTCAAGGGATGGCAGGAATTCAGATTTATTGGGTGTCGTTGTCGACACAAGCGTTGAGGATGCAATGTGTTTATTGCATGTCCTCCCAGGATTTGAACTCTGTGGAGTCTCGATGGTTTATTTATGATCAGGATGTGATCCTTGGAATATCCGGAGGTGGACATCTTGTGAGATGTCTTTTGTGTGAATCTGGGGCCGTGAGTTGCCCAAATTGAGTTGCAATGATGCGACTGCTCCTTCGATGGAAAAGGTTTGAAAGTGGAAACCAGGTTTGGTATGTGTACACCGTGGTATCCTAGTGTTTCCCTCGTAACGATGTATGTTAGACATCGTGAGTCTTGATAGAGATGTCATTGGATGATATCTACGATAGAATCGAGAGCGATTTGAATCCTTGCAGTTTCAGTCGACTAACTGCTTTTGGACTGTTAGCGTTGAGTTGTGCTGACGATCTTTGACGTTATGATGGATTTGGGAGTCTATTCCACTCCAGAGTTTGACACGAGGTCAACGTTCTCACGGTTGAGGTGTCATCCAGGATGCGTTCTTACTGGTTGTATTAGAACTAAGGATGACTGTCCGATCTACGGTCGTAAGTATTGGTTGTTTTGCAGTCATGAGGGACTGACTTTTGGGATGAACCGCATCGAGGTACATTTGCCTCTTGGGTATGTTGATTTTGGTAAAGTCGCTCTGTTTCAGAGTTTGATGTGAGATAAGTATCCTCGCGTTTATTGAGACGATTCTGATATGGTCAAGAATCGAGGTTATGACTTCATGTTGTTGTGTAGCCTGGGTGTTACGTGATACACCGGTGCTAATTTCGAGGACGAAATTCTTTTAGTGGGGGATATTGTGATGACCTGAGATTAGGGATGTTAATCCCGGAGTGTTAATAACCCGTAAAGTTGTTTTACGTGGCAATTGGAGTTTAATCGAAGTGTTGGGCCTTCTGGGCTCGTCTATTTGAGTAGTTGGGATCGTGGGATCCCGAGGTTGAGATCGTATTCTCATTTCGGTGAAAACCTGTGAGTTGGGTTTATAGTGTGACTCAGAATCTCGGGTGCTGTGTGTGGGCACCGGTAGGGGATTTTTGAGTTAGAGAAAGAATTTTTGGAAACAGATGATTTTTAATGAATCATGATGTATTTGTGGGGATATTAGTATTTCGGGGTATTTTTGCTATAAATACCAATTAAAGCCGAGATTTTAATTATCGGAGCCATTTTTCCCCACATTTTCCCGTCAGTCTCTCTCTCCTCCTCCCGCGTAACCTTCCCGTCGCCCCCTGACCCACGCAGCTTTAAGTGCTTCGCCCGCCGCCGTCCGGCCGCCGATCGGCGCGTCCGACCCGACGCCGGCTTCGTCTCGTCCAGGCGGTCCTTTCTACACCATCAATTCGAAGTTTCGTCGAGAATCGAGCTCGGATTTCTGCAGAAAACGCTAGGGTTCGAAACTGGAATTTCTTCGATTTGGGGCTCGATTTTTTGTACGATTTTGGGGCTTTCTTTCAGGTGTTTTTGGGGCGTTTTGGTGCTTGGTTTGGGTCGATTATTTCAGATTTTTGTGGTTCGAAATATTGGTTGCATTTGGTTCGATTTTCAGTTCGATTTTTTGTGGGGTTTATGTTCGAATTTGGGGATTTTTGATAAGGAGTGATGATTCTTGTTAGCAATTGATTTATTTATGTTGTAGATGCATTATGATGCTTGATTGTGTTCGAATTTGAAGAATTATAAGGGTTCGAATTTAAGGGCTTGTTTGGATTCGAATTTTAGGGTATTGAGTTCGAAAATTGGGGGTTTTTGGCAAGGGATGTTGATTCTTGCTTGGATAGCTTAATTCATGTTTTAGATGAATTATGGTAATTATTTGGGTTGGATTTTGTGTTGTGAAGGTTCGAGAATTTGTGGGGTATTCTTGAGCAATTTTCGATATTGGTTATGGTCTTGTGTTGACAATATTTTTGAGGGTTGTGGGTGTGCTTGAGCATGGGTTGCATGTTCGTAATTAATTGTGAATTAATTTATCGTGTTAGCACATCGTTCCTCGGAGCATGGAACTCGAGCAAGGTTTGGCTCGGACTTCGGAGATTTAAGGTACGTGCGACGTACGAGCATTACTTTATGTGATAGAAATTGTGAAATGCCTAATGTGTTGTAATTTCATTAGATGGTTGTGGGTATGGCTATATGCATATATATGTTGATATATATGGGGTACTGAGTCTATATGACTATCGTACGGCATTTGAGATGCCTGAGAATGATCGTGGGATCATGTACTCATTATAAGACATGTGAGATGTCTAGGCATTTGAGCTATCTGTGATTGATAGTGAAATTGAGAAATCAGTACTAGATATTGTGATATCTATATTTGTATGTATAATGAACTTGGAAATCATTGATTATTGATACTTGAGAATCAGGCATGCTATGAGTTAAATCAATGTGTTGATTTACTGATTTATGAGATTTGATGAGTTTGATGATTGTGAGAACAGGGACAGTACACGGAATCCCGGATGAGGATGTTGCCATCCAGGGAGTATCATTTAAATTCATTAGTATTTACTTTTGTTGTAAATTATGAATTTCATTATTGTGATTATGGGATTTTGTGTATTGGTATGCTCACCCCGTTGGGGGCTGTCTCTGTTGGGGCAGGTGAACAGGTGCATCGATGGCTATGGAGCTGGGCTCGAGCTGTTGATTGGATGTACTCACAGGATCGTGGTACCAGGGCTTGATGGAGCACGGTATCGTATAGAGTACTTATATACACCCGAGGTTTATATACACATTTATGATGCTCGCTTGTGAGCATGGATATTCATGTATATGGGTTGTATATAAAGGCATGAGCCTTTCTCTCTTTCATTATATGATGCATGCAATTGTGGTAGAATTGCTAATGATATGAGAGTCGTTAGTGTATTATGTGGGGGTTGAAACCCACTTTTGTCGTCTTATGTGTGGCGTCTTCCCTGGCTGGGAATTTACTTGGTATTGCTGCATTCTGATGAGTATTATGTTTTTCCCTGGCCGGGAATTGTTATGTATTGTGCTTTTATTTCGGGATAGCTCAATTTACGGGGAGACTCTGCCCAAATTTTTATAAAAGTCCACAATGTAAAAAGTGGCAAGATGGGGTTGGTAATGGGCAACTCTATGAGTCTATATGTTAGTAGAGATGATCTTATAACGTTGAATATTAAAGGAATTTTGTAAGCATCATTTGAGCTTCCCGATTGACTTTTTATTGAAAGCATGTGCCACACATAATGGTTAATACACTAATTAAGGGTTAAGGGCTTGGGGTCCTTACAGAAAGCTTGCAAAAATCGGAGCAAAAGAGGGTGAGAAACCATGTTCTGTTTTGGTTTGAGTTTGGTTAAGTCCATGTTTTTATTGGTGTGAAAATGGCATGCTAGCTTAGGTTTTATTAAACCTTTGATTCAAGTACATTCATGGTTTTTTACGAAGTTCCTAGCATGTTTACTTGAGCATGTTATATGTGTTATGTGGTAGATTTGTTGGTTTGAAAGTATGTGTTCGAAAATCTGGGAAAGGAATTATGGTACCCTGTTTCAGAAGAACTTGGGTGAGTACTGATGTAAATGAACGATTTTGATGCATGTGGGTTTAGGTTTGGGTATAACTTTGATATTAATACACTCATGGTAGTATGTTGTAACTCTTAGCATATTTGTTCAAGCATGTGGTGTGTCTTATATGCTAGATTGAATGGTTGAAAATGAGTGTTCGAAAATATGGAAAATATCACGCACAGAGCATGTGGCGATCGATCGCTACAAACGCAGCGATCGATCGCCGAAGGCCAGTAGCCAAAATCAAAGGCAGGCGATCGATCGCCTCAAGCCAGTGAAGTCTGGCGATCGATCGCCTAGAGGTAGCGATCGATCGCCAGATGCAGAATAGTGGAAAATGATGTTTTTGTTGGAATTTTTGATTTTGGTCTATAAATTGGCATCTAATATTGTGTTGTACACTGGTGTAGAGCCTTCACAGATAGCTACACAACGCAGGGGATAGAGTCCTGCAACACACCATATTTTGGAAAGGTACGTAAGCGACGTACGGGCACCCAACGGTAACATGTATTTTATATCTGTTCATTTGACACATGATAGATGCAAAGTTGTGCATTATGAGTATGATACATGTTGTTATGCATTGTTGTTGCATATGTATGTTGTGGAATAAATGGTGTGTATTCCACGAGTCAGGATTATCCCAGTGATGATTTTAATGCTTACCGCTTATACCGCTAAAATGTGGAGCGGGAGGGGGGAGGCTCGCTTGCACATGGAGGCGAGGTTTACCATACAAAGCGAGGATAGAAATACCGCTTGTATGAAGAAGCGAAGGAAGGAGTTCCGCTTGTTCTAAAGTTATGAAGCGAGGGGCATTAAAATACACTGATGATAAATTGACTAAGGATTGAAGTAAAGAATTAAGAAGTAAAGATATGTCATGACATTTATTTAAAGAAGCCATAATATCATGTAATGATTTTATTATGAGTTATGGTATAGGGACAACCAAAATGGGCGTTTTAAATGCATTGGAGATTCAGGAAGTATCCTATGCCTATGATTTATGCATTTATGTTTTATATTCATATTATTATCGATATGAACTATGATATGCTCATGTGTTGGGGGTTGTCTTTGTAGGTGCTTTTGACGATGAGAACCAGGGTCGGGGTTGATACGCTGAGCTGTAAGGAGTGCTACAGGATTAGAAGAGTAGAAACTCCTTTTTGTATAGTTTCTACAAAGTGTAGAGTAAATCTATAGTGTAGTACCCTTTTTGATAGGAATATGTATAATCCCTTTTTGAACTTTTGGTACTGTAATCTCTTTAGCTCAGGATTATCAACACGGCCTAATACTCTGATTTATGAATGATTAGTTCTCTTAATTGCACCTTAGTATCTTGTATAGATAACGGGGTCTTACAATTACAAAGTGCATACATATGCGAATTGAGTTGTATTGAGAGTTGGGTTTACAAGGGATAATGTCGAAAGTTTATATGGAACTCATGTCATATTTAAGAAGCTTGTAATGATAATATTGTAATGAGAATAATGCACACACAATTAAAAGTAATAAATGCACTAATGATGAGATTAGGAGTTAGGGTCCTATAGGTGGTGTGCACGTAAAACCCACGTGCATCGGTGGTGCACGTAAAATCCTACGTGCACCTGTAGGTGGTACACATAAAATCCTACGTGCATCGGTACATGTAAAAATTCAAAGTCACAAAACAGTACAGTAGCCGATGCACGTGCTACAGTAACCGCGATGCACGTGCTACAGTACTCGTGCACATGATACAGTAATATGGTGCACATGCTACAGTAACCCCGTGAGGTTATTATTATCATTTCATTAGAAAATGAACTTAAGTAAATTGATGTTTTTTTATGGACATGATCAAATTAATGTTTTATTTTTGGACTTTTTTGTAAGTCTCCTTTCAATATTCTATTTAAAATATATCATTCAATTATTACACTTTACTCCTTGGTTTTTAACCAACCATTGTTATTTTAAACTATTTTATACACATTTACTATAATGAACCCCTCAATTTTTTTTTAGAATAATGATTATTTTATTACACTATTTTATATAATATATGTTTTTTATTAGAAAAAGCTTTTGTGCAATATAACAACGTGATTACATATTTGATATCGCTATACTTTTGTAGGTGAAAGCGAAAGTTCAATAATGAGGCAATAAAGAATTACTTTTCTCCTGCAATTTTTTTAGCATAATATATATATTGGATTTGATGAAAATAATCCCAACTTAAAATTTTAAATTGTATTTATTATTTAATCATTTATCTTCCGAGTCCTTTTTAATGTTCGCATTTTGCTTTTAACTCGTTGCTGACTATCTTCGAGCTCTGAATACTAAAATCACGAAACTGGATAAGTTCGTTCGTCCTTATTGTTCTGTTTGAATTTCTGCTTCACTCGCATCCTCTTGATATTTAATGGCGTTTTACGTATCAAAATTTGGAAAATATTTGCGCCATTTGAATCAAAGAATTGTTTTTCAGGCCATCATCAACCTCAGTTCTCGGAGTTCTTATTTTTCTCACAAACATTATTATTCTATATCTGAAAATAACAGAATCCCACCTCTATTATCCTGTAATAGGCCGACCCTTTTCGTCTCTCCCCGCTTTGAGTCGATTAAACCCGATAAGCAATTGGATTACGTGAACGATAAATGTGGTCCTCAGGTATTCCATTGGTTTTGTTCTGCTTCTTTTGATATTAATATTTATAATTCTTAAAGGAACATTTTTCTTGTGTTTTATGAAAGTAGATGTTCTCCCAAGTTTTGTATTTTTTTTATTTTTTGTTTTTGTTTTTTTGAATGAACTATTGGACCATCTTGAAGACTTGACCTATGACTAGTTATAGTTGCTCTAATGAAATAATTTCTATCCATCCCAAATGCATTGAGTAGATTTGCAGTTTCTGATTCTGCCATAATGTTGCTAATATATCTGTTAGATGCAGGTTCAAGAAATTGGAAGTTGTAGTGATGATCTATTTTTCTATGAACATATATATTAATTATGTGAGGCATGAGTTAGATTCTGGCATGCCGTGTAGCTCGAAAGATTGATGGCTTATTGGTTAAAGACTTCAGAAATGTTATCACCATTATAAATATACGTGTTTTGTTCATTCGTACCTCCACTTTCTTGATAGTTCTCTTTGTAATGAATTAGTGATACACTAAAACCTTTGGCATGATAAGAACTTGCTAATTTTTGATTGATTATCAAGTCCATTACAGCGCGACAATATCTTGAAGCCTTATAATAATTTGTGCAGTTAGAATTAGACAGCACTACGCACACTTGTGCGCTGTACAGTGTAAAATCTTTCCATAAGTGGAAGTGCCAGTGTAACTAGATGATAAATAACTGATCATTAGGTCATTTCTGGATCGAAGTATATAGATCGTTCCCTTGCAGGTTTCTTTGAGCTGTTGATTTAATACATTTGCATCTAGAATCGAATCTATGACATTCGAATTTTTCTACGACTTGATGTCAGGCCTTAGTATGCGCGATATCGCTCTCCCTAAGCTAATTGCTAAGCTAGTTCACTTTCTTTGAGCCACGACTTTCGGGTATTTAGTTAATGACCCATATTACCGTTTTGGACAGTTCTTTTATACTTAGTCTTCTGAACTTGAGTTGCTTTGCATGTGTAGAGTTCTTTTTGAAAGCATCAAATCAAATATCAATAGTTTTTTTGTTAAGTTCTATATCAAGTGGTTCTTTAGTAGCTTTAGTAGCTTTCAGCAACATCATCAAACACTTGGAAAGATAGAAATATTTCGCTTCTATAATTGAGAGAGAGAGAGAGAGAGAGAGAGAGAGAGAGAGAGTCTTGTGTATCTAATTTATCATCAAAATTTTTATCACTGTTTTTCAATAATCGCAGTCTATTTTCTGTTCTACCAGGTTCTGAATTTCCCTGGAGGAACAGTTAAATTCACCCAAGAATTGAAATTTCTATCCGAATCCACGGAGGAGAAAATTCCCTGCTATCGAATTCTTGATGACAGAGGGCAGCTACTAAGCAACAATTATGTACAGGTCTTATTCCTATAATGCATACTTTGTTTATGTTTACACTACTGAAAGAAAAAGGCTAGTTAAAAATTATTTGGTTTGTTCAGATTGATAAGAGCATTGCTGTGAGGATGTACAAAGACATGGTTATGCTTCAAATAATGGACTCTATCTTCTACGAAGCTCAAAGACAGGGAAGAATATCGTTTTATGTCACTTCCATTGGAGAAGAGGCTATTAACATTGCATCTGCTGCTGCACTTACAATGGATGATTTTGTGTTTCCACAGGTCACCATATATTTCATATTTATCTTTGTATATTCTCCAGAAAGGTAATAATAACATGATTGGCCATGCAGTATAGGGAGGCTGGGGTTCTGCTCTGGAGGGGATTTAAACTACAAGATTTCGCTAACCAATGTTTTGGAAACAAAGTCGATAATGGAAAAGGCAGGCAGATGCCAGCACATTATGGATCCAAGAAGCACAATTATATCACCGTTGCTTCAACAGTTGGGTGAGAGACAATGTCAATGCATAAATATTGTGTTTCAGTACATAATTTTTCAATTTCACCTTACTAAGACTGGTGGTAATTGTCCCGTCAGTACTCAAGTTCTCCATGCTGTTGGTGCTGCTTATGCTCTAAAGATGGATGGAAAAGCGGCGTGCACTATAACTTATTTTGGAGATGGAGGCTCCAGTACGGTAAATTTACATCTTAAAGGCGTTACTCGCACGCGGGACTCAGCGGGAGTATAAACCATAAACTCGTAATTTAAATTTTCTGTGATGAACTTTGAAGCTTGCCATCTGTTCTTTTAATTTTGATACCTATGATTAATCTTCAAGGTTTTGCTACGGATATAATACTTGTTATATTGATAAACGTTAGGGAGATTTCCATGCTGCATTGAATTTTGCTGCTGTCATGGAGGCTCCGGTCATTCTTTTCTGCCGAAACAATGGATGGGCTATCAGCACCCCAGTTAGCGATCAGTTTCGAAGTATGTATTATCCTATAAATCCGTAAGACATAATTACAAAACAATCATTTCTGTTTCCAGTACTGAATTCTTTATTTTGTGTACAGGTGATGGTATCGTGGTCAGGGGTCAAGCATATGGAGTACGGAGCATTCGAGTTGATGGTAATGATGCCCTTGCGGTGTTCAATGCTGTTCACATTGCTCGCAAAATGGCAATTTATGAATGCAAGCCAGTTTTAATCGAGGTGTAAACACAGTTATATATCGTTTAATGTAGTACCTAAAGAAGGATTTTCATGTTATGCTTTATTCGTTTTTCTGAGCTGATCCTTTTCATTAACAGGCCCTCACGTACCGAGCAGGACACCACTCCACGTCTGATGATTCTTCCAAATATCGTCCTATTAAAGAGATAGAATGGTGGAGATCAGCTCAAGATCCAGTAGCAAGGTTTCGAAAATGGCTTGAAGGAGATGGTTGGTGGGATTCTGAAGCTGAGTCAGAACTACGGGAGACTAGTCGGAAAGAGGTAAAAACAAGCGTACCTAGTAGCTTCATAAAGCTCGAGTCTTTTCAATGCCTAGATAGACAGAACTAGCATAATTTTTGTGTATCGGTTTGACATTTGAGTATATAATACTATCGTGCCACAGGTGTTGCATGCAATTCAAGTTGCAGAGAAAATTGAGAAACCAGGTTTAGAAGAAATTTTCTCAGATGTGTATGATGTTCCACCTTCCAATCTCTGTTACCAAGAAAAATTGCTCAGAGAGACGGTCAAAAAGCATCAGCAGGACTATTCTTCTGAGTTTCCATATTAGATTGATATCCAAATGTATGTAATAGGTATATAATCTTTGAATAAAATGCACTATTCCTTTACTGCGCCCATTGATCCGGGCCCTGAAATCTTGTGCATTAGTCTGTGATATCTGTTACAAGCGAGATATTGGGTAGTTTACTTTGCGTCTGTTGGCACATATATCGTGTTTTGATTAGCGTGCTCTGGCCCCGAAGTAATATCTGCTCAATGCGAAAGTAGAAGACAAGACCAAATATTATGAAAAAATTGAAATGATCCAATTGATCTGATATTTAAGCTGATGTAAAGAAATAGCAAATGAAAAACTACATTGTATTTTTTTAGTGGAATAATCAAATTCAGGGAGAAATCAAGCGTAAAAAACAAAATCTAGCATTGATCCTAACGGAGAATCTAAATATTAATCCTAAGAACCAAAGCAACCAAACTAAACTAAAAACTAAGGCAAAAGGTGAGCAAAATCAAACATCTTTGGTAACTGATTTGATCTCTTTCTGCACACAAGAACGGTGACCTTTCTTGAAAAACCTATGCGAGAACTTGTGTTTCTTCGACACTCTCTCATTCATCTCATCTATGGGAATTCCTTTAGTTTCAGGTAACAAGAATGTGGCAATAACTTCCCATAACAACAATCCAGGCAGCAAAGAAGAAAAACATGCCCGACCTCATATAGCATAGTATAGTAAAAAATGCTCGAGTGGCTATGAATGTGCATATCATGTTAATGCTTACTGCAAAGAAAAAGCCCGTAGTCCTTGTCTCCAATGGAATATCTCACCCGGGATCAACCACCTGAGGGGACCCCACTACTAGACGAAACCTGAGACAAAGACACAGATCAAGATCACTACTATGGATGCATAGAGTTTGGATATCGCATTTGCAGTGCCCAAATGGCTTGCAAGAATTTCTCATGTGATACGCTGCATAAACAAACATGTGAGAAACTAAGAACCTCGTTGTATAATGATTACAGATGTATGGAGTTACAATCTTGAATATATACCTGAGAAATAAGCATTTGGATTCAGCTTCAATGAGTAGAACCTTTTTCTTCCAATAGGAATCATCTGACCCGAGCCCCATAGTTTGAAACAACATAGGGGCATAAAACATGATTAAAATGATGTGAACTATTGGAAAACTTGCAGTATTTTCCACGGAGAAGTTGAGGAATACTTTCTAAAAGGGTACTTGATCTTTTGAGGAATACTTTCTAAACGGGTTCTTGATCTTTTTCTCAGTCTCAGTGGCACGAAAGATTCCAGTGTACTCTTCTTCAATGTGTTCCACGACTCGGATTTTCATGACCACCACTAAACCCTCTTCCGTTTTGCCACACTCGATCAGGCTAGTGCGCGTTTCGACAATGAGAAAGGATCCTAAGCCGAGGAAAATGGCCGGGAATGCAACACCACCGAGTGATATTCTCCAGCAATAAGTATGCAGTTTGGATGTAAAATAGTTGACAACATTTGCTATCAAAATCCCTACTGACACTGTGATTAGCGTCTGGAAGCATATGTCTAGGCCTCCTCTATACTTTGCTGGGGCAATTTTTGATATAAATAGTGGCATTGCTTGCATTTCAAAATATGGAAATAAAGATTAGTATACGTTAAATATTTCAATTTAAAATATATATATATATATATATATATATATATATATAAAGAATTCATGGGGTTTCAATTCAAAACCAATTGACAATGAGTAGAGTAATTCATGCATTTTATAAAGAACATAGTTTCTGTTGGGTTTCCATATCCCGGCGTCAGATCCAAACGCAGCGAAAATAAAACATAAGCATATCTGACCCGTGGAGGGAAGATTGCGCTGATTCATATATTAACATGTGCAAATATCAAATATAAAAGCACGAAAAAAATTACCGTTCACCGATGAGAATCTGATGGTGGTGACCCTCGAGTCCAATAAACCTGACCAGATCTACAAGCCCAGCAACAGTGCTAGTATGATGACGGCTTATGAGAGTGTATTGAATGGTGCTGACGTTTTATGAGGGTGAATGGAATCAAAATTATCAAATCTAGAGAATGACTGACATATTTATAGTTGTCTAGTTGGGTTAGGGTCCAACAGGCCAACCATTGGCCCATTGGCTTGAAGGGCATTGCTAACAATCTCCCACTTGCACAAAAGCCAACACAACACTACAAATTCATAATCCAAGTAACTCAATCCAATTGAACAACTTGATGTACTACCAATGTACATAATAATGAGACATAAATATATCAAATGTTTTAATTTCAGAACTTTCTATAAATAAAACATTTTCAAATATAGAAACTCCACTAAAGTGAGGAGCTTTCAAAAAAATAAATGCATCACTTCTAAATCACTTAAATTGAGCACTTAACATTTAAGTCTCAATTTTCATCAATAGATCGGCGGCCGGTTGATTGTGATCTGGTAGCGCTTATCGCGTACGCCCAAATTAACCCTCTCAAGTTAATAACAGTTATGAATGTAGTATCGTGAGTAGGGATCGATCTCACAGGGAAGTGAATATTTTTGTGCTAACAAGTATCAAAATAGGGAGTTTTTGAATTTCTTTAGCTATAACTAAATTAAACAAAAGCAAGCAAATTACTAGTTTATCAAGATTAAAAAGCAATTCTTGGTTTTTTGTCAACTTTACCTTTGGAATTATTCACTTGATCATCAAATTACTTAAACATTTGAATTCATTCAATTATTCATCAATTGAAAATTTAATTCCTCCCTCACCTTAATCATAGTCAAAAAGAAAACAACATTCAATTCGACTCTTATCAAATCTTTAGCCAAAACTACAGCCGTTAAGATTAAATCAATGATACCTTTAAAGACTAGTAACTTTGATGAATCTAATCAATTAAAACTACAGCCGTTAAAATTAATCATCCACTCGTTTTTCCTAAGAATTTAATAACACTAACAACAGGTAATTATCAATCTTAGGTGCTTCTTAATTAGCATTAGATAGTGTATGTGATTATTAGGTGATCAATCTATCAATCAAACACAACAATCATAATAGTCATAATCTGAAAAACAAATTGAAATTGAATTAAAAATTCAACAATCAAACCAAACTTGTCACAAGTATTTTTATTCCAAAGGCAAGTATCCCTCAACCAAGAATCAAAGTGTTTAGCTACTCATAATTTGACCTAAAACAAACAAAAAATGTATATAAAACATCAAATAATCAATAGAAAAGAAAGTTACTAAAACGAAGCACGATTCCGGCTTGTTGATTCCGTCTTCGTTCTTCGAGCGTTCTTCATAAAAATTGAAAGAAAATATTCTAAAATCTAAAAATTATTTCTAAAGTCTGAATCATGTCTTCAAGAGGCTGATTTTCGAGTATATAGAGGTGTGGAGGCTGATGGAGTAGGTTAGAGCCCATGTAGGAAGGAAAGAAATCAAGCCCCCAAACTTTCCAAAACACTGCCGGCGATCGATCGCTAGCTTTTTTGTTTTCAGCGAAATTCTTCGGGCGATTGATCGTCTCTTTATAGCGATCGATCGCTTGGCTCCAGTGGGTTTTGGCAATATATCGCCCCTTTGTGGCGATCGATCGCTAACCCGCAGATTTTGTTGCTCAACTTTCTGTCCAAATGCGATCGATCTCCTCTTTCATGCTGTCGATCGCTTCTCCAAAGATTACATTTTTAGCCTTTTTCTTGATCTACTTTGAGTCCTTATTAGCTCCAAAGCTTTTCTTGACCTTTATTCGCCATAGTTAGCTCGATTTCTTCGATTCCACCTACAATTGCACAAATATACGATTAGGTAGCATATGTATCAAATTATTCATCAAAACATACCAAATCGTAAACAATTAAACTCAATGATGTGTCTATTTCTAGTCACATCAAACTCCCTCATACTTACTCTTTACTCGACCTCGAGTAAATCAGACAAAACTATAATATTTTTGTTGGCTCTTAGCATCATAACAAACTAACTTATCTCCACTCTACCGCCTCAACAATTAAACATGCATAGTAATGAAAGACGGTGAAAAGTTAACAGTGGAACAAGTTCAATCCCTAAACATTTCATACTCAACAAAGTAGTGAATGTATGTGTGTGGTCATAAGCAAGTGTTGTGTACAAATTATAGATCCAAAAGATGCAAATCCACAATAGTCATACACTAACACAAGTATAAGCTCTCTTGCACACTCTTCTCCACTATCTTGGCCACTTGCAAACATGAATCAAGTAGGTCTTTATTAGCTTGTAGCTTGGCCTAGGTATTGGCTTATGAAAAAAAGGTAAGGATATATCAAGCAAGAGAGTATGATGATATGCACAATCTAAACTTCTCTTCTTACATGATTTTTTTCAAACCTTGTTCATTTCTCAAGGTTTAACTCAATTCTTTTCTTCTTTTGTGCCTCGGTTCCTCTTGGAGTCATATTTTTAGCAATTTGCTCAAGGCATCCTTTTTCTTTGATGCATTTCATTCTTTTCATAATGAAGCTCACAAAACATATATGAATCATTGAATACCTAAGTGCATGTGAATGAACACATCATACTCCATTCAAAGGTATGGATAGAATTCATATTTAGGCTTATTAGGGAAGGATGATAAGCTAGTCAAAGAATGTCGAATGAGGGTTGTTTGTATGCTTATCATACAACCATTATTTTACACTAAAGCTCAAAGAGGGTAATAGTGATTGATTTTCTTTACATGGTAGGCTTTGAAAGGCTCAAACGCATCAAAGATCGCCTATATCACTTTCATATTCGCAAGTAGTCTAGACATACGCCTCAAAGAGTATGTAGTTAAGTTCTAGCATGTATTAGAGACTTCTTAAGACTATCACAAAATTCACACAATCTTCACTAAGCTATGCACACTTCACAAGTCATGACGGATTTGTGCTCAAAATATTCAATTACTAAGTCAAAGCACACTTTGCATTAGAGTTCAAAGTGTTCCAAGGTTAACAATTCACCTATGTTCAAAAGCATGCATGATATCAATTAGGTTTCATCATGGGCTAGTGATTCTAAGCATGTGTTCATTACTAACTATGAGCTCAAAATTTTCATATATTTTGATTTTTTTGTATTTTTATAATAAGAAAAACAATAACACACCCCTAATCCCTCCCCCACACTCCTACATTGTCCCCAATGTAAGGAAAAAATACAAGAAAAGAGAAAAGTCTTACTACGAAAGCAATAAAAATAGAAGGGAGAAAGAAAACTAACTTGGTAGCGCTTATTGTGTACGCCCAAATTAACCCCACTCAATTCTCAAGATTGATAACAATAATGTAGTAGCGTGAGTAGGGATCGATCCCACGAGGAGGTGTGAATCTTTGTGTTAATGAAAATCAAAATCAAAACAATAAAAGATGGGGTTGTGAATGAATTATACTAATTAAAATTAAAACTAAAGATTAAACTAATGAAAGTGATTCTTGGTATCGGTCGACTCTTCCTTGGAATTATCATCTATTTCATCGATTCACAAAAGACTCAATTTTTCGTACGAATATTCATCGTTGGACGTTTGATCCAATAATCAAAGTCCTATCTCACCTTACGTTTAGTTAAGTAGCCCAAGCGTTCTAGTTTAACCCCTATCAAACAATCAATCAAAATACAAGCGATTAAGATTTAAATCGATGATAGCATATGAACTAGTGAGATCGATGAAGCTAAACAACATAATCCAAGCGTCTATGTTTAATCTAGTCAAGTGTTCTTCCTAAGAATTTAACAAACTCACAAACGGAAATTCATCAATCTTAGTTGCTTCGTAAATTAGAGGGATCAAACGATTCCGTATTTGATATCTAATTTAGCATTAGATTTCATACAAGTTATTAGGTTGTCAATCCAATAAACAAACACCAATCATATCAACAAAATCAGAAAAACTCTTGATACTCAATAAAATTGATAATTAAAGCGTAAGAATCTCCCCAAGATAAATAAAATCCAAGGATTTGTCTTCCTCAACCAAGAATTAAAAACTAACTGGACATAATCTAAGATAAAGCAATAAATAAAAACAAGGGAAAGAAAACTAATCCAATCTCCGCTCGTCGAGGTGTCAATCCCGCATTCGCTTCGATCTTCGTAGCCGTCTTCAACAAAATTGAAAGAAAAAATTGTAAAACTATCCTAAACTACTCTACCCTAACTATCTAGATGTTTTTTAGTCTGATTTTCGTCCATATATGTATAGGGAGGCTGATGGAGTAGGTTAGAATCCATGTGGGAAGGAAAGAAATCAAGTCTTTACACTTTCCAAAACTCTGCAGGCGTAGCTACGCCAGAAAATGGCGTAAAGACGCCTGATGACGTGTCAAAAATATGGCTTCCCATGTTTCTGGCGTATTTACGCCTCCGAATGGCGTAATTACGCATGTCCATGCCGTAGCATTGGCGTAATTACGCCTGATAATGGCGTAATTACGCCTGTCTTCCATTTTTCTGGCGAGTTTGTATTTTATCCGTAACTTTCTTGTCCAAACTCCGAATTCGATGAATCAGCTGTCCACGCGAAGATAACTCAAAGTTCTACAACTTGTTTATGGACCACATTTCCAAAACATGGGTCGAACATATAGAAATGTGAGGAGAAAGGAGCAACATGTGTCTTGGATTCCGGTTTTTTCCTCTTTTCTTCAACTTTACTCATTCTTTCATCATTTTAGCTTGATTTCTTCACCTTCTCCTATATTTACACAATATACGATTAGGTAGCATATTGTCACGACCCGCAACTTTCTAGAAGATTCCGGCATACATTGGAGAGGCTTTGGGACATCCGGAAGCTCCCGGAAGCTTGAAGAACACTTTGGAGCACCCCGGAAGATTCTAGACATCCCTTGTACATTCTTTTGTAGGTCATTCTAGAACCTTATAGAAATACATATTAGAAGTATGTAGAAGCTTGTAGATGTGTGGAACATCCTAGAAGATCATTTCTAGCCATTAGATCAAATTGATCATCACCGTCCATTGAGGAGGTGAACTTGTATATATAGGGGAGAGGAGTTCATTTGTAATCATCAAGTTTTCAATCAAAGTATTCAAGCAATACAAAGCATTCTCTCAATCTCTTTGTGTTCTCTCTTTCTAGAACTTTAGCAACCAACTCGGGAGGAAGGCTGACTTGCTAGCGACGCGGGGTTGCTAGTCAAGTGCCGCACGGGTTCGAGAAAGTTTGGGTGAAAGCTTTGTGATGCCCCGAAATTAATTAATGGTAACCTGGACATTAATTATGTTTATATGATGAATTATTACGACGATGAAGTTATGTGTGGAAATGAAGGATTAACATGATTTAAGGATGTTGATTTCATTTATAAATGCTTACCATGTTAATGTATTTTATATACATCATGAGGAATTATTGAAGTGCAATTAAGTGTAAGAATTGTTACTTAACCCACCACTTCTACCCCACCTCACACTTTTACACTCCTTTTCCCAAAAATCACTTTCCCAAACCCCCCTTTCCCTCATTTTCGAAAATTGCCCTAAAGTTGGGAAGAAATTCTTGTAAAAGCTTCATCCTTGCATTTCTTGGTAAGATTTAGTGCCTATGATGTTTATATAGCACTTATTGATGTTCATGAAGTGTGTGTTAAGTTTTGGAAGGGTTTTAAAAAGGGTTTGAAATGGGTTTGTTTGGGTTAGTGTGATTCTTGGTGGGATGTTGGATTTTTTATGGTTTTATGATGTGTATTGAAGGTTTTGAGTGTTTTAATGTTTTTAAGTTGTTGGAATAAATGATGGTTGAGGTTGGTGAGGTTTAAAGGTGCAAAAATGGAGATTTTCGATGTGCAGAGGCTGGCGATCGATCGCCCGTTTTTGGCGATCGATCGCGAGCAGGCAGTAGGCTCCAGAAGCCTTTGGCGATCGATCGCCACTTTTGGGC
This sequence comes from Haberlea rhodopensis, assembly GCA_907163345.1. NCBI lineage: Eukaryota > Viridiplantae > Streptophyta > Magnoliopsida > Lamiales > Gesneriaceae > Haberlea > Haberlea rhodopensis. Next base: position 202,159 of record CAJQUN010000449.1, read on the forward strand.
GATCGATCGGTGAGCTTGGCGATCGATCGCGCCAAAAGTGGCGATCAATCGCCGAATGCATAATTTTGTTGATGCGGGCAGTGTGATCTCGCGATCGATCGGGACGACTTGGCGATCGATCGCGAGACACACAAAAGTGTGTTTTTGGCATTTTTGTGGGAATTTTGAATATTGGACTATGATTAGCTTCTAATATTGAATTGTGGTTGTGTAGAACCATCCCAAGGACCCACAACTTCGAGACGATAAAGTACTACGACTTCGCCACATTTTGAAAAGGTACGTAAGAAACGTACGGGCATCAACGGTAACATATCCCTCAACTATGACTATGCATTAAATTGCGTAAGTATTTATGATGATTATGATGATGGTAATTATGATGATTATGATGATGGTAATTATGATGATTATTGATGATGATATTGTGATAAACGAAGATGATATGATGTTACGATAATAATTACGATACGGTGATGATGTTTGAAATGATGATGCTTATAAGATGATGATACATGTTGACTATGCTACTTAGAATGGTTGAATGTCCGGTGACTATTATGGGCAAGCGAGGAAGGTCTTGCCGCTCACATAACGGAGCGATGGGGTACATCCGCTATCAAGGTGTAGCGATGGGTATCATCCGCTGAGCGATGTGGTACATCCGCTATCAAGGCGTAGCGATGGGTATCATCCGCTGAATAAGGGATACATCCGCTATCAAGGCGTAGCGATGGGTATCATAAGATGTGTTATGTCGAGCGAGGGGACCAATTATGCCGCTGTCATAATAGAACCCGGACAGTCCCATTTCTAATTAACATGGATTGTTATGAACTTTTATACGAAGTATGATGTTAATCATTCATGTCTTGAACTAATGATCATATGCGTAGTTATGAAACAGGGACAACCAAGGAAGGATAGTACTATTAAACAGGAAGTATATGTTATCAATTATTTCCATGCATTATTTATATGCCATTAACTCATGATGTTAAGTAACTATGTATATGCTCACGATGGGTTGTTCCTGTAGGTACACTTTTGGATCGAGACCAAGGGTCGGGTTGAGATAGTGAGCTAAAGGAGCATAAGAAGATAGATACAGGATTTTTGTTAGCCTTAACATTCTTTTTGGGGAATGTAATTAACTAATTATTGAAGTTTCATTTTGGCCTGTAATTACATTGAGCTCACATAACAACCAGAACTCTAAGATGTCTCTAATACATGTTTAGCCTTGTTTATATCTTGATTTCACCGTTAAGGAACTAGGGTCCTTACATTAGTGGTATCAGAGCAGTGGTTAGATAACCCGGGGATGAGTGAAGGGTAGCCTTAGCAGTAGGTTGGCTAGGCGCTTGCTCTTAACATACTATGTTACACATGAAGTATATGACTGTTATGATAACATGTTATGGTTTTCTAACGATGTTTATATGAACTGTTTTTGGATCTTGTTGTTAACCCTTGTGTTGCAGTATGGCAGCGAATATCGACATTGGTGATGCGGTAAGTGTGAACGCTAGTGCGGGGCGCACGAATCCCCTACCCCCACCAGCCCTAGGCGAAGAGCCATCCGAGCAACAGTTATTACCGGGAGAATTGAGTCTGACTCAGTTTCTAGCATATCGGCCCCCGACATTCGAAGGGACTGAGACAGGGGAGCGAGCCGAGGAATGGCTAGAAAGGATAGAACAAATATTTGTGGCAGCCCCGTGTGCAAAGACAGCCTGGATAAGGCTAGCAGAGTTCCAGCTAGCCAAGAAAGCACTGATGTGGTGGAGGACCACCGTGATTGAACAAGAGGCACAAGGTAAAGAAGTAAACTGGAAACTGTTCAGAACAAGATTCCTGGCCCGATACTTTTCAGCGGCTGCCCGTCAAGCTAAAGAGGATGAGTTTAATAAGTTGAAGCAAGGTACTATGCCGGTGTCAGATTATGCCCTCCACTACTGTTCTCTACTCAGATATGTACCTCATATCGCTGCCGACACTCAAGCTAAAATGAGGAACTTCATGAAGGGTTTAAGGCCAGAACTTTATGATAGGGTGATCACATATGGCCCTACCTGCTTTGACGATGCGCTTACCCGGGCTGAGTTAGCCGAACTAGGAGTTGGCGCGTATCCTGATGCTGTGCCACCTCCAGCGCCCCATCAGAGATCTACTCCCGACAACTTAAGGCCAAGGGGTGATCGATTCAAGTCCGGGGGGAACACTTCGGCGTCCAGATTCAGTGGTAGGAGGCCCGATAACCGATGGAAGGGAAACCGCAGGAATGACGCTCCACCAAGAGGAGGACAGTCTCGGGGAGGAGGCAGTGTTGGAGAGGTACAATGCTCTCTTTGTGGACAGCCCCATTTGACGAAGAATTGTGTCGGATGTTATGTTTGCGGCGAGAGAGGCCACTTTGCTCGACAATGTCCCAACTGGGGAAGGCAGCAGAATTCTACTGGGAGGTCGACAGACAGAGCAGCACCACACAGGCCCCCATATGTACCGAGGCAGTTTGGAAGTCAGCCTACGGGGCCACCTCAAGGACAAGTGTATGCATTGACGAGGGAGCAGGCTACAGCGGCTCCGGAGGAAGTCATAGCGGGTACGTGTCTTTTATTTACGCACCCTGCCTTTATATTGATCGACACAGGTGCGTCACACTCCTTTGTGTCGACGAGTTTTGTGGAAAGACACCACTTATGCACTGCTCCGTCGCCCACGCCTCTTGTAGTCTCGACACCCGCCGGAAGAAGTTTGATTGCTGATCAGATTGTCTATGATGGCCTCATTTATTTTGAGGATAACAAGTTAAGGTCGGATTTGATCGTTCTGGGAATGTCAGACTTCGACTGTATATTGGGTATTGACGTTCTGAATAGGTACCAAGCGGTTGTGAACTGCAGACAAAGGACTGTCCGATTCAGATCTGGTGAAGGAGTTCAGTGGACGTTCTATGGAGATGGTTCTCGTTCAAAAATTCCGTTAATATCCGCGATCAAGATGACACAATTATTGGAACAAGGCCATACAGGATATCTCATTTATGCTATTGATATTTCTGGAAAGAAGGAGGAACTAAAAGTTGAAGATGTGCCCGTAGTGGCGGAATTTCCTGACGTATTTCCTGAAGAGATTCCTAGATTCCCACCGGCGAGAGAGGTCGAGTTTGGAATCGAATTATTACCGGGGACGTCAGCCATTTCTCGTGCCCCGTACAGAATGGCACCAACAGAGTTAAAGGAGTTAAAGGTTCAGTTGCAAGAACTCCTTGACAAGGGCTATATACGACCTAGCGTATCGCCCTGGGGTGCACCAGTTCTGTTTGTCAAGAAGAAAGATGGCTCGATGCGTTTGTGCATCGACTACAGACAGCTGAACAAAGCCACAGTAAAGAACAAGTATCCACTTCCGAGGATCAATGATTTATTTGATCAGTTGCATGGTACGAGGCTCTACAGTAAGATCGATCTGAGGTCGGGGTACCATTCGAGTAAGGGAAGATGACGTTCAGAAGACAGCCGTCAGGACTAGGTATGGGCACTATGAATTCCTAGTCATGCCTTTTGGGGTGACAAATGCCCCGGCTGTTTTCATGAGTTTGATGAACAAGGTGTTCCAGCCATTTTTGGACCAATTCGTCATAGTTTTCATTGACGATATACTCATCTACTCTCGGACTGAAGAAGAACATGTTGAGCACTTGAGGACAGTACTTCAGATCCTTAGGGATCATCAATTATATGCAAAGCTTAGCAAGTGCGAGTTTTGGCTGGACAGTGTGGTGTTCTTGGGTCATGTAATATCCAGCCGTGGGATATCTGTGGATCCCCGCAAGATTGAAGCTGTTATGGAGTGGGCTGCACCCACTTCGGTGCCCGAGATAAGAAGTTTCCTCGGTTTAGCGGGCTATTACCGACGTTTTGTCGAAGGATTCTCTAAGATCGCTAAACCGTTGACCCAGCTGACTCAGAAGGGAGTTCCGTTCTATTGGTCCGAAGCTTGTGAGGAGAGCTTCCAAGAGTTGAAACGTCGCTTGACGACAGCGCCAGTATTGATAATCCCTTCTGAGGATAAGAAGTTTGCTTTGTATAGGGATGCATCATTGCAAGGTTTGGGTTGTGTGTTGACGCAAGATAAGCATGTGGTGGCTTATGCTTCGAGGCAGCTGAAGCCTCATGAGACCAGGTACCCAGTCCATGACCTGGAGCTGGCAGCCATCATCTTCGCCTTGAAGATTTGGCGTCATTATCTTTATGGTACGACGTTTACCATCTTTACAGACCATAAGAGCTTGAAATTCTTATTCACCCAAGCAGAACTGAATATGAGGCAACGAAGATGGATGGACTTACTCAAAGATTATGATTGTGAAATAGAGTACCATCCGGGTAAAGCAAACATGATAGCAGATGCCTTAAGTCGAAAAGTGAAGAGCACCGCTGAGGATACTATGAGCTTATCAGCTATGATGACTTCCTATTGCCATTTAGGCTATGATTTTGATGTGGACACGTCGCCGGTGCGAGTGTCAACCTTATTGGCTGAGCCGGATGTATTTGATGAAATCAGAAAAGCCCAGAGGTCGGATGGTGAAGTTCAGAGATGGACATCAATAGTACTTCGAGGTCAACCAACAAAGTTTAGGGTGGTCGAAGATGATTCTTTAAGATTGGGCAACCGATGGGTGGTCCCAAATGCGCCGGAATTACGTAAAGGAATTTTAGAACGGGCTCACAGTAGCCGGTTCAGTATCCACCCAGGAGGAAGAAAGATGTACAAGGACCTATGTGGTCAATTTTGGTGGAGACGCATGAAGCGTGAAGTAATTGCTTTTGTCAAGAGGTGTCTGATTTGCCAGCAAGTAAAAGCAGAAAGACAGAGGCCTGGTGGTGAGTTGAAGAGCTTAGAGGTACCTAAATGGAAGTGGGAACATATATCTATGGACTTCGTAACTCACTTGCCAAGGTCGGCCTCTGGATTTGATGCGATCTGGGTGATCGTGGATAGGCTGACGAAAGTAGCTCATTTCATTCCTTACAGTATGACTTTTACGTATCTAAAGATGGCCCAATTGTATGTACGGGATGTCGTGAGGTTGCACGGTATTCCAGTTTCAATAGTGTCTGACAGAGACCCGAGGTTCACTTCACATTTCTGGGAAGGTCTCCAATCAGCGTTGGGCACAGAGGTAAGACTGAGTACAGCCTATCACCCTCAGACAGACGGACAGACAGAGCGTACCATACAGACGCTCGAAGATATGCTGAGGACATGTGTTTTGGAGTTTGACACTCCGTGGCAAGAATCTATACCACTGGTAGAGTTCTCCTACAATAACAGCTATCAGGCGAGCATTCAAATGGCCCCTTTCGAAGCCCTGTACGGACGACGATGTAGATCACCGCTGTATTGGGAGGACTTGACTAGTAAGGCGGTTGGAGGGCCGGATATGATTAGAGATATGGAAGAGAAGATAAAGACGATACGCTTAAAGATGAAAGCGGCCCAAGATAGACAAGCGGCCTATGCCAATAAGCGGCGACGACCGCTAGAATTCCAAGTCGGAGATAAAGTTTTCTTGAAAATCTCACCCTTCAGGGGTGTGGTTCGTTTTGGTATGCGGGGAAAGTTATCTCCGAGATATGTGGGACCGTATGAGATATTGCAGCGCATCGGTACTTTGGCCTACCGTTTGGCTCTACCACCGTCCTTATCCGGTATTCATGATGTTTTCCACGTTTCCATGTTGAGAAAGTATGAACCCGATCCGTCTCATGTATTGCAGCCTTCGGAGGTTCAGTTGAGTTCAGATGTATCCTATGTTGAACGACCGGTTAAAATCCTTGATCGTGAGGATCGCAGGCTACGAAGTAAGATTATACCGATGGTCAAAGTTCAGTGGGATCGCCGGGGTGTCGAGGAGGCTACGTGGGAGACGGAACGGCATATGGTGCAGCACTACCCGGAACTATTTTCTGGTATGATTTATGTTTAGTTTCTTTTTGGGTAAGTGCATGCGAATTCGAGGACGAAATCTTATAAGTAGGGGAGTAATGTGATGCCCCGAAATTAATTAATGGTAACCTGGACATTAATTATGTTTATATGATGAATTATTACGACGATGAAGTTATGTGTGGAAATGAAGGATTAACATGATTTAAGGATGTTGATTTCATTTATAAATGCTTACCATGTTAATGTATTTTATATACATCATGAGGAATTATTGAAGTGCAATTAAGTGTAAGAATTGTTACTTAACCCACCACTTCTACCCCACCTCACACTTTTACACTCCTTTTCCCAAAAATCACTTTCCCAAACCCCCCTTTCCCTCATTTTCGAAAATTGCCCTAAAGTTGGGAAGAAATTCTTGTAAAAGCTTCATCCTTGCATTTCTTGGTAAGATTTAGTGCCTATGATGTTTATATAGCACTTATTGATGTTCATGAAGTGTGTGTTAAGTTTTGGAAGGGTTTTAAAAAGGGTTTGAAATGGGTTTGTTTGGGTTAGTGTGATTCTTGGTGGGATGTTGGATTTTTAATGGTTTTATGATGTGTATTGAAGGTTTTGAGTGTTTTAATGTTTTTAAGTTGTTGGAATAAATGATGGTTGAGGTTGGTGAGGTTTAAAGGTGCAAAAATGGAGATTTTCGATGTGCAGAGGCTGGCGATCGATCGCCCGTTTTTGGCGATCGATCGCGAGCAGGCAGTAGGCTCCAGAAGCCTTTGGCGATCGATCGCCACTTTTGGGCGATCGATCGGTGAGCTTGGCGATCGATCGCGCCAAAAGTGTCGATCGATCGCCGAATGCATAATTTTGTTGATGCGGGCAGTGTGATCTCGCGATCGATCGGGACGACTTGGCGATCGATCGCGAGACACACAAAAGTGTGTTTTTGGCATTTTTGTGGGAATTTTGAATATTGGACTATGATTAGCTTCTAATATTGAATTGTATGGTTGTGTAGAACCATCCCAAGGACCCACAACTTCGAGACGATAAAGTACTACGACTTCGCCACATTTTGAAAAGGTACGTAAGAAACGTACGGGCATCAACAGTAACATATCCCTCAACTATGACTATGCATTAAATTGCGTAAGTATTTATGATGATTATGATGATGGTAATTATGATGATTATGATGATGGTAATTATGATGATTATTGATGATGATATTGTGATAAACGAAGATGATATGATGTTACGATAATAATTACGATACGGTGATGATGTTTGAAATGATGATGCTTATAAGATGATGATACATGTTGACTATGCTACTTAGAATGGTTGAATGTCCGGTGACTATTATGGGCAAGCGAGGAAGGTCTTGCCGCTCACATAACGGAGCGATGGTACATCCGCTATCAAGGTGTAGCGATGGGTATCATCCGCTGAGCGATGGGGTACATCCGCTATCAAGGCGTAGCGATGGGTATCATCCGCTGAATAAGGGATACATCCGCTATCAAGGCGTAGCGATGGGTATCATAAGATGTGTTATGTCGAGCGAGGGGACCAATTGTGCCGCTGTCATAATAGAACCCGGACAGTCCCATTTCTAATTAACATGGATTGTTATGAACTTTTATACGAAGTATGATGTTAATCATTCATGTCTTGAACTAATGATCATATGCGTAATTATGAAACAGGGACAACCGAGGAAGGATAGTACTATTAAACAGGAAGTATATGTTATCAATTATTTCCATGCATTATTTATATGCCATTAACTCATGATGTTAAGTAACTATGTATATGCTCACGATGGGTTGTTCCTGTAGGTACACTTTTGGATCGAGACCAAGGGTCGGGTTGAGATAGTGAGCTAAAGGAGCATAAGAAGATAGATACAGGATTTTTGTTAGCCTTAACATTCTTTTTGGGGAATGTAATTAACTAATTATTGAAGTTTCATTTTGGCCTGTAATTACATTGAGCTCACATAACAACCAGAACTCTAAGATGTCTCTAATATATGTTTAGCCTTGTTTATATCTTGATTTCACCGTTAAGGAACTAGGGTCCTTACAAGCTTTCATCCCGTGACAAGTGGTATCAGAGCCTAGGTCGGCTCTTAAAGCTTCCGCACTCAAGGTTGTTCGTTGGTGTTTGCTAGAAGAAAGAATGTCGGACTCAGGGGTGGTCCAACAGCCCGAGAAGCCGGAGAAGGCACCAAGGAAGGGCCGAGGCTAGTCAAGGGAACCCTCGGTCGACTTTATGGGTGGCATGGAGAACCGGATGATTCGACTGGAGCAATACATGGCGGATCACTCCCAAGCCTTCGAGGAGGTGGCCGAGAGGGTACGGGAACTTGAAGAAAACACCTCAGGGGAGGAGTTTCAAGGTAAAGTACTCCAACAAATTAACTCTTTCCATTTTGATGCGAAGAATCAATTCAATGAATTTAGGGGCATGATTGAGGCCTTGCAAGAAGAGTTCAAAACTCTCAAGGCCGACATGGTTATATGCAAAAGGGCCATGGCCAATGCGGGGGAACATGTGGCCACGGCACCAACCAGGATCGATGTTCCAAGGCCAAGACCATACAATGGGACTCGCAATGCTAAGGAACTTGATAACTTTCTATGGAACTTGGAGCAATACTTTGCAGCCTCGAATGTACGGGACAACGAGGCCAAGATTCGCACAGCGCCCCTATTCCTGACCGACACAGCCACTCTATGGTGGAGGAGGCGACACGCCGATATTGAGCGAGGCACATGCCGCATGGATACATGGGAAGACTTCAAGGCCGAGCTCAAGCGACAATTCTACCCCGAGAATGTGGAGTATGAGGCGCGGGGACGCCTACGACGGCTCACACACAACAAAACTATAAAAGAGTACATCAAGGAGTTCTAAGAGATCATATTGGAGATCCCAGAGTTGACGGATCGTGAGGCATTCTTTGCTTTCCTTGATGGGCTCAGGCCATGGGCAAAACAGGAGCTCCAACGCCGTCAAGTGCAAGATTTGGCTACGGCAATTGCTTATGCCGAGAGCCTTATTGAGTTGCGGCCCTCCAACGATGGCAACAACAAGGGAAAGAGGGATGACAAGGGCAAAGGTATGGGAGGCAACCAGTCAAACTCAAGCCAAACCTACAACAGGGGCAATGCACCAAGACCATCAACCTATAGGTCCAATGACCGGGAACGGACTTGCTTCCTTTGTCACAAGACCGACCACTTCATGGCCAATTGCCCAAAAGTAAACAAGCTAGCAGCTCTTGCAGATGAAGATGATGAGCCACAGGAGGAGGGCACACAGATTGGATCTCTACGGCTCCTCAATGCCGTCAAAGCAAAGGTGGAGCGCGCTAAAGGACCCAAGGGGGGGGGGGGGGGTCTATGTTTGTGGATGCCTTGGTCAGGGGGCGACGAGCCAAGGCATTAGTGGATACGGGGGCCACACACAACTTCATCCGAGAGGAGGCGGCGAAGAAGCTGGGGCTTGCCATCACTCCAACCGGAGGATCAATCAAGTCAGTAAATGCAAAGGCCAAACCAATCGCCGGAGCGGCCAAGGGAGTGAAGACCACGATAGGAGAATGGCAGGGATATGTCTCCTACACAGTGGTGCCCATGGATGACTGCGATATGGTGCTTGGGCTAGAGTGGCTCGATGAGGTACGAGCTTGCATTCTACCATTTTCAGACTCTTTATATATCCTTGATGCAAACACTCCATGCACTATACCGGCCAAGAGGGAGGCCAAGGGGCCGACAATGTTGTCGGCTATTCAATTCGCAAAGGGACTTAGGCGTAGTGAGGAGACCTATGCCATAGTTCCTAAGATAGACGAATGGCCAAAGACCGAGGGCTTGGGGGAGTTGCCCATGGAAGTCAAGGTCGTGCTTGAGGACTTCAAGGACATTATGCCAAAGGAGCTCCCAAAGAAGCTACCACCAAGGAGAGACGTGGACCATAAGATCAAGCTAGTAGCGGATGCTAGCCCGCCCTCACGCACTCCCTATCGGATGGCACCACCTGAATTGGAGGAGTTGAGGAAACAACTCAAAGAACTACTTGATGCGGGGATGATCCAGCCATCCAAGTCCCCATATGGTGCACCAGTGCTCTTTCAAAAGAAGCATGACGGATCTCTACGCATGTGCGTGGACTATAAGGCCTTGAACAAGTTGACGGTCCGGAACAAGTACCCTATACCACTCATTGGAGAGTTGTTTGACCAACTTGGAGGGGCCAAGTGGTTTTCAAAGATAGACTTGCGGTCCGGATATTGGCAAGTGCGGATTGCCGTAGGGGACGAGCCAAAGACCGCCATGGTGACGAGGTACGGGTCTTATGAATTTCTAGTTATGCCCTTTGGTCTCACCAATGCCCCGGCCACGTTTTGCACCCTCATGAACAAGGTATTCCACCCTTACCTGGATAAATTTGTGGTTGTTTACCTTGATGATATTGTTATCTACTCATCCACGTTGGAGGAACACGTGGAGCATTTGAGAAAGGTGTTTCAGGCACTTCGGGAGAATGAACTTTACATAAAATTGGAGAAGTGCTCTTTTGCCCGAGATGAGGTGTCATTCTTGGGCCACAACATCAAGACCGGGCATATCATGATGGAAGAGGCCAAGGTGAAGGCCATACGAGATTGGGAGGCTCCAACCAATGTGCCCCAACTCCGATCTTTTCTGGGGCTAGCCAACTATTACCGGCGCTTCATAGAGGGGTATTCTAACATTGCCACACCCCTCACTAATCTCTTGAAGAAGAACAAGAAGTGGGAATGGGATCCAAAGTGCCGGGAAGCATTTGAAGAGCTAAAGATCAAGGTGACGGAGCAACCAGTCTTAGTCCTGCCGGATCACACAAAGCCATACGAGGTGCACATTGATGCCTCAGACTATGCCATTGGGGGCGTTCTTATGCAAAATGGGCATCCTATTGCCTTTGAGAGCCGCAAGTTGAATGATGCCGAGCGGCTCTACACAGTCCATGAGAAGGAGATGACTGCGGTGGTCCATTGTCTACGAGTATGGAGGCATTACTTGCTTGGGAGCAAGTTTATTGTGCGGACAGACAATGTTGCCACAAGCTACTTCCAAACCCAAAAGAAGCTCACCCCGAAGCAAGCAAGGTGGCAGGAGTTTCTTGCGGAGTATGACTACACATTGGAGTACAAGCCGGGGACAACCAATCGTTTAGCCGATGCCTTAAGCCGGAAGGTAGAGTTGTAGCCATAAGCCAACCCGCCAGCATGTTGAAGGATCGCATACGGGAAGGGCTTGATCAAGACCCGATGGCAAGGAACATCATGGACTTTGCTAGGGAAGGCAAAACCCGATGGTTTTGGATTCGAGATGGCTTGCTATTCACTAAGGGAGACCGCCTCTTTGTGCCCAAATGGGGAAATTTGCGCCGGGAAATACTCAAGGAGTGTCATGATACAAAGTGGGCGGGCCACCCGGGAATGCATCGCACTATGGCACTCATGGAGGATTCTTATTATTGGCCAAGGATGCGGGAGGATGTGGAGGCCTATGTGAGGACTTGTCTTTTGTGCCAACAAGACAAGGTGGAACAACAGCAGCCAACCGGTCTCCTACAACCACTTCCCATTCCTGAGCACCCATTCGAGAGCATATCCATGGACTTCATTACGGCACTACCCAAGTCAGAAGGGTGCGGGACTATCATTGTTGTGGTGGACAGATTTTCTAAGTATGCCATCTTTATTGCTGCACCGCCAGACATCACTGCCGTTGACACAACCAAGCTTTTCACTAAGCATGTGGTCAAGCATTGGGGCATTCCGAAGACCATTGTGAGTGATCGCGACCCCCGCTTCACGGGGAAGTTTTGGTCCGAGCTGTTCAAGCTTTTGGGGTCCGATCTTGCTTTCTCGACGAGCTTCCACCCGCAAACGGATGGGCAGACAGAGCGGGTGAATGCGCTACTAGAGTTATACTTGCGGCACTATGTGAGTGCCAACCAACGAGATTGGGCAAAACTCTTAGACACAGCCCAGTTCTCTTATAATTTGCAGCGGAGCGAATCTACTGGACGAAGTCCATTTGAGTTAGCCACAGGCAGGCAACCGATGACACCTCATAACATTGCTACGGGCTACACAGGGAGTAGCCCCGCAGCATACACATTCGCCAAGTCCATACAGGAGGAGACTGACTTGGCTCGAGCATCCTTGAACAAAGCCGCCAAAAAGATGAAGAAGTGGACAGATCTTAAGCGACGAGCGGTCGAGTTCAAGGAAGGGGACCTTGTAATGGTGAAGCTACTACCACAACAGTTCAAGTCATTGCGACCAGTACACAAGGGGTTGATACGTAGATATGAAGGCCCCTTTCCCATCGAGCGGCGTATAGGCACAGTGTCTTATCGACTACAACTGCCGCCAAAGTTAAAGATCCATCCAGTGTTTCATGTGAGTCAGCTGAAGCCATATCATGCAGACATGGAGGATCCAAGCCGTGGGACATCACATCGGGCGCCAACTTCTGTGGTCACATCATATGACAAAAGCGTGGAGGAGATTTTGGCGAACCGAGTGATACGTAAAAGAGGAGTTCCCCCATACACCGAGTACTTCGTGCGATGGAAGGGTCTACCCGAGGCAGAATCTAGCTGGGAGCACGAAGACCACTTGTGGCAGTTTGCACACAAGATTAAGGAGTTCTGCGATATTCAGGCGACGAGGGCGTCGCCAATTTAGGTGGGGGAGAATGTCACGACCCGCAACTTTCTAGAAGATTCCGGCATACATTGGAGAGGCTTTGGGACATCCGGAAGCTCCCGGAAGCTTGAAGAACACTTTGGAGCACCCCGGAAGATTCTAGACATCCCTTGTACATTCTTTTGTAGGTCATTCTAGAACCTTATAGAAATACATATTAGAAGTATGTAGAAGCTTGTAGATGTGTGGAACATCCTAGAAGATCATTTCTAGCCATTAGATCAAATTGATCATCACCGTCCATTGAGGAGGTGAACTTTTATATATAGGGGAGAGGAGTTCATTTGTAATCATCAAGTTTTCAATCAAAGTATTCAAGCAATACAAAGCATTCTCTCCATCTCTTTGTGTTCTCTCTTTCTAGCACTTTAGCAACCAACTCGGGAGGAAGGCTGACTTGCTAGCGACGCGGGGTTACTAGTCAAGTGCCGCACGGGTTCGAGAAAGTTTGGGTGAAAGCTTTCATCCCGTGACAATATGTACCAATTTATCCATCAAAATATACCAAATCGTAGACAATTAAGCGCAATAGATGTGTCTATTTCTAGTCACATCAAATACCCCCATACTTTAACTTTACTCGACCTCGAGTAAATCAGAAAAAACTACAATCTTTTTGTTTGGCTCAAAGCATCATAACAAAATAACTTATTCTCACTTTCATGCCTCAATAATTTTAAACATGCATAGCATTGAAAGCCGGTGAAAAGTTAACAGTGGAACAATTTCAATCCCTAGACATCTCATACTTAACAAAGTAGTGAACGTGCGTGTGTGGTCATAAACAAGTGTCATATGCAAATTATAGATCCAACAAATGTAAACCCACAATAGTTCAAGTTGTACACCAACACAAGTATAAGCTCACTTGCACACTCTTCTCCACTATCTTAGCCACTTGCAAACACAAATCAAGTAGGTCTTTATTAGCTTGTAGATTGGCCTAGGTATTGGCTTATGAAAGAAAGGGAAAAGATGCATCAACAAGAGAGTATGGTGATATGCACAATAATTAGCTCCTCTTCTTGCATGTTTTTTTGCAATGTAGACTTTAATCATTTTTTTTTCTTTTGTGCCTTGGTTCCCCTTGGAGTCATATTTGTATTAATTCTTTTCAAGGCATCCCTTTTCTTTCATGAATTTCATTCTTTTGATAATGAAGCTCATAAACATTTGAATCATTGAATACAGAAGTGCATGTGAATGAAACACATCATACTCCCTTCAAAGGTATTGATAGAATTCATAGTTAGGCTTATTTGGGAAGGACGATAAGTTAATCAAAGAATGTCGAATGGGGGTTGTTTGTATGCTTAGCATACAATCATTCTTTTGCTTTAAAGCTCAAAAAGGGTACTAGTGATTGATTTTCTTTACATGGTAGGCTTGAAAGGCTCAAACGCATCAAAGATTGCCTATATCACTTTCATGTTTGCAAGTAGTCTAGACATACGCCTCAAAGAGCATGTAGTTAAGTTCTAGCATGTATTAGAGACTTCTTAAGACTATCACAAAGTTCACACAATCTTCACTAAGCTATGCACACTTCGCAAGTCATGACAATAACGTGCTCAAAATATTCAACTACTAAGTTAAAGTAAAATTTTCATTAGAGTTCAAAGTGTTCCAAGGTTAACAATTCACCTATGTTCAAAAACATGCATGATATCAATTAGGTTTCATCATGGGCTAGTGATTCTAAGCATGTTTTCATTACTAACTATGAGCGCAAAATGTTCAAAATTATCGATGTTTTTTTTATTTTTTAAAATAAGAAAAACAATAACACACCACTAATACCTCCCCCATACTTAAATCTTACATTGTCCCCAATGTAAGGCAAAAATATAAGAAAAGAGAATCTAACTACTAAAGCAAAAAAATAAATAGGGAGAAAGGAAACTAACTCCCCTTGGGTTTCCTCTCAAGCAGCGCCTTTGTTTAACGTCGGTGGCCCGACGCCAGTTCTCTCGCTTAAGGCGATGCCTATTCGCCTTGCACCTCTTGGAGGGTTTTTGTCTTTTCACTATGTCGTCTTCCTCCAAAGAAGTCAGTTGAGGTCGATCAAGATCTACCTCATGGCATCCCTTAACTTTTTGTCCCCTATGCTCGCCTTTGGGAATCTCATTCTGGTGAGATTCCTTGTTATCCACCTCGATATCTGTTTGTTGTTCAAGTATTGATGGCCTCAGTACCATCGTTGCTGGAGTTTCTACCTCTTTGCCACTGTCGGTGATGTTGTCTTCGAAAAAATAGTCCCAAGGATCCATTTCATCACAGTATTCTTTCGCCGACTCCTCTTCCACAACACATGATTCATCTAAGTATTCAACAAAGCTCCCAGTGGGAAACATACCTTGCGGAGTTGTAGGATGTACAAACTCCTTTTCTTCTATTGGCACCTGTGTCTCCTCTTCTAGCTCGGGTGGCATCAGTACCACCTTCTCCATAGTCTCCTCTTCTTCATCACTCCATGATTTGAATGCAATGGTCTCCTTTTGTGCTGCTATCCGATCGGCCGATCTTATTAGTTGCTCCATTTGGTTACCCAAATTCTGAGTGCTAGCCTTGAATTCCTGTTGGAATTGCAAAGTTCTATCATTAAGTGTTGAAACAAGATCATCTAAAGACTCACCAGGGGTATGGTATTGAGGTTGTTGTGGCCATGGCGGGTATTGCGGTATGTTGGACTGCATGTAAGGTGGAGGTGGGCTCATCCATTGATTATCATAGTTGAGAGTGGGATGATCACTCCAACTTGAGTTTGATGCACTTTGTCCACTCCCTACGCCAAGTTGGTGCACAAGATACTCCAATTCATCTAGTCGCCTATAGTCCTCCATGAAAAGATCCAATTTCTCAGAAATCAACTTGTAAGCACGAACAAACAAGAGTAGTGGTGGGGGAAACAAAGAGAAAGAAACAAAACAGAAAATATTAACACAAAAATATACAACGCCTCCCCGGCAACAGCGCCAAAATTTGGTAGCGCTTATCGTGTACGCCCAAATTAACCCCACTCAATCCTCAAGATTGATAACAATAATGTAGTAGCGTGAGTAGGGATCGATCCCACGAGGAGGTGTGAATCTTTGTGTTAATGAAAATCAAAATCAAAACAATAAAAGATGGGGTTGTGAATGAATTTATACTAATTAAAATTAAAACTAAAGATTAAACTAATGAAAGCGATTCTTGGTATCGGTCGACTCTTCCTTGGAATTATCATCTATTTCATCGATTCAAAAAAGACTCAATTTTTCGTACGAATATTCATCGTTGGACGTTTGATCCAATAATCAAAGTCATATCTCACCTTACGTTTAGTTAAGTAGCCCAAGCGTTCTAGTTTAACCCTTATCAAACAATCAATCAAAATACAAGCGATTAAGATTTAAATCGATGATAGCATATGAACTAGTGAGATCGATGAAGCTAAACAACATAATCCAAGCGTCTATGTTTAATCTAGTCAAGTGTTCTTCCTAAGAATTTAACAAACTCACAAACGGAAATTCATCAATCTTAGTTGCTTCGTAAATTAGAGGGATCAAACGATTCCGTATTTGATATCTAATTTAGCATTAGATTTCATACAAGTTATTAGGTTGTCAATCCAATAAACAAACACCAATCATATCAACAAAATCAGAAAAAAACTCTTGATACTCAATAAAATTGATAATTAAAGCGTAAGAATCTCCCCAAGATAAATAAAATCCAAGGATTTGTCTTCCTCAACCAAGAATTAAAAACTAACTAGACATAATCTAAGATAAATCAATAAATAAAAACAATGGAAATAAAACTAATCCAATCTCCGCTCGTCGAGGTGTCAATCCCGCCTTCGCTTCGATCTTCGTAGCCGTCTTCAACAAAATTGAAAGAAAAAATTGTAAAACTATCCTAAACTACTCTACCCTAACTATCGAGATGTTTTTTTGTTTGATTTTTGTCCATATATGTATAGGGAGGCTGATGGAGTAGGTTAGAATCCATGTGGGAAGGAAAGAAATCAAGTCTTTACACTTTCCAAAACTCTGCAGGCGTAGCTACGCCAGAAAATGGCGTAAGGACGCCTGATGACGTGTCAAAAATATGCCTTCCCATTTTTCTGGCGTATTTATGCCTCCGAATGGCGTAATTACGCATGTCCATGCCGTAGCATTGGCGTAATTACACCTGATAATGGCGTAATTACGCCTGTCTTTTATTTTCTGGCAAGTTTTTTATTTTGGCCGTAACGTTCTCGTCCGAACTCTGAATTTGATGAATCAGCTGTCCACGCGAAGATAACTTAAATTTCTACAACTTTGCTATGAACCACATTTCCAAAACATGGTTAAAACATATAGAAATTTGAGGAGAAAGGAGCAACAAGTGTCTTGGATTCCGGTTTTTTTTCCTCTTTTCTTCAACTTTACTCATTCTTTCATCATTTTAGCTTGATTTCTTCACCTTCTCCTACATTTACACAAATATACGAGTAGGTAGCATATGTACCAATTTATCCATCAAAATATACCAAATCGTAGACAATTAAGCGCAATAGATGTGTCTATTTCTAGTCACATCATAACTCCCCTTGGGTTGCCTCCCAAGCAGCACCTCTGTTTAACGTCGGTGGCCCGACGCTAGTCCTCGTGATCATTCGAAGTGAGGTGGATCCTCTAGAGCCACCTTGATGTTCAATTGTCCACCTTCCTCGTTTAGGATTCCATCGTAGTAATGCTCAATCGGTGACCATTCACCTTGAATGTCTTAGTGGTGTCCAAACTCTGAATTTCCACTGCACCATGGGGGTACACATTAGTAATGATATAAGGTCTATGCCATCTAGAACGAAGCTTACCGAGAACTAGGCGAAGGCGTGAATGGTAAAGGAGCACTTTTTGACCAACTTCAAAACTCCTCCTTGATATCATTTTTTCATGGAAGTCCTTCGTCTTATCCTTGTAGATCCTTGCACTCTCATAGGCCTCATGTGGGGTCTTCCCACCTTAACAGTGTTAGGATAACAAAATTTGAACTAAACATGCATTTTATAACATTTTAGGGTTCCGATTGTTACGTGAGCTAATAGGATTACAGGCCAAAATAAAAACTTCGTAACTTAATAGATATATTCCTAAACAAGAATGCTAACGTTTTAGATTTATACTACTCCTAGTACTAAACATAAACAGAGTCCTATGCATCTTGTATCCTTGTAGCTCACTGCTTCAACCCGACCCTTAGCCCCTTCAGTCCAAAAGCGTACCTACAGGGACAACGCATCGTGAGCATACAAGTGTTTACTTAACATCATATTAAAAGGCATAACAGTAAATGCATAACATCTTAGTTAAGTAAAATTTGTTGGTCGTTCTTTAACTTCTTTTTGTTGTCCCTGATTCTCATTCATGTATAAGGGCATCTTACCATAACATAAACATCGTGTGGTATCTTACCACATGGGCATCTTACCCAATCGTATGGCATCTTACCATATCATAAACATTGTGTGACATCTTACCACATGGGCATCTTACCCAATCATATGGCATCTTACCATATCATATACATCGTGTGGCATCTTACCACATGAGCATCTTACCCAATCATATGGCATCTTACCATATCCTATACATCGTGTGGCATCTTACCACATGGGCATCTTACCCAATCATATGGCATCTTACCATATCATATACATCGTAACATCATTTAAACCATCATAACATATAAACATCATTTCATGTAAACGTCATCATTTCATCGTACATACTTATGCGATAAATGCATAGTCATCATGTAGAGGCGTGTTTTACCGTCCGATGCCTGTACGTTTCTTACGTACCTTTTTAAAAGGAGGAGAAGTAGATAACTCTATCTCCTTGATTGCGCTGGTACCTGGGATGGTTCTACAAAACCACATAATACCATATTAGATGCCTCAATACAATCTAATACCATAAACTTAACAAAATAAATAATCATCATATTTTTCAACATTCTGCCTCTCTCGATTGATCGGCCCCAAGGTCTCGATCGATCGAGAAAATATGCATAAACAGTGCCCAAACACCCTACCTCGATCGATCGATCGAAATATTATACCGATCGATCGAGGAGCTTCATCGATCGATCGAAAATTCCTTTCGATTGATAAGCCCCTGAATTTTGAACCATGCTTTAAATCCTCTGCCTCGCTCGATCGATCGGGACAAGAATCTCGATCGATCGAGCACTCTGAAAATCAGGACTTCCCCAGATTTTCGAGCACCTCATTTCCTACCATCATTTCTACTTCATAAAGCGTAAAACATGCTTGAACAAAAATGTTATAAGCTTCATAAAACTACCATGCATGTGTTCAAATCAAAGGTTTAACAAAACCTAAGCTAACATGCATCATAACAACATCAAAATCTTCAACCTCATCCAAAAATTCAGGAAAACAGGGCATGCCAGTTCTGCCCAGATTTTCGAGCACTTATTTTCATAACAAGAAAACCAACACATAGCATATGTAACATGCTCGAACAAACATGCTAGGAACTTCATAATACTTCCATGTAAACATTCATACCAAGGTTTCGTTCAAACCTATAGTAGCATGCATAAAAATCATCCCACCAAAACCAAACCCACTCAAAAACTCTCAAAAAAACAGAGTATGACTTACCCCTCTACTTTTGCTCCTCTTTTTGCAAGGTTTTTAAAACCCTTCAAACCAAGCTTTTCCTTCCCTTGTTCTGCAGCTCAAGGGCGATTTCAATGGGGGAGGAGAGAGGGAAGAGGAGGAGATGGAGGAGATTTTGATTGAAAGGTAATGAGGGGAAGTATGGGTTGAGAGGGGATGGGTTGCCAAGTTGGAGTAGGTTGCACTTGGGGGAGGGTGGCCGAGATTGTGGGGGGTGGGGTGGTGTGGTTGGGGTGGTCATGTGATGTTTAATTGTGCCCCGGTATTTAGCACGATGTATTAAAAATATCCTAACTCGATACTTTTCATCTTTATTTAATTAATACATCCTTTAAAACACTCAACATGCCTCCCTCATCATATCATCATAACATAATTATAACCCCTAATTTAAAAGTACCACAACTCCCTTAAACACATCGTAAATCATCATCATAGTACATAATTACAAGACATTTCGGGGGTATTACACCTCATTCCTTATCTCTTCTAGTTCTTGCAATTGCAACTTCCGATGCATGCCACTCTCATCATAGTTCATGTTGAAATGCATCACAGCCTAGTAAGCTCTATGCTCCAACTCTACAGGAAGATGACATGGTTTACCAAAAATTAGAGGATATGGTGACATACCTATTGGAGTCTTATATGTAGTCCGGTAAGCCCAAAGTGCGTCATCCAGTCTTAAGCTACAATCCTTCCTTGTTGGGTTGACAGTCTTTTCCAATATGGCTTTGATTTCTCGGTTAGAGACCTCGGCTTGGCCATTTGTTTGCGAATGGTAGGCGGTGGAGACTGTGAGGGCCCGTTCCTAATGTGGTGTTTAATTATCACATAGTGATGAATTTGTGTAAACAGCGGAAGATTAATTTCAAATGTCTTGTTAAATGGCCCTAAAAAATTTTCACTTTTAGGTGATACATATATACTGATACTTAAAATATGTAATTATAGTTTCCAATTCAACATGTTGATCATAACATAAATTATCAAGTATATCATCAACCAGTAGTAGAATAATTAAAATACAGATACTCGGGGCATACCCCGGAAATTTAAAACATAAGTAAAAATATTCTAACAACTACTGGGACACCAAACATAAAATATAAACCTGAGCTCGCTCTCAAGGAGCTCTGGTATCTCTCGATGCGTTGCTGTAAGCATCGTCACCATGTCCTCCTGTAAAGCCTGTCATACCCGAACAATAAAAGACATGACAGCCCCCACAAAGGGGGTCAGTACCCCAGTACGAGAAATAAATCAATCATGTCAAATGACAAAGTATCATGCAATGCATACCATGTATGAATGCGATGTATGAATGGGTACAAGGAATCGAATATCAAGATACCAAAATCGGAGTCCAAAGGAAGGTATCATCAAATCATCAAAGCTCGAGCAGAGGGTGACAGTATACGTACATTGCGCTAGGAAAACTCATCCTAAGTACGTTACTGCATCCAGCCCTCGTGTCTAGGTCCGGTCGCACCTGCACGTGACTACAGTTACTACCTATACTGCCTGTCATCGCCATGCTCGTCGTACCCGACACTCAGAGTAAGTCAACTCAGTCAAATCATGGATATCAAAGGAATGATAGATCAATATGATATGCCCATGAATCATTTATGCATCAAATGACATATGCAACTCAATATATCATGCAATCTCATGTGAAAGTATATACAAATCATGTAATTTCACATATCATGTAATCCAAGACATTCATCATGTCATATAGTCACATAAGAATCATATAGTGACAAATAAGCATATAAATCAAATAATGACATATAAGGCCATACTTAGCATCATTACGCGTCTTTGCCAGACGTCATGATAAAACTCATTTCAACGTACCTCGGACCAACTTTACTTTACCGAGTGCGCCTCAATAATCCCGGAATTAATAAACCTGGTCATATACTATAAATATTATTGCTAAGTGTTTAAATGACACAAAAGCTAAAATAAGTTTTTATAGGTGTTTTCCTACTGAATTTTCCTTCAAAATCAGACTGACCAGTTTTAGTAGAAAATTCATAATAAAATTATATGACTTTCAAATCACCCGATTCTAGTGCTCAAAGTTCAAAAACTCAAAGGACTTTAATTTCTTGTCTAAAGCTGCTGAGCTAATTTTTTCATTAAAAGTAGTTAAAACGCCAAATACATGGCTTTCAAAATTCTGTTTTCCAGCTCGAGCAGTGTTTGTAAAATCATCATAACATTTTCATTTACATCCAAAATGGCTAATTCCAGTGGCAAAAGATAAAAAACGCAAAGTACTAAAATACTTATTTCTGGAGATGTTTCGAAATTCCTAACCCAAAATGCTCAGGAACTCGAAATATACACTGCATAGGATTTTCGCCACATGCAGAACATGATTTGCACACTTAACTTATAAAATTCATAATTAATTGAAAATAAGTCCAAATCAAGTCATATGTTTTTTTTAAATTCAAGAGAAAGAAAAGATCTACTCATTCATATTAAAACCGACATCAAAATAGAAAAAAAACGTCGTGAAAAGTTCAAAATTCCACACTGCATGTGTATTTCCAGCACATGCAGAGTTGAATCTGCCATCAATTAGTAAAATGAGCATATCGTCCTCATAACAATTGCAAATGGTCTCAAATTTCAACCATAGAACCACAGCTCATATATCTAAAACTTTCATGTTTTGGTCAAAATCTGATTCGAAAGTTAAGGAACTCGAAAATATGAGACAACCTACTGCATGCAACCATAGTTTCTGCTGAAACTTAGGGTAGCATGAGTTACACTTCTTTTTCAAAACAAAAACTTTAAAACTTGACCCCAACCACCATAAATCGAATATTAAAAACAAAAAGGGAAAGATATACCTTCCAAGCTTTAAAAAACACCCAAAGCCTTGAAGCTCTTCTCAATTCCTACTCAAAACCAAGCTTGCATGCAAGATTTGAGCAAAATTGATGAAGGAAAAGAAGGTGGAGCTTTTTCGAATTTTAAAGGAGGAAGGAGGAGAAGATGGCTTGCTTGTGAGTGATAAAGATGATGGAATATCAGAATGACAAACACAAGCAATTCTAAACCATATATAAAGGAAAGAGGCGTGGGATACTAGGCAAATTTATTGAATTTTTTTTTTTTAAGTCATTTCATGTCCCAATATACCCATGTGTCTCAATTATAATTTAAGTGATATATTTTGCATGTCTTGGCCAAAAATATGGCATGCAATTTAATAATTTGTTGTATTTTAACTTAATTATGATTAGGTGTTATGATCCGGAACACTTCATCTCGAATTCTTCGCTTTTTAATGACCCGGGTTTACTAACTCGAGGTTAAGCGTATTTAATTAATAACGGGGCCTTACACTTCTTCCCCTCTTAAATAAAATTTCGTCCTCGAAATCACAAAACTAAGTATAACTCAAATAAATCAAAACATATGAGATGTCTCAATCTCATTCATAGATACATAAGGATCATCATGTATCAATGACAACTGCTGTGGTCGTCTCAACGATCTACCACTTAATCAAGGTTCTCTATGATTCCACAAAGTTCAAAATATCGAGGCAACATCAACGATCTACCACTTAACGAATCATATTGATCATCGCAAATGTAATATTTCCATATTTACCTGATTCTCAACTCGAAGTCTAACAATATATTTCTCTTTGGCATAGCAAATCTGCTCACCTCACGCCAAATTTTAATCGTTTTCGCAGAAATTTTATCGTTCCTGGCATTTTTTTCTCGACAATCTTAAGTTATGCCAAAATTTCTTATCAATTTTCTATCATCACATCAGCGATCGGTAATTCTGGTTCTGCAAAACCTGAACCGATGCCATCCCAAAAGTTTCTGAAACTTAAATTATAGGAAAATTCTACTGGTGAATAATGATTTCTGTCAATTCCCACTAAATTCACTACTATTAATCGAGACATAACTTCCAAGGTCTGGATATTTTCTCAGTTGATCCATCTGTATGGGTATGCTAAGCAATACTCATTGCTAACTTAGTATCCATTAATTCTGAAAATAGTTTCGAATTCTGATATTATCACCGGATCTCAATCAGATACATTTATTACAGAAACTCACTGTAACTAAACCACATTATCCATATCTTAAACATGTCGTCTTCTCATAGACATATAGACTATCACATGAAATCAATATCTTGTATTGAATAGTCAATCAATTTCGATTCAACTTGTTTCACAATCTATGTTTGTAAATATTTGAGTTATAAAACTCAAAACTAGAAATCCCAAATTCGTTGTGGTACTTACAAATCCTGTAATATCCCACTAGGTCTCGTATTTTTATCTTGACCTGCTGGCATGTCAAACAATTTTGCCACAAAATTCAAAAATTTCTTTCTTTATACCATCTCATCATAAATAGGATCTCGAGAATGATACATCTCATCATTCCCAGAATAACACTATGTTCTCTATAGTGTGCTTTCTGTTGTAATACGTCTTTCAAATCAGTAAAATTCGATGTTATATACTGATTTTTCATTCGCAACCACCACTAAATGGCATACTAATTTTACTTGGTTGATAAGACAGAACCAATTTCTTAACTCAATATCTGTACGGTTCTGTCCTTCGAGTCCTTCCGATCGTCAAAATCAGAGGTTATCAAACTGCAAAGCAAACATCGATGCTACAATTTTAGGTTCAGTGCATCTGCTACTAGTTTCATTTTCCTTGATTTATATTGACTATCAAAGTCAATTCTTTAATAAATCCAGTCATCGCTTATATCTCAAGAATATGCAATCATCTTTTCATGATACATTAGAACATATCTTCAAATCTTTGACATACGTATTTGCACAACTACATATCTCCCTGAACCAGTTAAACCAAAACAACATTGGGGTTGTAGTCCATTTCAGTTTCTGTTATGAAAACTACGTTCTCATTCATCTGACCAAACGAATATCAAATTTCTTCTTGGTCAATTAGTTCATAAGACATGCTATCCTAGAATATCCTTCCGTAAAAGCCTGTAGTATCTGTCAAAATTCATAAAACTTTTCATCTTGAGTACAATGATTGGTCTTGGCCAAATTAGTACTATCTTTACTTTACTGGAATCAACAGGTATCTGGTGAGATGATATCACTTATCCCAAAACAACACTTGATTCAACCAAGATTTACATTTCAATAACTTGGTACACCCTTTGAGCTTCACGAAGCGTCTGAAAAATCAATGACATGTGTTCTGTGTGGTTGCTTCCGGATCTCGTATACACTAGTATACCACTAATGAATATGATTACACTTCCGCCCAAAAGTTACGGAAAATTTTCTTCATCAAATTCATAACTCTACCGGTATAATTGTCAGACCACACGACATTTCCAAAAATTCAAAATGTCTATATCTGGTTTGACCAATTGCCTAGAGAATATTTTCTCCTCTGACTCAAACTGATGGTAACCAGAGTAAAAATCGTTCTTCTTATACATTAAAGTTCCTTACAACTTGATCAATTACTTTTCGATCTTAGGCAGTGAGTATTTATTCTTGACAATAGCCCGATTCAACTACCTTTAATCGATACATCTCTTCATCATATCATTTTTCTTCTTCACGAACAATACTGATGTTCCCTCAACGTGACATACTCAGACATATGTACCAGTATCGAGGATATTCAGCAACTATTCATATATCTGTCAACTCTGCTGATGACATTCCGTACAGTGCTTTCGATATCAAATCTATTCCTTGTCATCAACGAATAGTTAAAATCAATTTCCTTCTTAGTGAAAATTCTTTCATTTCCTCAGGAAAATCCTGGTAGGTTTTCTTACCTCTATAATATCAGTCAACCTCGACTCTTTTTGATAAGCATCAACTGCTTATTATCAAATATCCCTCGTTTTCCAAGTATTGCAATTTTAGCTTGCTATTCGTGGCGATAAACATTTCATTTGTAGCCACAATATAATCAAAAATTCATTATACTCTGAAATCAACTTACAATATCTCAAAATTTATCGGAGTATCCATGCCCTTGATACAATCAAAACCATATTTCGACAACATCATTTAATTCAAATCCAAAACACTATCAACAAACTGTAATCTGCAGTTCACTATTACAAGTGTGGATAGAATAATTATCACTGCTGATGTATTTTCCCAATCATCATTATTAATGCACATTTGATGCAATATATGAAACCAATGATTTTATCTCAAATCAAACTTGTAAGGACCCCCGTGCCCTTAACCCGTAATTAGTGCATTAAGCCATACCATGAGTGCATATAATCATACCATCAGGGGAAAAACCCTATGCAAGTGCAACACCGTATGCTACCCAGAAAATTTCTTGCATTCAATTCCCAATATTCAAATTCCCCCTACCATTATTATTCACATAACATGCACCCACATAATACACTAATATGCTCTTAGTTCATTTAGCAATTTCCATAATTAATTGCATGCAACCATAATGAACAGAAAGAGGCCATAGCCCATTTATACATCCCATATACACGTAAGGTGTACTCAATGAATAAACGTGTATTTGATGCATAAAACACTATACCGGATACCGCTACTGGTACTTCTATCCTGGAAGCACCTTCCAAGCACAAGTCGATCTCAACACCGGATCTGAGCGTCCATCCAACCAGCTCTGGTACCTCGATCCTGGAAGTACCTCTAACCAAAAGCCCGAGCTCGACTCCAAAGCCGCTACACCTGTGTTACCTGCCCCAACAGAGACAGCCCCCACACGGGGTGAGCATACCAATACCACCAATCACAAAATAATAATATTGCAATTCATAATTTACAGAATGTAAATGCCATAATTTAAATGATACTCCCTGGATGGCAATACCCTCATCCGGGATCCCATGCATTGTCCCTGTTCTCAAAATAACCAAACTCATCAAATTCCCAAAGCCAGTTAATCACCATATAGATTAACTAATACAGTTCTATCATGTCAGCTCCATAATCAATATGTAAAATCATTATACATAGGCCATAGATTTCACATATATTTAACCAAGGATTCCATGTTCCCGTAACATTGCTCGCTCCACAATAGCGGCATTCTTAACCCAGCGCACGCTCAACAATAGCGGCGTCATAACCGGTAGTGCTCAACGGCGACAACACCCAATCGTTGCTCGCTCTAAAGCGGCACCCTATGATTTCCAATGTATGTCTATTTATCACAGTTACCATATACCATGCATATCATTATCCATTTGAAGTAAATATAATGCACCATGCATTTCAATACTTACCACATGCCAGATATTGCAATGTCCATATAATACCATTACCATACACCATGTATTCCAATGCCCATTTAATACCATTATCACAAACCATGCATATTACAGTTGCAATACTATAATAGGTTATGCTCGTATGTCCCACGTACCTTAAGTCTCCGTAGTCCAAGCCAAACCTTCCTTGAGTCCCATGCCTAGAGAAATATGTGCTAAAACACATAAACGACTCAAAATCAAGAATAAGCATGCGATCACGTGCCCACGCACGTTCAAGACTCCCAATCATATCGTCAATCCATGACGATTACCAAAATAAAAGCCCCCCGGCTAAGCATGCATACTACCCAAAATATTCCATTTTATATGATTAACAGATAGCCAAAAACCCAACCAAAAATTCCGTTTAATAAGCTTGGTTCCAATCAAACCATTTTAAAAGCCTAACATTCTCATTGGAATGTGAACAACACTCCGGAAGTCGGCCCTTTAGACCTCGGTTCCAAAATCCCAACATTTTCCAACATATTCGAAAATCCATGCAGGTGAACAGTGCCGCGATCGATCGCCCATCAGGCGCGATCGATCGCGCAAGCCTACTGCCCGAAAAAAATCAATCCGCGATCGATCGCCACATCTCGCGATCGATCGCTGAGACCCTCGCGATCGATCGCCCCCTTTTCGCGATCGATCGCCGATACTGTACATCTTCTACAAATTCCAGTAGCATGTCGCGATCGATCGGCGCCTCGCCAAGATCGATCGCGGACTGCGATTTTTCGAAAAACTCGAGTTCTAATGGTGTTTTTCACACCCAACTCCAAACCAACACCCCATACCACCTCAATGCCTCAAATACAACAATTAAACTCCATGAAAACACTGAAATCAACATTTTGGATTTTAACCCAAAACCCCCAAATGCCATAACCAACCCAAAACTCAACCACACAACACAAAACCACAATCAAATTGAAGCCAAAAGAGAGGAGAAGAATATTACCTATCTTTCTTCAAGAAATCCGGCCCCCATAATCGAGTTCTAACGATTTTGCTTCAACCATAGGGAAGGGGAAGGGTTTGGGGCGAAGGTGGCGTGAGAGGGGGAGGAGAGGAGAGAAATGGATTCCAAATGACGGAATCCCGAGTCCAACGGGTATATATAGCAAAATACCCCAACACACCAAAACCTCCGCAAATACATCATGATTCATTAAAAATCATCTGTTTTCAAAAACTCACCCTCCAACATCAAATCCCCAGACTGGCCCCAACACAAGGCACCCCGGACTCCAAGTCCCACTAAAAACCCAAATCATAGGCTTTCCACCAAAATGAGAATACAATCTCAACCTTTGGATCCAACGATCACAAATGCCCAATCTAACAACCTCGGGAGACCCAAACCGCAATTAATTCCTAATTGCCACAATTAAAAAAAATCCATCCAGGATTAATACTACACCGGGATTAACACCATTAATTCCCGGACATCACAATTATCCCCTACTAATAAAATTTCGTCCCCGAAATTGCACCGGTGTACTCCACGTAACACCAGGACTACACAAACAAAACAAAGCCAAGACCCCGATTCTGAACCACCTTAGAATCGAATTAACAACTGCGAGAATACCAGTCTCGCACTAAGACCTAAAATAGAGCAACCGCCAAAACCAATACAACCCGAAAGATAACAACATACCTCGACGTGAATCGTCCCAGAAGTCAGTCCACCATGACTGAAACTCAACCAAACCTTCATTAATCTCGACATAGATATCTCTCCATGATATCTCCATTACTTGTCCACGATGCTTAACACGCATCGTTATGATGAGGACTACTAGCATACGACAGTATACTCACAGAAAATCCGGTTCCGCTTCCCAGCCCATCTCCTCCAAAGGAGTAGTTGCACCACTTGCAACCCGGACCGGGTTACCCACGGTCACTGATCCACACAAAACACATCACCGAGGATGTTTACACCGGTGTGTTCCAAGAAATCATATCTTGGTCCCGACACACCCTCAAGACTCCACAAAGTCTCAAGTTCCACAGAGGTCACGCAAAACAATCACTTGCATCCCCGCCACGCGTGTCAACCACGACACCAAACAAATCCGAGTCCTAGCCACCCCTTGTCTATCCTGGGATTTTACAATCCTAAAACAGGGAGGCTATCGAATTAACCAGCAAGAACTACCATGGTTTCAAAACACAACAATCCCTCCTCCGGGGAAGTCAAACAACCCTCACGATCATTCATCAGAATGCATCGTGCCAGCGAGATTACCGATCTCGAGGTCCCACAATCTCACACCGGAGATTCACCAAACCAAGCATACAACTCGACGTTCAACAATGAACAAAATAACATTGGCATTCGTATACACTCACGGCATACATGCCCAAACACCAATCACAACATGCATACACAATGCAATAGACTCGGGTATCTCCAATCACACCCAAATCCCAAAACCAACTGTCAAACCCCGATTATTCTCGCCCCACGGAGAATGATGGTTGACAAACCAAAACCAAAGGGTGTGATTTCAACATCACCACCACACGAACCAAAATAACGAATCTCCCCAAAAGATTCAACCGGTAGGAATCACAATACCGTCTTCCTCTCAAGGAAGAAGTCATGAATCCATGATCCTCCAATCCTCGAATTACCGTTCGGAAAACCTGGTATATTAATACCAAAACATATCCCGGAACCCAGAAATATACAATTGGTTAGAGTAGTGCATCAATACTACCATTACCCAATCCAAAAATCCGTATACGCCATGTATACACCTTCCAACGATGCTCTGTACTAATACCATAGTACTCCAAAATCGAGCATCTCCCCGAAGACGTCTCCTCAAACGTCTCACCGAGGTAAGAAATCCATTACTCGGTCCAACATCAGTAATGCTTACCATGGCTGACTTACAATCAAACCACGACCGATGCAAGCTGTCTCCAAGACAGTACAATCCAAATCTCTCCAAGAGATAAAAAAAAATCAATATAGTAGTGTCACCCCACTAACTATATCTCACAAACCATTGTGACTCCCATTGCATGCCATATGCAAGGATGCTCAACTAGAGCTAACCACAACTTGTTGACACTCACGTTGGTAATACCAACAAACTTGAGCTGTCCCAGCACAAGTCCCTCAAAACAATGACGTATAACGTCCCCGTGAGGTATTCCCTACCTCAAACACCATGCCACATAGAGACTACAAGAGTCTACCATAACCCTCATCGTATCACCATACGATTCACCAAACTCGAATCCAACGAGCATTATAATAGCTACCACAAGCACACTAAAGCACTGCAACAATACCTGGCTAGTGATTCGCTGGTCCCATAGGCTTATACCAACCTATTAACGCGACACACATTCCATCCCGGTATACCATACCGCCCAAACCATTAGAGTTGTGGGTCATTGCCCAACATATCTCTAAAACACCAAAGCACACTGGACAACCCGGCGTCCACGCTCAATTATCATGCAATCCTAATCCATTAGGACTTCTTCCACGCCCTTAGGGTGGGTGTAACCATGTTTACTCCTCATCACAATAACAAGCGAGTAGTTTCCTCAATGACTACTCTTACCACCATTCACTTGGCCTTAGCCATCCCAGCGAGCATACCCAAGGGTATCATTGCTCGTCAATAATATACCTCCATAATACGATGCGTACTCTCACCGGTACAATGCATCAATGATCCATCGAGCAAACCTGCTCGGCAAAAGGTCTCGTCAACTAAATACCCAGACCCTACCATGTGCCCACCATCGGCACTCAAACCATACAACCATATACATAAACATGAATGCATAAATCACCAAAATGACGCCAAGCGTCCACATAGTTATCCCAAATAACATCGTCGAACATATGACGGTACCTGTCGATACACGACATCCATAATCTCATCGTCAAACACATGACGGTAAATAATAATACACCATAATCACCATACTGATAACAAAAGTAATATGCCATACCTCATCGCTATCGAGATAGCGGAATACCTGTATCCATCGTCCACCAGCGGTACATAAGCAGCACCCATCGCTCGTAGGCGGCATAATCCAGTGCTACACACATAGCGGTATAATCCATCGCTATCGAATCAGCGGCATGATCCCTCGCCATGGAGTCAGCGGCATAAAATGTCGCTATAGATATCCGGCGGTATAAACCATCGCCAATAGAATACCCGGCGTAACCGTCGCCAATAAAATACCCGGCGTAACCATCGCCAACAAAATACCCGGCGTAACCATCGCCAATAAAATACCCGGCGTAACCATCGCCAATAAAATACCCGGCGTAACCATCGCCAATAAAATACCCGGCGTAACCATCGCCAATAAAATACCCGGCGTAACCATCGCCAATAAAATACCCGGCGGAACCATCGCCAATAAAATACCCGGCGTAACCATCGCCAATAAAATACCCGGCTAATCGCGGACTCAAGAGGTACTCACACTCATGTAGTACTTTGTTCCCGATCACATCGCTACGTCATGACAACGGCATCATCGCTTCGACGTGACAGCGGCATGTATCATCGCTTCGACACGACAGCGGCATCATCGTTTCGACATGACGGTGGTACCATCGCTTCGACGTGACAGCGGCATTTACCATCGCTTCGACACGACAGCGGCATTTACCATCATTCCGGCATGACAGCGGAAATACCCTTCGCTTCGACGTATTAGCGGCATAATATCCCTCGCAATAATAATATGACAGCGGCATTTTTCCTTCGCTTCGACATATTTGCGGCAAATATTCTTCATCGCTATAATACGACAGCGGCAAGTATTCATATCGCTACGCCATGCATGCAACCGTAATGCATAACCCGTATTTCAATAATTGTTTCGGCACGACAGCGGCATCATCGCTTCGACGTGACAGCGGCATTTACCATCGCTTCGACACGACAGCGGCATCATCGCTTCGACGTGCATGCAACCGTAATGCATAATCCGTATTCCCATAAACATCGCCATGAGTGTATTTTAATGCACCTCGCTCCAACATGTAGCGGCAAAGCATTAAAATCATCACTCCGATGTATACCTATGCAACCGTAATGCATAGTCCATGTCTCATAAGACCCTGCAACCACCATGGTTAGCAACACATATGCCAATGATGAACACATATCATAAACGCACATAAGCAATCATGCATAAGTATGTGCTTCTCATTCCCAATAACATGTTCCTAGGCCCTCAACAGCCCCAAAGAGCTAACCACTGCTCTGATACCACTAATGTAAGGACCCCCGTGCCCTTAACCCGTAATTAGTGCATTAAGCCATACCATGAGTGCATATAATCATACCATCAGGGGAAAAACCCTATGCAAGTGCAACACCGTATGCTACCCAGAAAATTTCTTGCATTCAATTCCCAATATTCAAATTCCCCCTACCATTATTATTCACATAACATGCACCCACATAATACACTAATATGCTCTTAGTTCATTTAGCAATTTCCATAATTAATTGCATGCAACCATAATGAACAGAAAGAGGCCATAGCCCATTTATACATCCCATATACACGTAAGGTGTACTCAATGAATAAACGTGTATTTGATGCATAAAACACTATACCGGATACCGCTACTGGTACTTCTATCCTGGAAGCACCTTCCAAGCACAAGTCGATCTCAACACCGGATCTGAGCGTCCATCCAACCAGCTCTGGTACCTCGATCCTGGAAGTACCTCTAACCAAAAGCCCGAGCTCGACTCCAAAGCCGCTACACCTGTGTTACCTGCCCCAACAGAGACAGCCCCCACACGGGGTGAGCATACCAATACCACCAATCACAAAATAATAATATTGCAATTCATAATTTACAGAATGTAAATGCCATAATTTAAATGATACTCCCTGGATGGCAATACCCTCATCCGGGATCCCATGCATTGTCCCTGTTCTCAAAATAACCAAACTCATCAAATTCCCAAAGCCAGTTAATCACCATATAGATTAACTAATACAGTTCTATCATGTCAGCTCCATAATCAATATGTAAAATCATTATACATAGGCCATAGATTTCACATATATTTAACCAAGGATTCCATGTTCCCGTAACATTGCTCGCTCCACAATAGCGGCATTCTTAACCCAGCGCACGCTCAACAATAGCGGCGTCATAACCGGTAGTGCTCAACGGCGACAACACCCAATCGTTGCTCGCTCTAAAGCGGCACCCTATGATTTCCAATGTATGTCTATTTATCACAGTTACCATATACCATGCATATCATTATCCATTTGAAGTAAATATAATGCACCATGCATTTCAATACTTACCACATGCCAGATATTGCAATGTCCATATAATACCATTACCATACACCATGTATTCCAATGCCCATTTAATACCATTATCACAAACCATGCATATTACAGTTGCAATACTATAATAGGTTATGCTCGTATGTCCCACGTACCTTAAGTCTCCGTAGTCCAAGCCAAACCTTCCTTGAGTCCCATGCCTAGAGAAATATGTGCTAAAACACATAAACGACTCAAAATCAAGAATAAGCATGCGATCACGTGCCCACGCACGTTCAAGACTCCCAATCATATCGTCAATCCATGACGATTACCAAAATAAAAGCCCCCCGGCTAAGCATGCATACTACCCAAAATATTCCATTTTATATGATTAACAGATAGCCAAAAACCCAACCAAAAATTCCGTTTAATAAGCTTGGTTCCAATCAAACCATTTTAAAAGCCTAACATTCTCATTGGAATGTGAACAACACTCCGGAAGTCGGCCCTTTAGACCTCGGTTCCAAAATCCCAACATTTTCCAACATATTCGAAAATCCATGCAGGTGAACAGTGCCGCGATCGATCGCCCATCAGGCGCGATCGATCGCGCAAGCCTACTGCCCGAAAAAAATCAATCCGCGATCGATCGCCACATCTCGCGATCGATCGCTGAGACCCTCGCGATCGATCGCCCCCTTTTCGCGATCGATCGCCGATACTGTACATCTTCTACAAATTCCAGTAGCATGTCGCGATCGATCGGCGCCTCGCCAAGATCGATCGCGGACTGCGATTTTTCGAAAAACTCGAGTTCTAATGGTGTTTTTCACACCCAACTCCAAACCAACACCCCATACCACCTCAATGCCTCAAATACAACAATTAAACTCCATGAAAACACTGAAATCAACATTTTGGATTTTAACCCAAAACCCCCAAATGCCATAACCAACCCAAAACTCAACCACACAACACAAAACCACAATCAAATTGAAGCCAAAAGAGAGGAGAAGAATATTACCTATCTTTCTTCAAGAAATCCGGCCCCCATAATCGAGTTCTAACGATTTTGCTTCAACCATAGGGAAGGGGAAGGGTTTGGGGCGAAGGTGGCGTGAGAGGGGGAGGAGAGGAGAGAAATGGATTCCAAATGACGGAATCCCGAGTCCAACGGGTATATATAGCAAAATACCCCAACACACCAAAACCTCCGCAAATACATCATGATTCATTAAAAATCATCTGTTTTCAAAAACTCACCCTCCAACATCAAATCCCCAGACTGGCCCCAACACAAGGCACCCCGGACTCCAAGTCCCACTAAAAACCCAAATCATAGGCTTTCCACCAAAATGAGAATACAATCTCAACCTTTGGATCCAACGATCACAAATGCCCAATCTAACAACCTCGGGAGACCCAAACCGCAATTAATTCCTAATTGCCACAATTAAAAAAAATCCATCCAGGATTAATACTACACCGGGATTAACACCATTAATTCCCGGACATCACAAAACTCGTGCCGTGTGACCAATACACAACATTTATATGTGATCACTAGCATCTCTATCATTGCCAAAATCGAAATGGTTATATATCCTGGAGACATCTCAATCCCATTGTCAAGGTATACTATCTGGTCTACAGGTAATTAACTGCTGCTGAAACTGAATGGTCGTAAAGAATAACCACCATGATATCTACCCCTAGCTCAGGGTATTTGTTGTTATGACTGCATCTATTCCTGAGTAAGTAACAGACATGCTCTGACTGGCCACAATCAATATCAGTTCTTATTATTGTTTCAAATGGATCAGTAGATATTTACATCCACCATGACCTCGGAAAGCTTGGTATTCTACAATCTCATAGTCCCTTTAGAACTACTAGAGCTGGATAAATTTGAGTGATACTTCTGAAACTTTTCCAGGACTACTTGGATTATCCCAATGATAGTCACTTCATTAATCTTTAATCCAGTTCTAATTACTTCGCACCACATTGGTATCTTATTCCTTAGTCAAAATCTAATCTCTTCACTAGTGAATAGCTATTGAGATTAAGCAGATATTTTCATTTCTCAAGTCCACGATAATCAATTAACGTTTTCTATGTCATCAACACCATTACTCTAGATAGTCTCATCTAAAAGAGTTCATAGTGAAGTTTTTATTCATAGTTCGGACACAAAAACTGGAACTGAATCACAACAGTCCCCTAAACCAAGTCCTCATTCAAACCAATTCTCGTTGTTTCTCACAACAACTACACTCCATTCTTCAGTTGAAATATTGCTAGTTTCAATATCCTCAAGTTCAAAATTATCATCTTGGCTTACACAGGTTTTGACGTAAACTCATACGTATAACCTTGATCTTTCATACTCAAATTCCCGATGAAAACAACAAAGCGTGGGGTTAGTTAGTTCTAGTGTCATCCCACTAATCACAAGGATTCAATCCCAAGGTGATAAATAATATTCCCAATAATGAACGCATTATCACTAAGGTATAATTCAATTAACAGTTTGCACTGCCTACAGGTTCGCTAGATAGCTATTACAGTTCATACCACTGTTACCTGTCCAAACACTAACTGTGTAACATAATTCATACATCTCAAGTCAGAGCTCATCCGGTCAGCAACTATCAGTGCTAACAAATAAATTTTTCAAATTCTTCAGAATATATGCAACTCAGCATTCAAATTCTCTAGATTATATGCAACTCAGCATATTAAAATTTTCAGAGACATGACATCTAGTTATCCCTGCTTAGTAATCTATTACATGTCT
The DNA here is from genome assembly GCA_907163345.1 of Haberlea rhodopensis. Classification (NCBI taxonomy): domain Eukaryota; kingdom Viridiplantae; phylum Streptophyta; class Magnoliopsida; order Lamiales; family Gesneriaceae; genus Haberlea; species Haberlea rhodopensis. The sequence goes on from CAJQUN010000449.1 coordinate 238,020, forward strand.
AACATCTCAATATCTAACATGTAATCATAGCAGGGAAGAGCATATAAAATCACATAGTCAGACACATGCACAAACAATTCATTTGTATCTATATTCAGTGTCCTAACTCTAGTTCGAGCATATCCCAGATATATGCTCTGATACCATAATGTGAGGGCCCGTTCCTAATGTGGTGTTTAAATAGTGATGATTTTGTGTATACAGCGGAAGATTAATTTCAAATGTCTTGTTAAACGGTCCTAAAAGTTTTCGCTTTTAGGTGATACATATATACTGATACTTAAAATATGTAATTATAGTTTCCAATTCAACATGTTGATCATAACATAAATTATCAAGTATATCATCAACCAGTAGTAGAATAATTAAAATACAGATACTCGGGGCATACCCCGGTAATTTAAAACATAAGTAAAAATATTCTAACAACTACTGGGACACAAAACATAAAATATAAACCTGAGCTCGCTCTCAAGGAGCTCTGGTATCTCTCGATGCGTCGCTGTAAGCATCGTCACCATGTCCTCCTGTAAAGCCTGTCATGCCCGAACAATAAAAGACATGACAGCCCCCACAAAGGGGGTCAGTACCCCAGTACGAGAAATAAATCAATCATGTCAAATGACAAAGTATCATGCAATGCATACCATATATGAATGCCATGTATGAATGGGTACAAGGAATCGAATATCAAGATACCAAAATCGGAGTCCAAAGGAAGGTATCATCAAATCATCAAAGCTCGAGCAGAGGGTGACAGTATACGTACATTGCGCTAGGAAAACTCATCCTATGTACGTTACTGCATCCAGCCCTCGTGTCTAGGTCCGGTCGCACCTGCACGTGACTACAGTTACTACCTATATTGCCTGTCATCGCCATGCTCGTCGTACCCGACACTCAGAGTAAGTCAACTCAGTCAAATCATGGATATCAAAGGAATGATAGATCAATATGATATGCCCATGAATCATTTATGCATCAAATGACATATGCAACTCAATATATCATGCAATCTCATGTGAAAGTATATACAAATCATGTAATTTCACATATCATGTAATCCAAGACATTCATCATGTCATATAGTCACATAAGAATCATATAGTGACAAATAAGCATATAAATCAAATAATGACATATAAGGCCATACATTAGCATCATTACGCGTCTTTGCCAGACGTCATGATAAAACTCATTTCAACGTACCTCAGACCAACTTTACTTTACCGAGTGCGCCTCAATAATCCCGGAATTAATAAACCTGGTCATATACTATAAATATTATCGCTAAGTGTTTAAATGACACAAAAGCTAAAATAAGTTTTTAAAGGTGTTTTCCTACTGATTTTTCCTTCAAAATCAGACTGACCAGTTTTAGTAGAAACTTCATAATAAAATCATATGACTTTTAAATGACCCGATTCTAGTGCTCGAAGTTCAAAAACTCAAAGGACTTTAATTTATTGTCTAAGGCTGCTGAGCTAATTTTTCCATTAAAAGTAGTTAAAACGCCAAATACATGGCTTTCAGAATTCTGTTTTCCAGCTCGAGCCGTGTTTGTAAAATCATCATAACATTTTCATTTTACATCCAAAATGGCTAATTCCGGTGGAAAACGATAAACAACGCAAAGTACTAAAATACTTATTTCTGGAGATGTTTCGAAATTCCTAACCCAAAATGCTCAGGAACTCGAAATATACACTGCATAGGATATTCACCACATGCAGAACATGATTTGCACACTTAACTTATAAAATTCATAATTAATTGAAAATAAGTCCAAATCAAGTCATATGTTTTTTTAAATTCAAGAGAAAGAAAAGATCTACTCAGTCATATAAAAACCGACTTCAAAATAGAAAATAAACTTTGTGAAAAGTTCGAAATTCCACACTGCATGTGTATTTCCAGCACATGCAGAGTTGAATCTGCCATCAATTAGTAAAATGAGCATATCCTCCTCATAACAATTGCACATGGTCTCAGATTTCAACCATAGAACCACAGCTCATATATCTAAAACTTTCATGTTTTGGTCAAAATCTGATTCGAAAGTTAAGGAACTCGAAAATATGAGACAACCTACTGCATGCAACCATAGTTTCTGCTGAAACTTAGGGTATCATGAGTTACACTTCTTTTTCAAAACAAAAACTTTAAAACTTGACCCCAACCACCATAAATCGAATATTAAAAACAAAAAGGGAAAGATATACCTTCCAAGCTTTTAAAAACACCCAAAGCCTTGAAGCTCTTCTCAATTCGTACTCAAAACCAAGCTTGCATGCAAGATTTGAGCAAAATTGATGAAGGAAAAGAAGGTGGAGCTTTTTCGAATTTTAAAGGAGGAAGGAGGAGAAGATGGCTTGCTTGTGGGAGTGATAAAGATGATGGAATATCAGAATGACAAACACAAGCAATTCTAAACCATAAATAAAGGAAAGAGGCGTGGGAAACTAGGCAAATTTATTGAATTTTTTTTTTTTAGTCATTTCATGTCCCAATATACCCATGTGTCTCAATTATAATTTAAGTGATATATTTTGCATGTCTTGGCCGAAAATATGGCATGCAATTTAATAATTTGTTGTATTTTAATTTAATTATGATTAGGTGTTGTGATCCGGAACACTTCATCTCGAATTCTTCGCTTTTTAATGACCTGGGTTTACTAACTCGAGGTTAAGCGTATTTAATTAATAACGGGGCCTTACAAAGACTTTATGGGTCGTGATACTTCTTGAAAAGAGTTTCCACTGTCCGATTGCAAAAGTGTGTACCTCTATCATTGATTATAGCTCTTGGGATTCCAAACCTAGATAAAAGGTTATGCTTGATAAAATCTGCAACAACTTTGGAATCGCCAGTCAGGGTAGCAATAGCTTCCACTTATTTCGAAAATAGTCAACGGCAAGAAGTATATAAATATGACCATAAGAGATAGGAAAGGGTCCCATAAAGTCGATGCCCCATACGTCAAAAATCTCAGAAATGAGAATGGGTTGTTGAGGCATCTCCTTTCTTTGGAGATATTACCGGTCAATTGGCATTGCGCACAGTTCTTGCAAAAATATTAGGCATCACGAAATAGGGTAGGCCAAAAGAATCCACATTCTAGCACCTTCCTAGACGTCCTCTTTGCACCAAAATGTCCACCACAAGCGTATGAATGACAGAACTTCAGAATGTTATTTACCTCAGTTTCGGGTATGCGTCTTCTAATGATTTGGTCCGCGCAGTTCTTCCTTAGGTAAGGATCATCCCATACATAGTACTTGGCATCACTCCTTATCTTAGCTCTTTAAGACTTAGACAATTCAGAAGGTAGTACATTAGAGGCTAAGAAGTTCACAATACGAGCATACCATGGAAGATTGTCGCTTATGGAGAGTAGATGCTCATCCGGGAATTCCTCCTTCAAACAAAGCTCCTCATCCACATGCGGTAGACGGCTTAAGTGATCCGCTACTTTGTTCTCGCTGCCCTTCTTATCCTTGATTTGTATGTCGAACTCACTGAATAGTAAAATCCATCGTATGAACCTGGGTTTTGCCTCCTTCTTCGTCATCAGATAGCGAATAGTTGCATGATCAGAATAAACAATGACTTTAGTACCAAGTAGATAAGATCAAAATTTTTCAAGAGCAAAAACAACGGCTAAAAGCTCTTTCTCAGTAGTGGAATAGATCCATTGAGCATCATTCAAGGTCTTTGATGCATAGTAGATGCCATGTGACGCTTTCCCCTCTTTTTGGCCTAAGACAGCACCAACTGCAAAGTCACTGGCATCGCACATGATCTCAAAAGGCTTACTCCAGTCGGGTGGTTGGATGATGGGGGTCGAAGTCAATGACTCCTTCAGTCTATCAAAAGCTCTCTTGCTCACTTCATCCATCTCAAAAGCGACATCTTTTTGCAATAGCTTACACAAAGGTGTAGCTATTTAGCGAAATCTTTGATGTACCTCCTGTAAAACCTGCTTGTCCAAGAAAAGAGCGCACATCCCGAACACAAGTAGGATAAGGTAGAGACTGCATAACATCAATTTTAGCTTTGTCTACCTCTATACCTTTAGCAGAAACGACATGACCCAACACTATACCTTGTTCTACCATAAAATGACTTTTTTCAGAAATTAGAACAAGATTAGTCTCTTTGCATCGTTTTAAAACAAGTGTAAGGCTAGCCAGGCAATCATTGAATGAGTTACCATAGACAGTAAAATCATCCATGAACACCTCTAGAATATGCTCAATAAACTCAGAAAAGATGCTATCCATACACCGTTGAAATGTGGCTGGAGCATTGCACAGTCCAAAGGGCATGCATCGGTTGTGAGGACCCGTTCCTAATCAAGTGTTAAAGAAACAACAAATATTCACCAATAATCAATACTCGACGGAAATAAACTTAATCTACATAGTTATACTGTCCAGGACATACCATGGTATACTTAACTATCCTACGACTAGGAAAAGACAAAATAAAAGAACCTCAGGTAAGACTTCCAGCGAGTATTCCCTGTTTGGGATCCTGGTCACCTTTAATACCTGCCATTGCCCACACACAAAGACAACAACAGCTCCCTATGGGGTGAGCCAACGCCCAATATGAAACTATCAAGTAAATACAACATGCATCTATAAAATGTGATATTTGATGTCATGCAATGCGATGCATGAAAGGTACAAATCATCTCGGGATAGCAAAAGTCCGGAATCCAAGGAGTAGCTATCAAATATCACAAGATACCAGAACATCGGAGTCCAAAGAAAGTTATCATCAATCAAATATCATGCTCGAGCTGGGCGTCGACTCGCTCGTCGCTACGACATATCTCTCAGTCGAGCCATCGTCGATCCATCATCCCTCGTGTCCGGGCAACGTCGGCACAATCGTCGCTACGTCATCTCTCAGCTCACTCTCTCCGCCGAGCCATCGGCGTGCCCATCATCCCCAGACACGCATATGTACTAATAAAACATACAAACAAACATTTATCATACATCATATGCATAATAAAAATAAATATGGAAGATTACAGCCTTTTCCTAATAGATCCACGTGAGCCATATGTGGATCACAAGTCTGTCTAAGGTGATGCAGGTATGTAATGCAATCCTATTATCTTTTTGCTTCCATTATGTATGTCTTGATTCTTGGTGCTCCGTCTTCAATCTTGATCTCCCACTAATTCTAAAGATTTTACATTTAAATCGTGCAAACAAGAGAATAGGGATACAAATCCGGGGTGGGATACATCAGAAAAATAGAGAGAGCAGACACGCAGGCCTGATAACCAAAAATCACAATTATAATTAAACATTAAAAACCTAAACATTCACCTAAACACATTGGTCAAGGCCCGTAATAATCCACCATGCAATCACATCATATGTAATTTAACATTAAACTAAACAATTATATCATATGTAATTATACTAATCACATCACATGTAATTAGAGCATAATAATTAATTTATTCTATCGTTTCCCACTAATCGTATCATTAATTGAAAATAAAATTAAAAAATTAAATAAAACAATTTTATTTAATTTCTAATTATTTAAATTTCAATTAATTGGTAAAATCACTATATTACCTATTAATTATCATATTATTCAAAAATAAAATTAACAAATTGAATGAAACACTTTCATTCATTTTCCAATTAATTAAATTTTCAACTACTTGGTAAAATCACTATTTTACCTACAAATCATAATATTAATCAAAAATAAAATTAATAAACTAAATGAAACACTTTCATTTAATTTTCAATTAATTAAATTTTTAATTACTTGTAAAATCTCCATTTTACACTTAAAGATTAAAAAGCATATTTTTAATAAATTAAGTTTATGATTTATTGTTTCAAAAATTAATATCCGGATAAAACATCTAAAATGACCCAAAATAATTTATGGACTCCAAACAAATTGGATCCAAAATTAGAAAATCAATTTCAACCCAAAATACTCCATTTTCGGATTTAATAAAAATAATTTTTTTAAAAAAAAAAAATCAAAAATTAGGTTAATATTGTACTGTTGTCTTGAAGATGAAGGCAGCGGCTAGGGTATTGAAACCTGTGATGCCCAGGGATTAATGATGTTAATCCCGGTGTGGTATGAATCCTTAATGGATTTTTATTGTGGCAATTATGAATTAATTGCGGTTTTGAGACTTCCGGGGATTTTAAATCCGGTTTTTGGGGTCGTTGGACCCAAGGGATGAGATTGTATTCTCGTCGTGGTGATAACCTTGGAATTTGGTCCTTGGTGGGATTTAGGGTCCGGAGTACTTTGTACTGGGCTGTTAATGGAAATAGAGATTGGGAGGTAATTATTGAAAACATATGATTTTTAATGAGTCATGATATATTTGTGGAAGGATTGGCATTTTTGAGTTTTGGTACTATATATACGAAGTGGACTCGGTATTCCATCATTTGGCACGGAACCCTTCCCTCTCTCCTCTCCCTCTACGCTCAAACCCTTCCCCCCCATTTCCCCTCTTTTCCCTTGGTCGAAAAAATCTTTTGTAGCTTGGCTCGGGAGCCGGATTTCTCGAAGATAATCAGCTATTAATCTTTCCCTCGCCATTGTCTTCGATTTGGTAGTGGTATTGTAGAGTTTGGTTGAGATTTTGGTTGGTTTTGGAATTTGGGGGTTTTTGATAAAAATCCAAAGTTGAGTTTTTGGAGCTTTGATAGGTTTTAAATGGTGTATTGGAGGTGTTGAGGATGTATGGGGTGTTGGTGTTGAGTTTGGGTGTGAAAAACACCATTGAAGCTTGAGTTTTTCAGAAAATCGCAGGTCGCGATCGATCGCCGAGGAGTGCCGATCGATCGCGACGAGCTGCTGGAAATTTGTGGAAGATGAACAGTGCGGCGATCGATCGCGACTTCTTGGCGATCGATCGCGAGGTGTTTGGCGATCGATCGCGAGGAGGTTCTGCTTGGCAATAGAGTTGCACGATCGATCGCGCGTGATTGGCGATCGATCGCGGCTTGCTAAATAGTGTTTTTTCCAAATTATTTTAAAAACTTGGAATTTTGGACTTGGGGTTAAATAGCCGGTTTCCGGGGCACTGTCTACATTCCAATGGGAATGTCATACTTTTAAAATGGGTTGGTTCGAGCCAAAGTTTAATAAAACGGAATTCTCGGTTGAGTTTTTGGCTATCTTTTAAACACATAAAATGGAATATTTTGGGTATTATGCATGCTTAGCCGGTGGGCTTTTATTTTGGTAATCGTCATGGATGGACGATATGTTTGGAAATTGTGAACGTGCTTGGGCACGTGATTGCATGCCTATGTTTAATTGGGAGTTATTTGCTTGTTAGCACATAATTCATCGGGTCGTGGGACTCATGCAAGCAAGGTTGGACTCGAACTACGGGATTATAAGGTACGTATGACATACGAGCATATCTTTAATATATTATTGCAATTGTGGTGCATGATATAATATAATTGTGTTGAATGGGAGGATAACGGAAATGGAATACAGTTACATAAAATTGGTCGTAATATGAATTGTACGGTGTCGCTATGGAGCGAGCGATATTTTGGATGTTGTCACCATGGAGCGAACATCAGTTATGAATGCCACTGCTATTGAGCAAGCGAGGAATGGAACCATTGGTTAGATATCTAGAATATCTGTAATGACTGGATAATGAAATAGTGTTATCGATATTGGAATTTGGAAAGGATTAGTTAATCAATGTAATGATTAACTGGCTATTAGGGATTTGATGATTTTGGTTATTTTGAGAACATGGATTGTACAGGGGATTCCCGGATGAGGATGATGCCATCCAGAGAGTATCTTTTATATTTCATGGCATTTACATTTTTTGTAAATTATGAATTATGTTATGGTAATATTGGTTTGGTGGTATTTGTATGCTCACCCCGTGTGGGGGCTGTCTCTGTTGGGACAGGTGAACAGGGTCGTGGTTGGCTTTTGAGTTGAACTCGAGCTGTGGATTGGAGGCACTTCCAGGATCGAGGTACCAGAGCTGAGAGTATTGTATTTATACATTACGTACACATACGTTTATTTGGTGCTCGCTTGTGAGCAGTGTATATGTGTACATGTGTTGTATAAAAGGCAAATGTCTTTCTCTTCTCATTTATTTGTGGTATGCAATTAATTGTGAATTGCTAGATGAATTGAGAATGTAATTAGTGTATTTCAAGGGTACATGATATGTTAAATGGTTTAGTTGGGAAAACTGGAAATGACATGGAATGAAATAAACGGAGAAATTTTATTACTGGTATATTATGCTAAGTTAGCATATGGTCATTTCCCAACATAGATGGTTACACGTACATGATTATGTGATTAATGCACTAATTACGGGTTAAGGGCACCGGGGTCCTTACATCAGTGGTATCACAGCAGTGGTTTGCTCTTCGGGGCTGTTGAGGGTCTGGAACATGCTGATAGGAATGGGTAGCACATATTTATGCATGATGGTAGTTAGTGTTGTGTGACAAAACTATTTGCTTATGTGCTTTTATGATGTGGAATGTGGTATTGCTAACCATGATGGTTGCAGGATCATATGGAATACTATAAGATGAGATTGATGGGAACGGTTAGCACTTGATATGAAGGCGGCGGCTAGGGTTTCGAAACCTGTGATGCCCGGGGATTAATGATGTTAATCCCGGTGTGGTAGTAATCTTTAATGGATTTTTATTGTGGCAATTATGAATTAATTGCGGTTTTGGGACTCCCGGGGATTTTAAATCCGGTTTTTGGGGTCGTTGGACCCATGGGATGAGATTGTATTCTCGTCGTGGTGATAACCTTTAAATTTGGTCCTTGGTGGGATTTGGGGTCCGGAGTACTTTGTACAGGGGCTTCTCTTTCAAGCAAGACACCAGTCCGAGCAACAACCACTTTGTTCACGGTCGGATAATAGAAATAGTATCCTTTCGTTTCCTTAGGATACCCCACAAATAAACACTTATCAGATTTGGGTCCAAGTTTGTTAGAGGCGTGACGTCTCACGAAAACCTCACAACCCCAAGTCTTCATAAAAGACATACTAGGACGTTTCCCAGTCCGTATCTCATATGGTGTCTTTTCCACTGATTTAGATGGAACACGGTGTTGGGATATGCCCTAAGACAAATCATTAGATGATTGTTTTGACATACAATGTTTATGATTTTATGAATGGCAATTCATTATTATATATTATTCTTTTACTGTGCAATGTGAATTAATATATATGTTAATGTCCTTAGAATAATATTGTATTATTCTTAAAGATGTCCCTAGTCAAGTATTATCATGAATAGGGATAATGATAATACGTAGAGACTAGTATGTGTTGATCGATGAATTGTTCATTGATATGAGATATCAAATCAACATATGGGTACATGTTAGAGAACGATGTACTGGACAGACCCACCATGAGAATGCAACATGGATAGTTATATGATCGTCATATGCAATTCTCATAGTGATAATAATGTATGTAATCCTTACGACTTGTGATCATCAGAGATCCCAACATAAGGAGTTATGTATCTTGATATCGTCAAACGTTACCCGTAACAGGGTAAACTATAAAGGCGACTATTGGATACACTACGAATTATGTAGAGGGATGTTGACTGATCGAGATAGGATTTGTCCCTCCTATATACAGGAGATGTGTTTGGCCCTTGATCAAGTGAGAACTAAAAGGCATGGCCATGCTCGAATGAGTCGATATGAGATATCGAGCTTATTCGTTTATTCTAGTTCTACTTGGGGATCAAGAAATAAAGATTGAATATACGAGTATGACTATTCCATGACTCGTGTTCAATCTAAACACAAAGGACAAAGGGATTAAGTTACATGGTTAATATTATCACAGGTTCTAAAGGTTATGTCGAGTCATTGACATTCTTGTAATTTGGGTAGCCTCGATGTGTTGCTAGACACCGCTCCTTGCTTGCGACATAAAATGAGATTTTATGTCACTGCCAACATTACAAGATCCTATCAGGTCGCACAAAAGATTAAATCGAGAAGGGAAATTAAATTCATTGGATGAATTAATTAATTAAGAAGAGTCTTAATTAAGTGATTAAAAGGTTTTAATTAAATCATGGGTTTGGGCCCATGAGGCTTTAAGAAAGCCTTTAATTAAATCATATATAAAATAACAAGGTGATTAATTGTTAAAAATGAATTCCTTGATAACATTTTATATCATAAAAAAACCTAGCCTCACTCCACAAGCTCTCTCTCGGCCGCCTCCTTGAAGCCGTGAGCTTCTCCATCGCCGCCGTGTTTTCTTGGTGGTTCGTGGTGGTCGTCGATCGGTTATTGTAACCGTGAGTCTTGTTTGTTCAAGAATAAGCATAGCAACTTGTTCTTGAACATCCCTTGTTCGTTTAATCGTGTGGATACCGTTGAGGCAAGACCTTGGAGGTGTTGCTCGTGACTCGGGATCGTTGGACGTAGTGTACCGTGGAATCTGCTCAAACACGCTACAAGGGTGAGACTTTTGTATTCCTTTATCCGATATGAAATCCTATGTATAGATCCGGTGTTTAGTAATCCATAAAATTTTATTCCGCTGCGTTGTATGCTCTAAGGATTACTTACAGTGGTATCAGAGCCGTGTACAAGGCTCATATCGGATTTATGTGGTTAAATAGTTTAATCATATAAGAATTAATATTGCATGCTATTTAAAACTGTATGAACATATATGATATGTTAATATTTAGTTTGTGAAAATCATCGTAAAATTGTATTTGATATAATTGGGGAATAATCAAATTTATTGGACAAATTTTCGGCCATCACCATCACAAATGACACCACGGCTAGCCACATGAGTGCTAGGGTTTTCGAACCCTTGGCTCGAGATGGCTTAGTCGTTGTGGCTAATAATTGTGCATGGAAGTGTCGAAAATTGATTAGGGTTTAGAATCCATTGGCTCGTGACGGCTAGCTCATGACGGCTAGGGTTTCGAACCCTTGTAGCCGTGCATGGGCTCGGCCATCGTCGCCTCTTATGCTAAGGTTTTGAGACGTGGATGAGTTTTGAACTCTCTGGCTCGATAATGGTTCACGCATGCATGGATTAGTAGCTTTACCACATGAGAGCAAGGTTTTTTGAACCCTTAGCTCGAGATGGTTGAGCCAACCCCGTGCATGGCCTGACCGTGACTCGTGGCTAACAAATTCCGGCGTTTCGAACAAGATGGCTCAATGAAAACCCAAGGTGGTGCGTGGCGGCTAGGGTTTGGAACCCTAGCGCCGCCGCCGCTCGAGCTTGGCTCGGCCATGGCCTAGGGTTTCGAACCCTAGGCCCATTATTGGTCCAGCCGTGTGCTTTTGTGGTTCGAACCATGGTGGTTCGTGTCTTAGTCGCTTAAGTTTGTGACATGTGATGTCCCGAGCGTACGATAATTTTTCAAAAATTATTTTACAGTTTTAATTAGAATTAAATTTAAAATGTTTAGAATTTAATTAATTAAATGTTAATGCATGCTTTATGTGTTGTTTGAGCATGGTGCGTGGTTATAGCCCTTTGACCTATTAGATAGGATTTGTGGATGTTTGTAATATATAATACGACCTGCGTGTCGTGCCTTCTCTATTTCATTCTAAATGTAATCCCTCCCCTATGTTCCCCTCGAATGTGAATCGAGGAATTCTATATCTTGTAAATAGTGTAGTTTATTTTATTGATGGTGATAAATGAAGATGGAGCATCGTGCCGGGATGAGGAGGCCATTCACAAATTGGAGCCAAAGGTGCTTGTAAGGACCCCAAGCCCTTAACCCTTAATTAGTGTATTATCCACTATGTGTGGCACATGCTTTCGATAAAAAGCCAATCGGGAAGCTCAGATGATACTTTATCATTGTATGGCAATTAAAAAAAAATTCCTTTAACACTCAATATTATAAGGTCATCAGCCTAACAACGAAATAGACTCACAAAGTTCGCCCAATACCATCTCTTTTTGCCACTTTTCACATTGTGGACTTTTATAAAAATTTGGGCAGAGTCTCCCCATAAATAGAGCTATCCCGAAATAAAAGCACAACACACAATCATAATTCCCGGCCAGGGAAAACATAATACTCATCAGAAAGCAGTAATACCAAGTAAATTCCCAGCCAGGGAAGACACCACACATATGACGACATAAATGGGTCTCAACACCCACATAATACACTAACGACTCTCATATCATTAGCAATTCTACCACAATTGCATGCAACATATAATGAAAGAGAGGAAGGCTCATGCCTTTATATACAACCCATATGCAAGAATGTCCGTGCTCACATGCGAGCATCATAAATGTGTATATAAACCTCGGGTGTATATAAGTACTCTATACGATACCGTGCTCCGTCAAGCCCTGGTACCACGATCCTGTGAGTACATCCAATCAACAGCTCGAGCTCAGCTCCACAGCCATCGATGCACCTGTTCACCTGCCCCAACAGAGACAGCCCCCAACGGGGTGAGCATACCAATACACAAAATCTCATAATCACAATAATGAAATTCATAATTTACAACACAAGTAAATATAAATGAATTTTAAATGATACTCCCTGGATGGCAACATCCTCATCCGGGATTCCGTGTACTGTCCCTGTTCTCACAATCATCAAACTCATCAAATCTCAAAAATCAGTAAATCAACGCATTGATTAACTCATCGCATGCCTAATACTCGAATATCAACAGATAGTGGTTGCAACTCATTAAACATGCAAAAATAGATATCTCAATATCTAATACTGATTTCACAACCTCGCTATCAATCACAGATAGCTCAAATGCCTAGCATTTATTTTACCAATTCTTCATTATACCCAGACATCTCAAATGTCTTATAATGAATACATGATCCCACGATCATTCTCAGGCATCTCAAATGCCCTACAATGGTCATATAACCCAGTACCCCATATATCATGTAAGAGTCATCCTACTCTAGTGTCACGCACGCTACAAGCGGCGATATCAAGATTTGGGTCATTCCTTGGCTATATCAACATATATATATATAATCCTCATGCGCGATTATTCAATGAAATCAAATTTCATTATGCATTCACAAATGCCCTAATATATAGAAATGCTCGTACGTCGCACGTACCTTAAATCTCCGAAGTCCGAGCCAAACCTTGCTCGAGTTCCATGCCCCGAGGAATGATGTGCTAACACGATAAATAATTCACAATTATTTACGAACATGTAACCCATGCTCAAGCACACCTATAACCCTCAAAATATTGTCAACACACGACAATTAACCTCTAAAAAGACCCGGGGCAGGGTACATGCAGGGAGGGAAATAAATGAGACAATATCGAAATTTGTTCAAGAACACCCTACAAAAATCGAACCCGAATCTCACAATTTTGAACCCAAATAAATACCATAATTCATCTAAAATATGAATTAATCAATCCATAGCACGAATAATCATCCCACATGCCAAACCCCCAAATTCGAAATCCAAACCCCTAAAATTCGGACACAAGAAGCATCCTTATACAACTAAAGCATGTAATAAACGACCCTTAACAAGAATCGCCACACCCCTGCCAAAGATTACAATTTTCGAACCCATTCACGCACACATCACAAATTTCGAACCAACCCTCACGAAATTCGAAATAAATTCGAGCCAATAAATCACAATTAGGCAGGGAATCACATCACAAGCATGGAAAAGGGGTTAGGAAGATTACCCAAACGAAAATCGGAAGAAATCGGACCAAAATCGAAGAACCCTAGAAATTGGGGATCGGCGCACTTCCGCAAAATCCGACTTCCACACGTGATGAAACTTCGAATTGATGGAGGGGAAAGGAGCGCCTGGACGAGACGAAGCCGTGGGTAGGTCGGACGCGCCGAACGGCGGCCGGACGGCGGCGGGCGCACCGCTTTTGCGCGCGGCGGCTGTGCAGACGGGAATGGGGCGCGAGCGGGGAGAGAGAAAAATTGAGGGGCTGAAATGAATTTTTTGTGTAAAATTTTGGGTTCAATTGGTATTTATAGCAAAAATACCCCGAAAAATTAATAGCCCCACAAATACATCATGATTCCTTAAAAATCATCTGTTTTCAAAAACTCTCTCTCTAACTCCAAAACCCCCTACCGGTGCTCACACAGCACCCGAGATCCCGAGACACATCAAAAACCCAACTCTTAGGTTTTTCACCGAAATGTGAATACAATCTCAACCTCTGGATCCAACGATCCCAACTACCCAATTAAACGAGCCCAGAAGGCCCAACACCTCGATTAAATTCCAAATCGCCACGTAAAACCACTTTAGGGATTATTAACACTACGGGATTAACACCTATAATCCCTGGTCATCACAATATCCCCCACTAAAAGAATTTCGTCCTCGAAATTAGCACCAGTGTATCACGTAACACCCGGCTACACCACAATATGAAGCCATAACTTCGATGCGGGTCATCCCAAAAGTCAGTCCCTCATGACTACAAAACAACCGATACTTACGACTGTAGATCGGACAGCCATCCTTAGTTCTAACACAACTAGTAAGAACGCATCCTGAATGACACCTCAATTTGAGAAAGTTGACCTCGTGTCAAACTCTGGAGTGGAATAGACTTCCAAATCCATCATAACGTCAAAGAGCGTCAGCACAACTCAACGCTAATAATCCAAACGCAGTTAGTCAACTAAAACTGCAAGGATTCGAATCGTTCCCGATTCTATCTTAGATATCATCCAATGACATCTTTACCAAGACTCACGATGTCAGCATACATCGTTACGAGGAAAACACTAGTACACCATGGTGTACACATACCAGACCCGGTCCCCACTATACAGACCACCTCCATCCAAGGAGCAGTTGCACCCTCTGCAACTCGGATCGGCAACTCACGGCCACCGATCCACACAAAAGACATCTCACAAGATGTCCACCTCTGGATATCCCAAGAACCACATCCTGGTCAAAATAAACAATCGAGACTCCACAGAGTTTCAAATTCTGAAAGGACATGCAATAAACCCATTGCATCCTCAACACTTGGGTCGTCAGCGACACCCAACAAATCCAAAATTCCTGCCATCCCTTGATAATCCTAGGATTTAACAATCCAAACTTGGGAAGGCTATCGCATAACTCTGAGGGAAACACCAATAATGAAGTACCTTAACCCTCACAGGATAATCCCTCCTCAAGGGAAGTCAACTAACTTCACGATTATCCCTCATGATCATCGTGCCATGGAGATTCCCAATCTCAAGGTGTTCCATATCTCTCATCAGAGATTTAACCATCCTAAAATAGCATAACTCTATGCTTGACAGGAAGGAAATCAACAACTGGCATCCGTATACTCATCAGTATACCTGCCTCAGCACGAACACCACATGCATACTCAATGCACTTGGCTCAGGTATCTACAACATACCCTTAAGCCGCAAACACAACCGTCAATCCTGAGTCATTCCCTACCCAGTGGAGGATGATAATCGACGATCAACAACACGGCGTGATTTTCAAAATCGACACCACAAGCACCAACTTACCGAATCTTTCTAAGATTCCCAATAGGTATAATACCACCTCCTTCCTCACAAGGGAAGTGCCATCGAACTCGAGATCCACAAGTCTCGAACCACTGTTCGGAAAAACTGGATACAATAACACCCATTGCATCCCAAATACACGAATTCCTTCAGATCGAGTCAACAACGACTTGATGACTCTCTTGTTGGTACTCCAACATCATGAGCTGTCCCAGACAAGTCTCACCAAGATTAAACATAAACGTATACACGTTTCAGTGAGGCATGCACAACCTCAGTCTCAAATGACATGGTGACTACTAGAGTCCACCACAATCCACATCGTATCACCTTACGATTTGCCAAACTTGGTTCCAATGAGCAGTATAACGGCTCTAGCAAGCCCCTCATGGTGCTGCACACACACGGCAGACAAACTGGTCGTTGCCTCTCTAGGTTCACATCAAACCTACCAATAAGATGGATGTTTCCGCACGGCATACCATACTGTGGGAAGAAAACTCAATAGAGTAGTGGGTCTTTATCCAACATTCCTCTAATGCCGATACACCCTGGACACTCCAATGTCCCTATGTACTTAACATAACCTGATCCTACTCCCTTAGGACCCATCCTACAACCTCAAGGGTGGTGTGACCATGTCTACCACATGTCACATCGACAGAAAGCGAGTAATTTCCTCATGATTACTCCTGTCGTCAAATCACATGGCCAAGAGCCATTCCAACGAGCATACCTCAAGGGTATCACCACTCGTAAAATGATCACCCCAAACGTAAGCTGCGGTACAATCACATGTACAGCGCAACCAACCATTCCTCGAGCAACCCGCTCGGTATAAGGGTCACGTCGGTGCCGCACACACCACCTTGTGCTCGGTACTGGCACCCAAGGCATACCACTGAATACGTATGCTCAACGCATCGATCATCGTAACGATGATGCATGTCTAATAAGACATCTCCTACACCATCGTCATCGTCATCCTGTGACGATACATGCCAACTCATGGCATCTAAGGCATTGTCAACTAGTGACGATACATGTCATCCACCATCATGCTAGTAAAATAGGCATAATAAAACATGTATATCAACGCATGCCAGATACAATAAAGCCAATAGAATAGCAATATCTCATACCTCATCGCTAACAATATAGCGGCATACCTGTCTCCGTCGCTCAATAATAGTGCGTAATCAGCACCCATCGCTCGAAGGCGGCAAAATCCTGTGCTGAGTACATAGCGGCACAATCCCTCGCTATAGAATCGACGGCATGACACCTCGTCATATAATAAGTGGCATGAAACCTCGCTACACACCTGAGCATGAATCATCGTCCACATAATAGCGGAAAGAGGCATCGCTATCTATATATACGACGGCACGAATCATCACCAATAATCACAAAGAGGTGAATCATCATCATCGACACAGCGGAACACATCACCGCTATCATCCGTGTCCGGCGGTATAAACCATCGCCAATCAATATAGCGGAATGAACCGTCGCTATAAATACACCTGGCGGAATGAACCCTCGCCAATCAATATAGCGGAATGAACCGTCGCTATAAATACACCTGGCGGAATGAACCATCGCCAATCAATATAGCTGAATGAATCATCGCTATCAATACACCTGGCGGAATGAACCATCGCCAATACATATAAATCGACACAGCGGGACACATCACCGCTATCATCCGTGTCATCACAATGAAATGAATATAATTGACACAGCGGGACACATCACCGCTATCATCCGTGTCATCACAATGAAATGAATATAATCGACACAGCGGGACACATCACCGCTATCATCCGTGTCATCACAATGAAATGAATATAATCGACACAGCGGGACACATCACCGCTATCATCCGTGTCATCACAATGAAATGAATATAATCGACACAGCGGGACACATCACCGCTATCATCCGTGTCATCACAAAGAAATGAATATAATCGACACAGCGGGACACATCACCGCTATCATCCGTGTCATCACAAAGGGATGAATCATCATCCTAACAAGCGGCATCTCATCCTCGCTTCTTCATACAAGCGGTATCTCATCCTCGCTTCGTATGGTATACCCCGCCTCAATGTGCAAGCGAGCCTCCCCCCTCCCGCTCCACATTTTTAGCAGTATAAACATAAGTATAAAAATTCTCACTGTGATAAGCAAGACTCCTGGAATGTATATTCATCATTCCTTTTTATACTCCATATTTCCTGTAACCTGCAACCATCATGGTTAGCAACAATAGCCATATACGCTATGCATCACACATCCAATGCATATTTGCAACCACTTGCAAGTCAATACGTATACCAAGACATGTTACCTCGGAAATATCCCTTTACCTGATTCTCTCACAATAATCAGATTCCTTGGCACGTAACATACGGAGTGCCAGACATTACCACTAATGCCATCATATCGCGTCGCACACGATTCCTGCAATCACACTGATTAGCAACACCACTTTTCATATCAGAAAAAGCACATAAACAACTAGTTGTGTCATACAACATTAATGCCATCATGCATAAGTATGTGCTATCAATAACTTCTTAGGCCCTTAACAGTCCCAATGAGCAACCACTGCTCTGATACCACTAATGTAAGGACCCCAAGCCCTTAACCCTTAATTAGTGTATTATCCACTATGTGTGGCACATGCTTTCGATAAAAAGCCAATCGGGAAGCTCAGATGATACTTTATCATTGTATGGCAATTAAAAAAAAATTCCTTTAACACTCAATATTATAAGGTCATCAGCCTAACAACGAAATAGACTCACAAAGTTCGCCCAATACCATCTCTTTTTGCCACTTTTCACATTGTGGACTTTTATAAAAATTTGGGCAGAGTCTCCCCATAAATAGAGCTATCCCGAAATAAAAGCACAACACACAATCATAATTCCCGGCCAGGGAAAACATAATACTCATCAGAAAGCAGTAATACCAAGTAAATTCCCAGCCAGGGAAGACACCACACATATGACGACATAAATGGGTCTCAACACCCACATAATACACTAACGACTCTCATATCATTAGCAATTCTACCACAATTGCATGCAACATATAATGAAAGAGAGGAAGGCTCATGCCTTTATATACAACCCATATGCAAGAATGTCCGTGCTCACATGCGAGCATCATAAATGTGTATATAAACCTCGGGTGTATATAAGTACTCTATACGATACCGTGCTCCGTCAAGCCCTGGTACCACGATCCTGTGAGTACATCCAATCAACAGCTCGAGCTCAGCTCCACAGCCATCGATGCACCTGTTCACCTGCCCCAACAGAGACAGCCCCCAACGGGGTGAGCATACCAATACACAAAATCTCATAATCACAATAATGAAATTCATAATTTACAACACAAGTAAATATAAATGAATTTTAAATGATACTCCCTGGATGGCAACATCCTCATCCGGGATTCCGTGTACTGTCCCTGTTCTCACAATCATCAAACTCATCAAATCTCAAAAATCAGTAAATCAACGCATTGATTAACTCATCGCATGCCTAATACTCGAATATCAACAGATAGTGGTTGCAACTCATTAAACATGCAAAAATAGATATCTCAATATCTAATACTGATTTCACAACCTCGCTATCAATCACAGATAGCTCAAATGCCTAGCATTTATTTTACCAATTCTTCATTATACCCAGACATCTCAAATGTCTTATAATGAATACATGATCCCACGATCATTCTCAGGCATCTCAAATGCCCTACAATGGTCATATAACCCAGTACCCCATATATCATGTAAGAGTCATCCTACTCTAGTGTCACGCACGCTACAAGCGGCGATATCAAGATTTGGGTCATTCCTTGGCTATATCAACATATATATATATAATCCTCATGCGCGATTATTCAATGAAATCAAATTTCATTATGCATTCACAAATGCCCTAATATATAGAAATGCTCGTACGTCGCACGTACCTTAAATCTCCGAAGTCCGAGCCAAACCTTGCTCGAGTTCCATGCCCCGAGGAATGATGTGCTAACACGATAAATAATTCACAATTATTTACGAACATGTAACCCATGCTCAAGCACACCTATAACCCTCAAAATATTGTCAACACACGACAATTAACCTCTAAAAAGACCCGGGGCAGGGTACATGCAGGGAGGGAAATAAATGAGACAATATCGAAATTTGTTCAAGAACACCCTACAAAAATCGAACCCGAATCTCACAATTTCGAACCCAAATAAATACCATAATTCATCTAAAATATGAATTAATCAATCCATAGCACGAATAATCATCCCACATGCCAAACCCCCAAATTCGAAATCCAAACCCCTAAAATTCGGACACAAGAAGCATCCTTATACAACTAAAGCATGTAATAAACGACCCTTAACAAGAATCGCCACACCCCTGCCAAAGATTACAATTTTCGAACCCATTCACGCACACATCACAAATTTCGAACCAACCCTCACGAAATTCGAAATAAATTCGAGCCAATAAATCACAATTAGGCAGGGAATCACATCACAAGCATGGAAAAGGGGTTAGGAAGATTACCCAAACGAAAATCGGAAGAAATCGGACCAAAATCGAAGAACCCTAGAAATTGGGGATCGGCGCACTTCCGCAAAATCCGACTTCCACACGTGATGAAACTTCGAATTGATGGAGGGGAAAGGAGCGCCTGGACGAGACGAAGCCGTGGGTAGGTCGGACGCGCCGAACGGCGGCCGGACGGCGGCGGGCGCACCGCTTTTGAGCACCGGTAGGGGATTTTGGAGTTAGAGAGAGAGTTTTTGAAAACAGATGATTTTTAAGGAATCATGATGTATTTGTGGGGCTATTAATTTTTCGGGGTATTTTTGCTATAAATACCAATTGAACCCAAAATTTGTCATAAATTTCATTCAGCCCCCAACTCCTCCTCTCTCCCGCGCGCGACCCCTTTCCCGATCTCCCCTGCCTCCGCGCGCAAAAGCGGTGCGCCCGCCGCCGTCCGGCCGCCGCTCGCCGCGTGCGACCTATCACCGTCTTCGTCTCGACGAGGCGCTTCTTTCCCCTCCATCAATTCGAGGTTTCGTCGCGTCCTGGAGTCGAATTTGGCAGAAAGGCGTCGATCCCCAAAAGTTAGGGTTCATCGAATTTGAACGATTTTGCTTCCGATTTTCGTTGGGTAATCTCCCTTACCCCTTGTTCTTCTTTTTCGTGCATTTCCCTGCTTATTTTGGTGATTTTGGTTCGAAATTATTTTCGAAATTGTAGGGTTTGATTTCGAAAATTTGGGGGTTTTTGGCAAGGGTATTATTTCGTGCAATTGATCGATTATTGCATGTTTTAAGAGTATTATGATGCTTGATTGAGATCGAATTGAGAAGCTTTGGTTCAAATTTGAAGAATTGTTAGAGTTGGGATTTAAAGGCTTGTTTGGGTTCGATTTTAAGGGGGTTGAGTTCGAAAATTTGTCAAGGGATGTTGATTCTTGCTTGGATAGCTTAATTGACATTTTAGATGAATTATGGTATTTTATTGGGTTCGAATTGTGAGATTAAGGTTCGATTTTTGTAGGGCATTCTTGAACAAATTTCGATTGTCTCATTTATTTCCTTCCCTGCATGTACCCTGCCCCGGGTCTTTTAAGAGGATAATTGTCGTGTATTGACAATGTTGTGAGGGATATGGGTGTGCTTGAGCATAGGTTACATGTTCGTAAATAATTGTGAATTATTTATCGTGTTAGCACATCATTCCTCGGGGCATGGAACTCGAGCAAGGCTTGGCTCGGACTTCGGAGATTTAAGGTACGTGCGACGTACGAGCATTACTATATATATGTGAAATGCATAAGGTGTTTTTGATTGCATTGAATGTTTTGCGTATGGTTATACATATATGTTGATATAGCCAAGGAATGACCCAAATCTTGATATCGCCGCTTGTAGCGTGCGTGACACTAGAGTAGGATGACTCTTGCATGATATATGGGGTACTGGGTTTATTTGACTATATTAGGGCATTTGAGATGCCTGGGAATGATCGTAAAATCATGTATTCTTCGTAAGACATTTGAGATGTCTAGGTTCGTAGAATCATGTATTCATTATGAGACATTTGAGATGTCTAGGTTTGTAGAATCATGCATTCTTCGTAAGACATTTGAGATGTCTAGGTTCGTAGAATCATGTATTCATTATGAGACATTTGAGATGTCTAGGTTCATAGACTCATGTTTTCATTATAAGACATATGAGATGTCTAAGTATAATGGAAAGCAAGGTTATGAAATCAATATTAGATATTGATATATCTATTTTTGCATGTATATGAACTTGGAATCATTCATTATTGATATTGTAAATCAGGCATGCGATGTGTAAATCAATGTGTTGATTTACTGATTTATGAGATTTGATGAGTTTGATGTTGTGAGAACAGGGATAGTACACGGAATCCCGGATGAGGATGTTGCCATCCAGGGAGTATCATTTAAATTCATTAGCATTTACCTTTGTTGTAAATTATGAATTTCATTATTATGATTATGGGATTTTGTGTATTGGTATGCTCACCCCGTTGGGGGCTGTCTCTGTTGGGACAGGTGGACAGGTACATCGATGGCTATGGAGTTGAGCTCGAGCTGTTGATTTGAGGTACTCCCAGGATCGTGGTACCAGGGCTTGATGGAGCACGGTATCGTATAGAGTACCTATATATACACCTGAGGATTTATACATATTCATGATGCTCGCATGTGAGCACGATTATACTTGTATATGGATTGTATATAAAGGCATGAGCCTTTCTCTCTTTCATTTAAGGTTGCATGCAATTAGGTTGAATTGCTAGAATGATATGAGAGTCATTGGTGTATTATGTGGGTGTTGGAACCCACTTTTGTTGACATATGTGTGGTGTCTTCCCTGGCTGGGAATCTACTTGTATTACTGCTTTCTGTTGAGTATTATGTGTTCCCTGGCCGGGAATTTTGTTATGTGTTGTACTCTTTTTTTTGGGATAGCTCTATTTATGGGGAGACTCTGCCCAAATTTTTATAAAAGTTTACAATGTGAAAAGTGGCACCAAGGGGTTGGTAAAAGGGCAAACATATGAGTCTTTCATTGACAGGCAATGATTAAGTATCATCAGAGCTTCCCGATTGACATTTTATAGAAAGCATGTACCACACATAGTGGTTAATACACTAATCAAGGTTTAAGGGCTTGGGGTCCTTACATTAGTGGTATCAGAGCAGTGGTTGCTCATTGGGGCTGTTAAGGGCCTAGGAAGTTATTGATAGCACATATTTATGCATGATGGCATTAATGTTGTATGACATAGCAAATTGTTTATGTGCTATTATGATATGAAAAGTGGTATTGCTAACCATTGTGGTTGCAGGAATCGTGTGGAACACGATAGGATGACATTTATGGGGATGTCTGGCACTCCGTGTGTTATGTGCCAAGGAAGCTGGTTTTAAGAAAATCAGATAAAGGGATATTTCCGAGGTAACATGTATTTTACGTTGTCTTGTTGACACATGATGAATGCAAAGTGGTGCATTGAGGTTATGATATATGTTATTGTGCATTGTTTTTGCATATGCATGTTATGAAATATAAGAGGTGTATTTCTTGAGTCAAAGTTATCTTAGTAAGGATTTTAATGGCTTACACTAAAGTCCATATGAAGCGAGGAAGGATTCCGCTTATATGGAGTGGTGAGAAGCATTGAAATGCACTGATATTTCACGAGTCCAGGTTATCCTAGTGAGGATTTCAATGCTTGCGCTAAGGTCCATATGAAGCGAGGAAGGATTCCGCTTATATGGAGTAGTGAGAAGCATTGAAATACACTACTGATAAGTGACTCGATTCGAGGTTTATTTATAGCGATGGTTCATTCCGCTATATTGATTGGCGATGGTTCATTCCGCCAGGTGTATTGATAGCGATGGTTCATTCCGCTATATTGATTGGCGATGGTTCATTCCGCCAGGTGTATTTATAGCGATGGTTCATTCCGCTATATCTATTGGCGATGGTTCATTCCGCCAGGTGTATTGATAGCGATGCCTCTTTCCGCTACTATGTGGACGATGATTCATGCTCAGGGTATAGCGAGGTTTCATGCCACTTATTATCTGACGAGGTGTCATACCGTCGATTCTATAGCGAGGGATCTTGCCGCTATGTACTCAGCACAGGATTTTTGCCGCCTTCGAGCGATGGGTGCTGATTACGCACTATTATTGAGCGACGGAGACAGGTATGACGCTATATCACTAGCGATGAGGTATGAGATATTGCTATTTTATTAGCTTTATTGTAGCTGGCATGCATTGATATACATGTTTTATTATGCCTATTTTACTAGCATGATAGTGGATGACATACGCTGATGTACATGTATCGTCACTAGTGGGCAATGTTTTAGATGCCATGAGTTGGCATGTGTCGTCACGGGATGACGATGAAGATGGTGTAGGAGATGTCTTATTAGACATGCATCATCGTTACGATGATCGATGCGTTGAGTATACGTATTCTGTGGTATGCCTTGGGTGCCAGTACCGAGCACAAGGTGGTGTGTGCGACACCGATGGACGTGACCCTTATACCGAGCGGGTTGCTCGAGGAATGGTTGGATGCGCTGTACATGTGATTGTACCGCAGCTTACGATTGGGGGATCATTTTACGAGTGGTGATACCCTAGAAGTATGCTCGTTGGATTGGTTTTTTGGCCATGTTTTTGACGATAGGAGTAATCGTGGAGGAAATTACTCGCTTTCTGTCGATGTGACATGTGGTAGACATGATCACACCACCCTTGAGGGTGTAGGATGGGTCCTAAGGGAGTAGGATCAGGTTATGTTAAGTACATAGGGACATTGGAGTGTCCAGGGTGTATCGGCATTGAGGAATGTTGGATAAAGACCCACTACTCTATTGAGTTTTCTTCCCATAGTATGTTATACCATGTGGAAACGTCCGTCTTGTTGGTAGGTTTGAGGTAAACCTAAAGAGGCAGAGACTAGGTTGTCTGCCGCGTGTGTGTAGCACCATGATGGACTTGCTAGAGCCGTTACACTGCTCGTTGGAACCAAGTTTGGCAAATCGTAAGGTGATGCGATGTGAATCGTGGTGGACTCTAGTAGTCACCACATCATTTGAGGTTGTGCGTGCCTCGCTGAAACGTGTATACGTTTATGTTTAAATCTTGGAGACTTGTCTGGGACAGCTCAGGATGTTGGAGTACCAACAAGAGAGTCATCAGGTTGTTATTGACTCAATCTAAAGGAACCCGTGTATTGGGATACAATGGGTGTTATTATATCCAGTTTTTCCGAACGATGGTTCGAGACTTGTGGATCTCGAGTTCGATGGCACTTCCCTTGCGAGGAAGGAGGTAGTATTATACCTATTTGGGAATCTTGAAAGATTCGGTAAGTTGGTGCAAGTGGTGTTGATTTTGGGAATCACACCGTGTATTGTTAATCGTCGATTTTCATCCTCCACTGAGTAAGGAATGACTCAGAATTGACGGTTGTGTTTGGGGCTTAGGGATATGTGGTAGATACCCGAGCCGAGTGCATTGAGTATGCATGTGATATCAGTGCTTAGGCAGGTATACCGGTGAGTATACGGATGCCAGTTATTGATTTCCTCTCTGTTAAGTGCATAGAGTTATGCTATTTGAGGATGGTTAAATCCCTGATGAGAGATATGGAACACCTTGAGATTGGGAATCTCCATGGCGCGATGTTTATGAGGGATAATCGTGAAGATAGTTGACTCCCTTGAGGAGGGATTTTCTTGCGAGGGTTAAGGTACTTCCCTTGTTGGTGTTTTCCTTCGAGTTATGCGACAGCCTTCCCAAGTTTGGATTGTTAAATCCGAGGATTTTCAAGGGATGGCAGGATTTCGGATTGGTTGAGTGTCGCTGACGACACAAGCGTTGAGGATGCAATGGGTTTATTGCATGCCCCTTAAGAATTTTAAACTCTGCGGAGTCTCGGTTGTTATTTATGATTAGGACGTGATTCTTGGAACATCCGTAGGTGGACATCTTGCGAGATGTCTTTTGTTTGAATTTGTGGCCGTGAGTTGCCCAAATTAAGTTGCAATGAGGCGACTACTCCTTCGATGGAGGAAGTTTGAAAGTGGAAACCAGGTTTGGTATGTGTACACCGTGGTTGTACTAGTGTTTCCCCTCGTAATGATGTATGTTAGACATCGTGAGTCTTGATAGAGATGTCATGGAATGATATCTACGATAGAATCAAGAGCGATTCGAATCCTTGCAGTTTCAGTTGACTAACTGCTTTTGGACTGTTAGCGTTGAGTTGTGCTGACGCTCTTTGACGTTATGATGGATTTGGAAGTCTATTCCACTCCAGAGTTTGACACGAGGTCAACGTTCTTACGGTTGAGGTGTCATTCAGGATGTGTTCGTACTGTTGTATTAAAACGAAGGACGACTGTCTGATCTACAGTCGTAAGTATCAGTTGTTTCGCAGTCATGAGAGGCTGACTTTTGGGATGACCCGCATCGAGGTACGTTTTACCTCTTGGGTGATATGTTGGTTTTGGTATGTCGCTCTGTTTCAGAGTTTGATGAGAGGTAAGTATCCTCGCGTTTATTAAGACGATTCTGATATGGTCAGGAATCGAGGTTATGGCTTCATGTTGTTGTGTAGCCTGGGTGTTACGTGATACACCAGTGCTAATTTCGAGGACGAAATTCTTTTAGTGGGGGATATTGTGATGACCAGGGATTATAGGTGTTAATCCCGTAGTGTTAATAATCCCTAAAGTGGTTTTACGTGGCAAGGTGGGTTTAATCGAGGTATTGGGCCTTCTGGGCTCGTTTATTTGGGTAGTTGGGATCGTTGGATCCAGAGGTTGAGATTGTATTCACATTTCGGTGTAAAACCTAAGAGTTGGGTTTTTGATGTGTCTCGGAATCTCGGGTGCTGGGTGAGCACCGGTAGGGGATTTTGGAGTTAGAGAGAGAGTTTTTGAAAACAGATGATTTTTAAGGAATCATGATGTATTTGTGGGGCTATTAATTTTTCGGGGTATTTTTGCTATAAATACCAATTGAACCCAAAATTTGTCATAAATTTCATTTCAGCCCCCAACTCCTCCTCTCTCCCGCGCGCGACCCCTTTCCCGATCTCCCCTGCCTCCGCGCGCAAAAGCGGTGCGCCCGCCGCCGTCCGGCCGCCGCTCGCCGCGTGCGACCTATCACCGTCTTCGTCTCGACGAGGCGCTTCTTTCCCCTCCATCAATTCGAGGTTTCGTCGCGTCCTGGAGTCGAATTTGGCAGAAAGGCGTCGATCCCCAAAAGTTAGGGTTCATCGAATTTGAACGATTTTGCTTCCGATTTTCGTTGGGTAATCTCCCTTACCCCTTGTTCTTCTTTTTCGTGCATTTCCCTGCTTATTTTGGTGATTTTGGTTCGAAATTATTTTCGAAATTGTAGGGTTTGATTTCGAAAATTTGGGGGTTTTTGGCAAGGGTATTATTTCGTGCAATTGATCGATTATTGCATGTTTTAAGAGTATTATGATGCTTGATTGAGATCGAATTGAGAAGCTTTGGTTCAAATTTGAAGAATTGTTAGAGTTGGGATTTAAAGGCTTGTTTGGGTTCGATTTTAAGGGGGTTGAGTTCGAAAATTTGTCAAGGGATGTTGATTCTTGCTTGGATAGCTTAATTGACATTTTAGATGAATTATGGTATTTTATTGGGTTCGAATTGTGAGATTAAGGTTCGATTTTTGTAGGGCATTCTTGAACAAATTTCGATTGTCTCATTTATTTCCTTCCCTTCATGTACCCTGCCCCGGGTCTTTTAAGAGGATAATTGTCGTGTATTGACAATGTTGTGAGGGATATGGGTGTGCTTGAGCATAGGTTACATGTTCGTAAATAATTGTGAATTATTTATCGTGTTAGCACATCATTCCTCGGGGCATGGAACTCGAGCAAGGCTTGGCTCGGACTTCGGAGATTTAAGGTACGTGCGACGTACGAGCATTACTATATATATGTGAAATGCATAAGGTGTTTTTGATTGCATTGAATGTTTTGCGTATGGTTATACATATATGTTGATATAGCCAAGGAATGACCCAAATCTTGATATCGCCGCTTGTAGCGTGCGTGACACTAGAGTAGGATGACTCTTGCATGATATATGGGGTACTGGGTTTATTTGACTATATTAGGGCATTTGAGATGCCTGGGAATGATCGTAAAATCATGTATTCTTCGTAAGACATTTGAGATGTCTAGGTTCGTAGAATCATGTATTCATTATGAGACATTTGAGATGTCTAGGTTTGTAGAATCATGCATTCTTCGTAAGACATTTGAGATGTCTAGGTTCGTAGAATCATGTATTCATTATGAGACATTTGAGATGTCTAGGTTCATAGACTCATGTTTTCATTATAAGACATATGAGATGTCTAAGTATAATGGAAAGCAAGGTTATGAAATCAATATTAGATATTGATATATCTATTTTTGCATGTATATGAACTTGGAATCATTCATTATTGATATTGTAAATCAGGCATGCGATGTGTAAATCAATGTGTTGATTTACTGATTTATGAGATTTGATGAGTTTGATGTTGTGAGAACAGGGATAGTACACGGAATCCCGGATGAGGATGTTGCCATCCAGGGAGTATCATTTAAATTCATTAGCATTTACCTTTGTTGTAAATTATGAATTTCATTATTATGATTATGGGATTTTGTGTATTGGTATGCTCACCCCGTTGGGGGCTGTCTCTGTTGGGACAGGTGGACAGGTACATCGATGGCTATGGAGCTGAGCTCGAGCTGTTGATTTGAGGTACTCCCAGGATCGTGGTACCAGGGCTTGATGGAGCACGGTATCGTATAGAGTACCTATATATACACCTGAGGATTTATACATATTCATGATGCTCGCATGTGAGCACGATTATACTTGTATATGGATTGTATATAAAGGCATGAGCCTTTCTCTCTTTCATTTAAGGTTGCATGCAATTAGGTTGAATTGCTAGAATGATATGAGAGTCATTGGTGTATTATGTGGGTGTTGGAACCCACTTTTGTTGACATATGTGTGGTGTCTTCCCTGGCTGGGAATCTACTTGTATTACTGCTTTCTGTTGAGTATTATGTGTTCCCTGGCCGGGAATTTTGTTATGTGTTGTACTCTTTTTTTTGGGATAGCTCTATTTATGGGGAGACTCTGCCCAAATTTTTATAAAAGTTTACAATGTGAAAAGTGGCACCAAGGGGTTGGTAAAAGGGCAAACATATGAGTCTTTCATTGACAGGCAATGATTAAGTATCATCAGAGCTTCCCGATTGACATTTTATAGAAAGCATGTACCACACATAGTGGTTAATACACTAATCAAGGTTTAAGGGCTTGGGGTCCTTACAACCCGAGATCCCGAGACACATCAAAAACCCAACTCTTAGGTTTTTCACCGAAATGTGAATACAATCTCAACCTCTGGATCCAACGATCCCAACTACCCAATTAAACGAGCCCAGAAGGCCCAACACCTCGATTAAATTCCAAATCGCCACGTAAAACCACTTTAGGGATTATTAACACTACGGGATTAACACCTATAATCCCTGGTCATCACAGTGCTTGTGAAGTTACCTTAGGTTGACTCTTAGGATTTTCTCATTGGCTTGAGAGAATCGTTAGTAGGGGCTATAACCATGTCACGTTTAATTATGTATGTTAATGCATGATTTATCTTATGTTTTAGATTGATAATTGTATTACACATATATGTAGCTATGTATACAACTATATGTAGTGGACATATTTTAAATTATCAAACTAATCATGAGATCAATAAATCCCTCTAAAATATTAAGTTTTAGATGCCTTCCAAAATTAAAAGTACTCGTCAATAACTTCGATTGTACATGTGTGGGTTTGCCAAAGCAAAGCACCGTGGCAATCTTAGTAAGGCGCGAAAGGATAAAAGTGATATCCGTTATACTTTAAATTGGGTACGACTTAACTAGGTTATCTCAATAGGATTGGGAACTTAGAGGCATGGGTTGGATTATAATTCATTTGATAAATTGAACAAAGTGTTGTTCGTCCAACTATCCAAGAATTACATGTGATGTAATTGACAAAGTGTTGTCTACCTAAATAACCGAGTCTTGGGCGATTAGCCAAAGCTAACTCAAGATTAGGCGAAATATGGATCTTGGCCCACTAAAGGTTTCGAGGGTTGATATTTTTAAACAAAATAGTGGGAGTATCATTTAATATAAGACCATGTTAAATGATTAAATCATAAACTTATTTTGCATATTTATATTGTAGATATCCATGGCAACTAACAACGTTACAAGCACTTTATCACTGCGATCGGTCCTTGAGAAGGACAAATTAAATGGGACAAATTTCCTAGACTGGCATAGGAACTTGAGGATAGTCCTCAAACAAGAAAAGAAACAATATGTCCTAGAGGAACCCTTACCCGCTTAGGAACCTCCCCTAACAGCTACAAGAGCTGATAAAGATGCTTACAAGAAGCATCAGAGTGACGCACTTGATGTTGGGTGCCTTATGCTTGCCACCATGAACTCTGAGCTTCAGAAGCAACATGAGGAAATGGAGGCGTTCGATATGATCGAACACTTAAAGCAATTGTACCAACAACAAGCTAGACAAGAGAGGTATGACGTCTCTAAAGCGTTGTTCCAGTGCAGGATGGTAGAGGGAAGCGTAGTTGGAACTCATGTGCTCAAGATGATTGGGTACATTGAGAATATGGACAAGCTGGGTTTTCCATTGGACCAAGAGTTGGCCACCGATGTGATCTTGCAATCGTTGCCTGAGAGCTTCAGTCAATTTGTAGTAAATTACAATATGACTGACATGGAAAAGACTCTACCACAATTGCTTGGTATGTTGAGAACATATGAAGCAAATACAAAGAAGACTAAGGCCACAAATGTTCTTATTGTGAATAAGGGCAAAGGAAGGGCCAAAGCTGAAGGCAACAAGAAAGCAAAGAAGGTCTTTGTTAAATCTAAGCCAAAGTCTTATGCACTGAAACCAAAGGGAGGGATAGCAAAGGAAGGGAACTGTTTCCATTGCGGTGAGACCGGCCATTGGAAAAGAAACTGCAAAGTATATCTGGAGGATCTAAAGAAAGGAAGTGTGACTTCCACTTCAGGTATTTTTGTTATAGAAGTCAATTTATCTACTTCTTCATCATGGGTATTAGATACTGGATGTGGATCTCACATTTGTGTAAATGTGCAGGATCTAAAAAGGAGTAGGACGTTGGCGAAAGGTGAAGTTGATCTCCTAGTTGGAAATGGAACAAGAGTTGCTGCATTAGCTATAGGAGATTATTGTTTAGCTTTACCTGCTGGTTTATCGTTGATTTTAAAAGACTGTTATTTTGTGCCATCTATTACTAAAAACATAATTTCTATTTCTTGTTTAGACAAGTGTGGTTTTTCATTTATAATAAAGGACAACTGTTGTTCTATTTATTTAAATGATATGTTTTATGCTAGCGCACAAATGGTGAATGGTCTTTATTTATTAAATCTTGATATGCCTATCTATAACATAAATACTAAAAGGATTAAAAATAATGATTGTAATCCGACTTATCTCTGGCACTGTCGCTTGGGCCACATAAACGAGAACCGCATATCTAAACTTCATAAGGATGGAGTATTAGATTCATTTGATTTTGAATCATATGAAACATGCGAATCTTGTTTAATGGGCAAGATGACTAAAGCCCCTTTCAAGGGACATGTTGAAAGGGCAAATGTTTTATTGGGACTAATACATAGTGATGTATGTGGACAATAAGTACACAAGCTAGAGGTGGTTTTCAATACTTCGTTACATTTACTGATGACCTCAGTAGTTATGGGTATGTGTACCTAACGAAGCATAAGCATGAAACCTTTGAAAAGTTCAAAGATTTCAAGAATGAAGTACAAAACCAACTTGGCAAAAGTATCAAGATCCTTCGATCAGATCGAGGAGGTGAATACTTAAGCCAAGAGCTTCATGACTATCTAAAGGAATGTGGGATAGTCCCACAACTCACTCCTCCGTATACTCCACAATGGAATGGTGTATCCGAGAGGAGAAATCGAACCATGTTGGACATGGTTAGATCAATGATGAGTCATGCAGATCTTCCGATATCGTTTTGGGGACACGCTCTAGAAACAGCGATTTTCTTACTGAATCGTGTTCCATCTAAATCAGTGGAAAAGACACCATATGAGATATGGACTGGGAAGCGTCCTAGTAAGTCTTTTATGAAGATTTGGGGTTGTGAGGCTTTCGTTAGACGTCACGCCACTAACAAAATTGGACCCAAATCTGATAAGTGTTTATTTGTGGGGTATCCTAAGGAAACGAAAGGATACTATTTCTATTATCCCACCGAGAACAAAGTAGTTGTTGCTCGGACTGGTGTATTTCTTGAAAGAGAATTTATTTCTAGAAAAACCAGTGGGAGAAAAATAGAACTTAGTGAAGTTCAACCACAAGAAAACACTGAACCTGAGATTGAGATGGAAACAGAGCAGGCACCGCAAGCTGTTGTGGAAGAAGCACCTGCTCAAGAGACACAAGCCCAGCGTAGGTCTGTAAGAGAACACCGGGAGCCACAGAGATATGGATTTCTTGTGACTCAACAAGGTGACTTACTACTTATTGATGAGGATGAGCCGTCATCTTATCAACAAGCTATAATGGGCAATTATTCTGAGAAATGGCAAGAGGCCATGAAATCTGAGATGGAATCCATGTATGCAAACCAAGTATGGACTTTGGTTGATCCACCTGAAGGGGTACGACCCATAGGGTGCAAATGGATTTTCAAGAAAAAGACCGATATGGATGGTAACGTACAAACCTATAAAGGTCGGCTGGTTGCAAAAGGATTCAAACAAATTCATGGTATTGACTATGATGAAACCTTTTCACCAGTGGCCATGGTTAAATCCATAAGGATCTTACTTGCAATAGCTGCATTTCATGATTATGAAATCTGGCAGATGGAAGTCAAAACAAGCTTTCCTTAATGGAAATCTGCTCGAAGATGTGTACATGACACAGCCTGAGGGTTTTGTCGATCCAAAGGATGCTGGAAAGATATGCAAGCTACAACGATCCATTTATGGATTGAAGCAAGCTTCTCGGAGTTGGAATCTTCGTTTTGATGATGCAATCAAAGAGTTTGGTTTTATCAAAAACGAAGATGAACCTTGTGTCTACAAGAAGGTCAGTGGGAGCGTAATCATTTTCCTAGTGTTGTATGTAGATGACATACTTCTCATTGGAAATGATATCCCTGCCTTACAATCTGTAAAGATTTGGCTAGGTATTGCTTTTCGATGAAAGACTTGGGAGAAGCCACCTATGTATTAGGAATCAAGATCTATAGAGATAGATCAAGAAGGCTTCTTGGTCTGAGTCAAAGTACATACCTAGACAAAGTGCTTAAAAGGTTTAGCATGCAAGAATCAAAGAAAGGATTCGTGCCTATGACACATGGTATTTATCCCTCGAAGGAACAGTGTCCTTCAACACCAGATGAGAGACAACGCATGAGTAAGATTCCATATGCGTCAGCTATTGGATCTATCATGTATGCCATGATATGTACTCGTCCCGATGTATCGTATGCTTTGAGCATGACGAGCAGATATCAAGTTGATCCAGGTAAAGGTCACTGGATTGCTGTCAAGAACATCCTGAAGTACTTGAGAAGGACTAAGGATACATTCTTGATTTATGGAGGTGAGGAAGAGCTCAATGTAATGGGTTACACTGATGCAAGCTTCCAAACCGACAAAGATGATTTTCGATCGCAATCTGGATATGTGTATTGCCTAAATGGAGGTGCTGTGAGCTGGAAGAGTTCAAAGCAAGAAACAGTAGCCGATTCTACAACGGAAGCTGAGTATATTGCTGCCTCGGATGCAGCAAAGGAAGCTGTTTGGATGAGGAAGTTCATTTCTGAACTTGGAGTGTTGCCTAGCATTAAAGATCCGATAGAACTCTATTGTGACAACAATGGAGCGATCGCATTGGCTAAGGAACCAAGATCTCACCAAAGATCCAAGCACATACTTAGGCGTTTCCATTTCATTCGAGAAATCGTTGAAAGGGGAGATGTTAAAATATGCAAAGTACCGACAGATGATAATGTATCTGACCCATTGACGAAGCCACTGTCACAGCAGAAGCATGATCGTCATACTAGATCTCTAGGCATTAGGTATATGTATGAGTGGTCTTAGTGCAAGTGGGAGATTTGTTGGGATATGCCCTAAGACAAATCATTAGATGATTGTTTTGACATACAATGTTTATGAATAGGGATAATGATAATACGTAGAGACTAGTATGTGTTGATCGATGAATTGTTCATTGATATGAGATATCAAATCAACATATGGGTACATGTTAGAGAACGATGTACTGGACAGACCCACCATGAGAATGCAACATGGATAGTTATATGATCGTCATATGCAATTCTCATAGTGATAATAATGTATGTAATCCTTACGACTTGTGATCATCAGAGATCCCAACATAAGGAGTTATGTATCTTGATATCGTCAAACGTTACCCGTAACATGGTAAACTATAAAGGCGACTATTGCATACACTACGAATTATGTAGAGGGATGTTGACTGATCGAGATAGGATTTGTCCCTCCTATATAACAGGAGATTTGTTTGGCCCTTGATCAAGTGAGAACTAAAATGCATGGCCATGCTCGAATGAGTCGATATGAGATATCGAGCTTATTCATTTATTCTAGTTCTACTTGGGGATCAAGAAATAAAGATTTAATATACGAGTATGACTATTCCATGACTCGTGTTCAATCTAAACACAAAGGACAAAGGGATTAAGTTACATTGTTAATATTATCACAAGTTCTAAAGGTTATGTCGAGTCATTGACATTCTTGTAATTTGGGTAGCCTCGATGTGTTGCTAGACACCGCTCCTTGCTTGCGACATAAAATGAGATTTTATGTCACTGCCAACATTACAAGATCCTATCGGGTCGCACAAAAGATTAAATCGAGAAGGGAAATTAAATTCATTGAATGAATTAATTAATTAAGAAGAGTCTTAATTAAGTGATTAAAAGGTTTTAATTAAATCATGGGTTTGGGCCCATGAGGCTTTAAGAAAGCCTTTAATTAAATCATATATAAAATAACAAGGTGATTAATTGTTAAAAATGAATTCCTTGATAACATTTTATATCATAAAAAAACCTAGCCTCACTCCACAAGCTCTCTCTCGGCCGCCTCCTTGAAGCCGTGAGCTTCTCCATCGCCGCCGTGTTTTCTTGGTGGTTCGTGGTGGTCGTCGATCGGTTATTGTAACCGTGAGTCTTGTTTGTTCAAGAATAAGCATAGCAACTTGTTCTTGAACATCCCTTGTTCGTTTAATCGTGTGGATACCGTTGAGGCAAGACCTTGGAGGTGTTGCTCGTGACTCGGGATCGTTGGACGTAGTGCACCGTGGAATCTGCTCAAACACGCTACAAGGGTGAGACTTTTGTATTCCTTTATCCGATATGAAATCCTATGTATAGATCCGGTGTTTAGTAATCCATAAAATTTTATTCCGATGCGTTGTATGCTCTAAGGATTACTTACACACGGTTCAGTATGCATATTGCTGTTTCTAAAGCATGTCCCCAAAAGGATATCGGAAGATCTGCATGACTCATCATTGATCGAACCATGTCCAACAAAGTTCGATTCCTCCTCTCGGATACACCATTCCATTGTGGAGTATACGGAGGAGTGAGTTTTGGGACTATCCCACAATCCTTTAGATAGCCATGAAACTCTTGGCTTAAGTATTCACCTCCTCGATCTGATCGAAGGATTTTGATACTTTTGCCAAGTTGGTTTTGTACTTCATTCCTGAAATCTTTGAACTTTTCAAAGGTTTCATGCTTATGTTTCATTAGGTACACATACCCATATCTACTGAAGTCATCAGTAAATGTAACAAAGTATTGAAAACCACCTCTAGCATGTGTGCTTATTGGTCCACATACATCACTATGTATTAGTCCCAATAAAACATTTGCCCTTTCAATCCCTTGAATGAGGCTTTAGTCATCTTGCCCATTAAACAAGACTCGCATGTTTCATATGATTCAAAATCAAATGAATCTAATGCTCCATCCTTATGAAGTTTCGATATGCGGTTCTCGTTTATATGGCCCAAGCGACAATGCCAGAGATAAGTTGGATTACAATCATTATTCTTAATCCTTTTAGTATTAATGTTATAGACAGGCATATCTAGATTTAATATATAAAGACCATTAATCATTTGTGCACTTGCATAAAACATATCATTTGAATAAATAGAACAACAGTTGTCCTTGATCATAAATGAAAATCCACACTTGTCCAAACAAGAAATAGAAATAATGTTTTTGGTAGTAGACGACACAAAATAAGAGTCTTTCAAAATCAATGATAAACCAGAAGGCAAAGATAACTGGTAATCTCCTACAGCTAATGCAGCAACTCTTGCTCCATTACCAACTCGGAGATCAACTTTGCCTTTCGCCAACGTCCTACTCCTTTTGAGATCCTGCACATTTACACAACTGTGAGATCCACATCCAGTATCTAATACCCAAGATGAAGAAGTAGATAAATTGACTTCTATAACAAAAATACCTGAATTGGAAGTCACACTTCCCTTTGTCTTCTTAAGATCTTCCAGATATACTTTGCAGTTCCTTTTCCAATGACCGGTCTCACCTCCATGGAAACAGTTCCCTTCCTTTGCCACTCCTCCCTTTGGCTTTAGTGCAGAAGCATGTGGCTTAGACTTAACAAGGACCTTCTTGTTCTTCTTGTAGCTCTTAGCTTTAGTCTTTCCTTTGTTCTTATTCATAATAAGAACATTTGTAGGCTTAGACTTCTTGCTATTTGCTTCAAAAGTTCTAAGCATGCCAAGTAACTGTGGTAGAGTCTTTTCAATTTCAATCATATTGTAATTCAAGACAAATTGACTGAAGCTTTCAGGCAACGATTGCAAGATCACGTCAGTGTCCAACCCTTGGTCCAAAGGAAAACCCAGCTTCTCCAGATTCTCAATGTACCCAATCATCTTGAGTACATGAGTTCCAACCAGACTTCCTTCTATCATTCTACACTGGAACAACGCTTTAGAGACGGCATACCTCTCTTGTCTTGCTTGTTGTTGGTACAGTTGCTTTAGATGCTCGATCATATCGAACGCCTCCATTTCC
This sequence comes from Haberlea rhodopensis, assembly GCA_907163345.1. Classification (NCBI taxonomy): domain Eukaryota; kingdom Viridiplantae; phylum Streptophyta; class Magnoliopsida; order Lamiales; family Gesneriaceae; genus Haberlea; species Haberlea rhodopensis. Next base: position 275,002 of record CAJQUN010000449.1, read on the forward strand.
TCATGTTGCTTCTGAAGCTCAGAGTTCATGGTGGCAAGCATAAGGCACCCAACATCAAGTGCGTCATTTTGATGCTTCTTGTAAGCATCTTTATCGGCTTTAGCAGCCGTCAAGGGAGGTTCCTCAGCAGATAAGGGTTCCTCTAGGACATATTGCTTCTTTTCTTGCTTGAGGACAATCCTCAAATTCCTATACCAGTCTAGGAAATTTGTCTCATTCAGTTTGTCCTTCTCAAGGACCGATCGCAATGATAATGTGCTTGTGACGTTGTTAGTTGCCATGGATATCTACAATATTAATATGCAAAGTAAGTTTATGATTTTAATCATTTAATATGGTCTTATATTAAATGACCCTCCCACTATTTTGTTTAAAATTATCAACCCTCGAAACTATTAGTGGGCCAAGATCCATATTTCACTTAATCTTGAGTTAGCTTTGGCTAATCGCCCAAGACTCGGTTATTTAGGTAGACAACACTTTGTCAATTACATCACATGTAATTCTTGGATGGTTGGACGAACAACACTTTGTTCAAATTCATCTAATGAATTATTATCCAACCCCATGTCTCTAGGTTCCCAATCCTATTGAGATAACACTAGTTAAGTCGAACCCAATTGAAAATAACACGGATATCACTATTATCCTTTCGTGCCTTACTAAGATTTTCACGGTGCTTTGCTTTGGCAAACCCACACATGCCAATCGAAGTCTTGACGAGTATTTTTAATTGGAAGGCATCTTAAACTTAATATTATAGAGGGATTTATTGATCTCATGATTTTATTAATATTGAAAATATGTCCCGTACATATATGAATATATACATATCTACATATATATATAAGCATCGATGTTAAATAAAATAGTAAACATGCATCTCATACATCAACATAAAGTAAACGTAACATGGTTATAGCCCCAACTAAAATTTCTCAAGCCAATGAGAAAATTTAAAAGGTCAACCTAAGGGTAACTTCTCCAAGCACCTCTTTGGCTCCCTTTTGTGATTGGCCTTCTCATCCCGACACCATGGTCCGTCTTCGTTGATCTCCATCAAAGAAATAAACTACACTATATAAAATTTACAAGATATAGAGAATTCCTTGAGTCACATTTGAGGGAACGTATGTGAGGCCCCGAAATTAATTAATTGCAATTTGGACATTAATTATGTTTATATGATGAATTATGTTGATAATTGATTTATGTGTTGAAATTAATTATCATGTTGAAATGCTTAGTCACATGGTAGGCGTGACCGGGGGTTGCATTTCAGGGTACGTGTTATGCATGTTGGGTAATGAAATGTTAACATGATTTATTTGTTTTGATTGTTAATTATGAGGAAAGTAGGGATTTAATGAAGTTTGGTGCATTGTTTGTAAAAATGCTTTCAAAATACCATGTTGGGGTATTTTATACATCATGTTAACTTTGGGGTATAATTTTAACATTAACCTTTATAACCCCCTTTTTCCCTCTATACCCACTTACTTTACCAATCACTCTTAAAATCCCCAACTCACTCTCAAACCCTAACCATTTACCCTATTTTCGAAATTCTTCAAAGGAGGAAGGAGGAAGCTCCACAAAACTTTTGTTTGTGGGATTTTTGTTAAGATTTGGAGTCTTCAAGAGGTATGGGACCCTTCCTAAAGTTTTTATGATGTTTGGTTTGGTTTTGAAATGGGTTTTGATTGTTTGAAATGGATTTATTTTGGATTGGTATGATGTTTGGATGGGTGTAGGATTTTTAGTTGTTTAAAGGTGTAAAATGAAGGTTTGAAGTGTTTTTATGTTTTTGGGTTGATGGTATAAGAGCTGTGGAGGATGGTGAAGTTTTTTATGGTGTAAAAATGGAGAAATCGCACGCACAGTAGGCAACGATCGATCGCTACGAACGCAGCGATCGATCGCCGAAGGCCACTGGCGATTTGTATAGCGGGCGATCGATCGCCATATATGCAGCGATCGATCGCCGCGAGGCAGAATGGTCAAGCGATCGATCGCTACATCGAAGCGATCGATCGGTAAGGCTCGCGATCGATCGCCTCGATGCAGCGATCGATCGCCGCTGTTTAAAAATTGGAAAATGATGATTTTGTTGAATTTTTGGTATTTGGCTATTGTTTAGCTTCTAATATTGATTTGTATGAATGTGTAGAACCATCCCAGGTACCCACAACTTCAAGGAGATAAAGTTCTCCAATTTCTCCACTTTTTGGAATTAAGGTACGTAAGAAGCGTACGGGCATCAGACGGTAAAACACACTCCTACATTAAGACTATGCTATGATTACATAAGTATATATGATGTTTATGATGATGATTATGATACGTAAGTTTATGATGATGATGTTTATGATGAGCAAAGATGATATGATGTTTATGATGATGATTATGATAAGTAAGTTTATGATGATGATGTTTATGATGAGTAAAGATGATATGATGTTTATGATATGGTAAGATGCCATACGATAGGGTAAGATGCCCATATGGTAAGATGTCATACGATGTTTATGATATGGTAAGATGCCATACGATGTTTATGATATGGTAAGATGCCATACGATAGGGTAAGATGCCCATATGGTAAGATGCCATACGATGTTTATGAGATGGTAAGATGCCATACGATAGGGTAAGATGCCCATATGGTAAGATGTCATACAATGTTTATGATATGGTAAGATGACATATGATAGGGTAAGATGCCCATATGCATGAATGTGAATCAGGGACAAAAAAAAAAAAATAGATGTTAACAAATAACCAGCAAACTTACTTAACTAAGATTTCATGCATTTACTGTTATTTTTATGATGTTAAGTAAGGATGTATATGCTCATGATGTGTTATCCCTGTAGGTACGCTTTTGGACTGAAAGACTCAGGGTCGGGTTGGGACAGTGAGTTAAGAGGAGCATGAAAGAAAGTAAGAATATAGGATTTTTGAATAGTCTCTACTCTAGGAGTAGTATAATTCTATCGCTTTAACATTCATTGACAGGAATGTAATTACTTAGCTTTTGAATTTTATTTATGGCCTGTAATTCTATTAGCTCAAAGCTACAACCGGAACCCTAAGATGATATGAATGCATGATTAGTCCATAATATGTGATTATAATGATGTTAAGGTAGGAAGACCCTACATTAGTGGTATCAGAGCAGTGGTTAGATAACCCGGGAACGAGTGAAGGGTAGCATTAGCAATAAGTTGGCTAGGTGCTTCGTTTTAAACATGTTTTGTGCATGTATTGCATATGAAGTATATGATGTTATACTAACATGTTTTGTTTATCTAACGATGTATTATATGAACTACTTTTGGGTATTTTTGTTAACCCTTGTCTTGCAGTATGGCAGCAAATATTGACATAGGAGACGCGGTGAGTGTTAATGCAAGTGCTGGGCGTACCAATCCCCTACCACCGCCAGCCTTGGGTGAAGAACAATCTGAACAGCAGTTATTACCTGGAGAGCTAAGTTTGGCTCAATTTCTGACATACCGACCCCCGATGTTCGAAGGAACTGAGACAGGGGAACAAGCTGAGGAGTGGATAGAGAGGATCGAACAGATATTTGTGGCGGCTCCTTGTGCTAAGTCAGCCTGGATAAGGCTAGCGTAGTTCCAATTGGCCAAGAAGGCGCTAATGTGGTGGAAGACCACAGTGATAGAGCAAGAGGCTCAGGGTCAAGAGATAAATTGGAAGCTGTTCAGAACTTGGTTTTTGACCCGCTTCTTTTCAGCTGCCGCACGACAGTCTAAGGAAGATGAGCTTACTAACCTCAAGCAAGGTAACATGCCTGTGTCAGATTATGCTCTCCATTACTGTTCTTTGCTCAGATATGTACCTCACATCGCCGCAAGTACTCAAGCAAAGATGAGGAACTTCATGAAGGGATTGAGGCCTGAACTGTATGACAGGGTGATTACTTATGGCCCTGCTTGCTTTGATGACGCCCTTTCCGGGCTGAGTTAGCTGAACTGGGAGTTGGTGCATATCCTGATGTTGTACCACCTCCAGCACCCCCTCAGAAATCTACTTCTGATAATTTGAAGCCCATGGGTGATCAGTTTAAGCCTAGGGGAACACTTCAGCGTCGAGATTCAGTGGTAAGAAGCTCGAGAATCGATGGAAAGGAAGCCGTAGGAACGATGCCCCATCTGGAAGAGGGCAGTCTCAGGGAGACAGATTCGGGAAGGTCCAGTGCACTCTTTGTGGACAACCACATTTGACAAAAGACTGTGTAGGATGAAATGTTTGTGGCGACAAAGGCCACTTTGCTCGGCAGTGTCCCAAGAGGGGAAGACAACAGAACTCTGCGGGGAGGCCTGCGGACAGAGCAGCACAGCACATACCACCTTTTGCACCGAGGCAGTATGGAGGTCAGCCCATGGGGCCACCTCAGGGGCAGGTTTATGCTTTGACGAGGGAGCAGGCTACAGCGGCTCCGGAGGAGGTTATAGTGGGTACGTGTCTTTTATTTACGCACCCTGCTTTTATTTTGATCGACACAGGTGCTTCACAATCTTTCGTGTTGACAAGTTTTGTGGAAAGGCATCACATATGCACTTCTCCGTCGCCCACTCCTCTTGTAGTCTTGACCCCCGCTGGAAGAAGTTTGATTACTGATCGGATTGTCTATGACGGAATCATTTATTTTGAGGATAACGAGCTAAGGTCGGATTTGATTGTTCTGGGAATGTCAGATTTTGACTGCATTGTGGGCATTGATGTTCTGAACAGGTATCAGGCAGTTGTGAACTGCATGCAGAGGACTATCCGATTCAGGTCTGATATGGGAGTCCAGTGGACATTCTTTGGGGATGGTTCTCGTTCTAAGATCCCGTTGATATCTGCTGTCAAGATGGCACAGTTATTGGAACAAGGCCATACAGGATATCTCATCTATGCTGTTGATATTACTGAAAATAGGGAAGAATTAAATGTTGAGGATGTGCCCGTAGTGGCGGAGTTTCCTGATGTCTTTCCGGAAGAGATTCCTGGATTTCCACCGACGAGAGAGGTCGAGTTTGGAATTGAGTTACTACCGGGGACGTCTGCCATTTCTCGTGCCCCCATATAGGATGGCACCAGCGGAATAAGGGAGTTAAAAGTTCAGTTGGAAGAGCTCCTTGATAAGGGCTACATACGCCCTAGCGTATCGCCTTGGGGTGCACCAGTCCTATTTGTTAAGAAGAAGGATGGATCGATGCGTCTATGCATTGACTACAGGCAACTGAATAAGGCCACAGTAAAGAACAAGTATCCACTTCCGAGGATCGGTGACTTGTTTGATCAGTTGCAGGGTACGAGGCTCTACAGTAAGATCGATCTGAGGTCGGGATATCATCAGATTCGGGTGAGGGAGGATGATGTTCAGAAGACGGCTTTCAGGACAAGATATGGGCACTATGAATTCCTGGTCATGCCTTTTGGGGTGACAAATGCCCCAGCTGTCTTCATGAGTTTGATGAACAGGGTATTCCAGCCATATTTGGATCGGTTCGTCATAGTTTTCATTGACGATATACTCATCTACTCCCGGACTGAAGAAGAACACGCGGGGCACTTGAGGACAGTACTCCAGATCCTTAGGGATCATCAGTTATATGCAAAGCTTAGCAAGTGCGAGTTCTGGTTGAACAGTGTGGTGTTCTTGGGCCATGTTATATCTAGCAGTGGGATATCTGTGGATCCCAGGAAGATTGAAGCTGTGATTGAGTGGACTGCACCCACTTCTGTACCTGAGATACAGAGCTTTCTCGGTTTGGCAGGATATTACCGACGTTTCTTCGAGGGTTTTTCAAAGATTGCCAAACCCCTGACACAGCTGACTCAGAAAGGAGTCCCTCTCTATTGGTCCGAAGCTTGTGAGGAAAGCTTCCAAGAACTGAAGCGTCGTTTGACTACGGCACCTGTATTGGTGATTCCGTCTGAGAATAAGAAGTTTGCCTTGTACACAGATGCATCATTGCAGTGTTTGGGCTGTGTATTGATGCAGGATAAGCACGTGGTGGCTTATGCTTTGAGGCAGTTGAAGCCTCATGAGACCAGATACCCAGTTCATGATCTGGAACTGGCGGCCATAGTTTTCGCCTTGAAGATTTGGCGGCACTATCTGTATGGTACTTCATTTACCATTTTTACGGACCATAAGAGCCTGAAGTTTCTATTCACTCAGGCTGAATTGAATATGCGCCAAAGAAGATGGATGGATTTACTCAAGGATTATGACTGTGAGATTGAGTACCATCCTGGTAAAGCAAATTTGATAGCAGATGCCTTAAGTCGGAAGGTGAAGAGTACTGCTGAGGATGTCATGAGTTTATCAGCTATGATGACTTCTTATTGTCATCTGGGATATGATTTTGATGTAGACACGTCGCCGGTGCGAGTGTCGACCTTATTGGCTGAGCCAGACGTATTTGAGGCTATCAGGGAAGCCCAGAAGTCGGATGATGAGGTTCAGAGATGGTTATCGATAGTACTTCAAGGACAGCCATCAAGGTTCAGAGTGGCAGAAGATGGTTCCTTGAAGCTTGGCAACCGTTGGGTAGTGCCGAGGACACCAGAGTTGCGTCAAGGGATCTTGCACCGTGCTCATAGCAGCAGGTTTAGCATACATCCGGGTTTAAGAAAGATGTACAAGGACTTATGCGACCAGTTCTGGTGGAGACGCATGAAGCGTGATGTTATAACTTTTTTCAAAAGATGTTTGATCTGCCAGCAGGTAAAGGCAGAAAGGCAGAGGCCTGGTGGCGAGCTGAAGAGCTTAGAGGTACCTGAATGGAAGTGGGAGCACATATCTATAGACTTAGTGACCCACTTGCCAAGAACGACCTCAGGATTTGATGCAATCTGGGTGATCGTGGATAGGCTGACGAAGGTTGCTCATTTCATCCCTTACTGTATGACTTTCACATATCTAAAGATGGCCCAATTATATGTACGGGATATGGTGAGGTTACATGGGATTCCAGTCTCAATTGTGTCTGACAGAGACCCAAGGTTTACTTCACATTTCTGGAGGGTCTCCAGACAGCTTTGGGCACAGAGGTGAGACTGAGTACAACTTATCACCCTCAGACAGACGGCCAGACAGAGCGTACCATTCAGACGCTCGAAGATATGCTGAGGGCATGTGTATTGGATGACACTCCGTGGCAAGATTCATTACCACTGGTAGAGTTCTCCTATAATAACAGCTATCAGGCGAGCATTCAAATGGCTCCTTTTGAAGCTCTTTACGGACGACGCTGTAGGTCACCGCTGTATTGGGAGGACTTGACTAGTAAAGCGGTCGGAGGACCGGATATGATCAGGGATATGGAAGACAAGATTAAGTTGATAGGCCAAAAGATGAAAGCGGCTCAGGATAGGCAAGCAGCCTATGCCAATAAGCGACGACGACCGCTAGAATTCCAAGTAGGAGACAAGGTCTTCTTGAAAATCTCACCCTTCAGGGGTGTAGTTCGTTTTGGTATGCGGGGGAAGTTATCTCCGAGGTATGTTGGGCCGTATGAAGTATTGCAGCGTATCGGTACATTGGCCTACCGTTTGGCTCTACCGCCGTCTTTATCTGGTATTCATGATGTCTTTCATGTCTCTATGTTGCGGAAGTATGAGCCAGACCCGTCTCACGTGTTACAACCTACTGAAGTGCAGTTGGACTCAGATGTATCCTATGTAGAACGACCGGTCAGAATTCTGGATCGTGAGGATCGCAGATTACGAAGCAAATTTATACCGATGGTCAAAGTTCAGTGGGATCGTCGGGGTGTTGAGGAGGCTACGTGGGAGACGGAACGGCATATGGTGCAGCATACCCGGAACTATTTTCTGGTATGATTTATGTTTAGTTTCATTTTGGGTAAGTGCATGCGATTTCGGGGACGAAATCTTATGAGTAGGGGAGGATTGTGATGCCCCGAAATTAATTAATTGCAATTTGGGCATTAATTATGTTTATATGATGAATTATGTTGATAATTGATTTATGTGTTGAAATTAATTATCATGTTGAAATGCTTAGTCACATGGTAGGCGTGACCGGGGGTTGCATTTCAGGGTACTTGTTATGCATGTTGGGTAATGAAATGTTAACATGATTTATTTGTTTTGATTGTTAATTATGAGGAAAGTATGGATTTAATGAAGTTTGGTGCATTTTTTGTAAAAATGCTTTTAAAATACCATGTTTGGGTATTTTATACATCATGTTAACTTTGGGGTATAATTTTAACATTAACCTTTATAACCCCCCTTTTTCCCTCTATACCCACTTACTTTACCAATCACTCTTAAAATCCCCAACTCACTCTCAAACCCTAACCATTTACCCCATTTTCGAAATTCTTCAAAGGAGGAAGGAGGAAGCTCCACAAAACTTTTGTTTGTGGGATTTTTGTTAAGATTTGGAGTCTTCAAGAGGTATGGGACCCTTCCTAAAGTTTTTATGATGTTTGGTTTGGTTTTGAAAAGGGTTTTGATTGTTTGAAATGGATTTATTTTGGATTGGTATGATGTTTGGATGGGTGTAGGATTTTTAGTTGTTTAAAGGTGTAAAATGAAGGTTTGAAGTGTTTTTATGTTTTTGGGTTGATGGTATAAGAGTTGTGGAGGATGGTGAAGTTTTTATGGTGCAAAAATGGAGAAATCGCACGTACCGTAGGCATCGATCGGTCGCTACGAACGCAGCGATCGATCGCCGAAGGCCAGTGGTGATTTGTATAGCTGGCAATCGATCGCCATATATGCAGCGATCGATCGCCGCGAGGCAGAATGGTCAAGCGATCAATCGCTACATCGAAGCGATCTATCGGTAAGGCTAACGATCGATCGCTCGATCGCCTCGATGCAGCGATCGATCGCCTCGATGCAGCGATCGATCGCCGCTGTTTAAAAATTGGAAAATGATGATTTTGTTGAATTTTTTGTATTTGGCTATTGTTTAGCTTCTAATATTGATTTGTATGAATATGTAGAACCAACCCAGGTACCCACAACTTCAAGGAGATAAAGTTCTCCAATTTCTCCACTTTTTGGAATTAAGGTACGTAAGAAGCGTACGGGCATCGGACGGTAAAACACACTCCTACATTAAGACTATGCTATGATTACATAAGTATATATGATGTTTATGATGATGATTATGATACGTAAGTTTATGATGATGATGTTTATGATGAGCAAAGATGATACGATGTTTATGATGATGATTATGATAAGTAAGTTTATGATGATGATGTTTATGATGAGTAAAGATGATATGATGTTTATGATATGGTAAGATGCCATACGATAGGGTAAGATGCCCATATGATAAGATGTCATACGATGTTTATGATATGGTAAGATGCCATACGATGTTTATGATATGGTAAGATGCCATACGATAGGGTAAGATGCCTATATGGTAAGATGCCATACGATGTTTATGAGATGGTAAGATGCCATACGATAGGGTAAGATGCCCATATGGTAAGATGCCATACGATGTTTATGATATGGTAAGATGCCATATGATAGGGTAAGATGCCCATATGCATGAATGTGAATCAGGGAAAAAAAAAAAAAAATAGATGTTAACAAATAACCAGCAAGCTTACTTAACTAAGATTTCATGCATGTACTGTTATTTTTATGATGTTAAGTAAGGATGTATATGCTCATGATGTGTTATCCCTGTAGGTACTCTTTTGGACTGAAAGACTCAGGGTCGGGTTGGGACAGTGAGCTAAGAGGAGCATGAAAGAAAGTAGGAATACAGGATTTTTGAATAGTCTCTACTCTAGGAGTAGTATAATTCTATCGCTTTAACATTCATTGTCAGGAATTTAATTACTTAGCTTTTGAAATTTTATTTTTGGCCTGTAATTCTATTAACTCAAAGCTACAACCGGAACCCTAAGATGATATGAATGCATGATTAGTCCATAATATGTGATTATAATGATGTTAAGGTAGGAAGACCCTACATTAGTGGTATCAGAGCAGTGGTTAGATAACCCGGGAACGAGTGAAGGGTAGCCTTAGCAATAAGTTGGCTAGGTGCTTCTTTTTAAACATGTTTTGTGCATGTATTGCATATGAAGTATATGATGTTATACTAACATGTTTTGTTTCTCTAACGATGTATTATATGAACTACTTTTGGTATTTTTGTTAACCCTTGTCTTGCAGTATGGCAGCAAATATTGACATAGGAGACGCGGTGAGTGTTAATGCAAGTGCTGGGCGTACCAATCCCCTACCACCGCCATCCTTGGGTGAAGAACAATCTGAACAGCAGTTATTACCTGGAGAGCTATGTTTGATTCAATTTCTGACATACCGACCCCCGATGTTCGAAGGAACTGAGACAGGGGAACAGGCTGAGGAGTGGTTAGAGAGGATCGAACAGATATTTGTGGCGGCTCCTTGTGCTAAGTCAGCCTGGATAAGGCTAGCGTAGTTCCAATTGGCCAAGAAGGCGCTAATGTGGTGGAAGACCACAGTGATAGAGCAAGAGGCTCAGGGTCAAGAGATAAATTGGAAGCTGTTCAGAACTTGGTTTCTGACCCGCTTCTTTTCAGCTGCCGCACGACAGTCTAAGGAAGATGAGCTTACTAACCTCAAGCAAGGTAACATGCCTGTGTCAGATTATGCTCTCCATTACTGTTCTTTGCTCAGATATGTACCTCACATCGCCGCAAGTACTCAAGCAAAGATGAGGAACTTCATGAAGGGATTGAGGCCTGAACTGTATGACAGGGTGATTACTTATGGCCCTGCTTGCTTTGATGACGCCCTTTCACGGGCTGAGTTAGCTGAACTGGGAGTTGGTGCATATCCTGATGTTGTACCACCTCCAGCACCCCCTCAGAAATCTACTTCTGATAATTTGAAGCCCAGGGGTGATCAGTTTAAGCCTAGGGGAACACTTCAGCGTCGAGATTCAGTGGTAAGAAGCTCGAGAATCGATGGAAAGGAAGCCGTAGGAACGATGCCCCATCTGGAAGAGGGCAGTCTCAGGGAGACAGATTCGGGAAGGTCAAGTGCACTCTTTGTAGACAACCACATTTGACGAAAGACTGTGTAGGATGAAATGTTTGTGGCGACAAAGGCCACTTTGCTCGGCAGTGTCCCAATAGGGGAAGACAACAGAACTCTGCGGGGAGGCCTGCGGACAGAGCAGCACAACACAGACCACCTTTTGCACCGAGGCAGTATGGAGGTCAGCCCGTGGGGCCACCTCAGGGGCAGGTTTATGCTTTGACGAGGGAGCAGGCTACAGCGGCTTCGGAGGAGGTTATAGTGGGTACGTGTCTTTTATTTACGCACCCTGCTTTTATTTTGATCGATACAGGTGCGTCACACTCTTTCGTGTCGACAAGTTTTGTGGAAAGGCATCACATATGCACTTCTCCGTCGCCCACTCCTCTTGTAGTCTCGACCCCCGCTGGAAGAAGTTTGATTACTGATCGGATTGTCTATGACAGCCTCATTTATTTTGAGGATAACGAGCTAAGGTCAGATTTGATTGTTCTGGGAATGTCAGATTTTGACTGCATTGTGGGCATTGATGTTCCAAACAGGTATCAGGCAGTTGTGAACTGCATGCAGAGGACTGTCCAATTCAGGTCTGATATGGGAGTCCAGTGGACATTCTTTGGGGATGGTTCTCGTTCTAAGATCCCATTGATATCTGCTGTCAAGATTGCACAGTTATTGGAACGAGGCCATACAGGATATCTCATCTATGCTGTTGATATTACTGAAAATAGGGAAGAATTAAAGGTTGAGGATGTGCTCGTAGTGGCGGAGTTTCCTGATGTCTTTCCGGAAGAGATTCCTGGATTTCCACCGACGAGAGAGGTCGAGTTTGGAATTGAGTTACTACCGGGGACGTCTGCCATTTCTCGTGCCCCATATAGGATGGCACCAGCGGAATAAGGGAGTTAAAAGTTCAGTTGGAAGAGCTCCTTGACAAGGGCTACATACGCCCTAGCGTATCGCCATGGGGTGCACCAGTCCTATTTGTTAAGAAGAAGGATGGATCGATGCGTCTATGCATTGACTACAGGCAACTGAATAAGGCCACAGTAAAGAACAAGTATCCACTTCCGAGGATCGGTGACTTGTTTGATCAGTTGCAGGGTACGAGGCTCTACAGTAAGATCGATCTGAGGTCGGGATATCATCAGATTCAGGTGAGGGAGGATGATGTTCAGAAGACGGCTTTCAGGACAAGATATGGGCACTATGAATTCCTGGTCATGCCTTTTGGGGTGATAAATGCCCCAGCTGTCTTCATGAGTTTGATGAACAGGGTATTCCAGCCATATTTGGATCGGTTCGTCATAGTTTTCATTGACGATATACTCATCTACTCCCGGACTGAAGAAGAACACGCGGGGCACTTGAGGACAGTACTCCAGATCCTTAGGGATCATCAGTTATATGCAAAGCTTAGCAAGTGCGAGTTCTGGTTGAACAGTGTGGTGTTCTTGGGCCATGTTATATCTAGCAGTGGGATATCTGTGGATCCCAGGAAGATTGAAGCTGTGATGGAGTGGACTGCACCCACTTCTGTACCTGAGATACAGAGCTTTCTCGGTTTGGCAGGATATTACCGACGTTTCGTCGAGGGTTTTTAAGATTGCCAAACCCCTGACACAACTGACTCAGAAAGGAGTCCCTTTCTATTGGTCCGAAGCTTGTGAGGAAAGCTTCCAAGAACTGAAGCGTCGTTTGACTATGGCACCTGTATTGGTGATTCCGTCTGAGAATAAGAAGTTTGCCTTGTACACAGATGCATCATTGCAGGGTTTGGGCTGTGTATTGATGCAGGATAAGCACGTGGTGGCTTATGCTTTGAGGAAGTTGAAGCCTCATGAGACCAGATACCCAGTTCATGATCTGGAACTGGCGGCCATAGTTTTCGCCTTGAAGATTTGGCGGCACTATCTGTATGGTACTTCATTTACCATTTTTACGGACCATAAGAGCCTGAAGTTTCTATTCACTCAGGCTGAATTAAATATGCGCCAAAGAAGATGGATGGATTTACTCAAGGATTATGACTGTGAGATTGAGTACCATCCTGGTAAAGCAAATTTGATAGCAGATGCCTTAAGTCGGAAGGTGAAGAGTACTGCTGAGGATGTCATGAGTTTATCAGCTATGATGACTTCTTATTGTCATCTGGGATATGATTTTGATGTAGACACGTCGCCGGTGCGAGTGTCAACCTTATTGGCTGAGCCAGACGTATTTGAGGCTATCAGGGAAGCCCAGAAGTCGGATGATGAGGTTCAGAGATGGTTATCGATAGTACTTCAAGGACAGCCATCAAGGTTCAGAGTGGCAGAAGATGGTTCCTTGAGGCTTGGCAACCGTTGGGTAGTACCGAGGACACCAGAGTTGCGTCAAGGGATCTTGCACCGTGCTCATAGCAGCAGGTTTAGCATACATCCGGGTTTAAGAAAGATGTACAAGGACTTATGCGACCAGTTCTGGTGGAGACGCATGAAGCGTGATGTTATAACTTTTTTCAAAAGATGTTTGATCTGCCATCAGGTAAAGGCAGAAAGGCAGAGGCCTGGTGGCGAGCTGAAGAGCTTAGAGGTACCTGAATGGAAGTGGGAGCACATATCTATAGACTTAGTGACCCACTTGCCAAGAACGACCTCAGGATTTGATGCAATCTGGGTGATCGTGGATAGACTGACGAAGGTAGCTCATTTCATCCATTACTGTATGACTTTCACATATCTAAAGATGGCCCAATTATATGTACGGGATGTGGTGAGGTTACATGGGATTCCAGTCTCAATTGTGTCTGACAGAGACCCAAGGTTTACTTCACATTTCTGGAGGGTCTCCAGACAGCTTTGGGCACAGAGGTGAGACTGAGTACAACTTATCACCCTCAGACAGACGGCCAGACAGAGCGTACCATTCAGACGCTCGAAGATATGCTGAGGGCATGTGTATTGGATGACACTCCGTGGCAAGATTCATTACCACTGGTAGAGTTCTCCTATAATAACAGCTATCAGGCGAGCATTCAAATGGCTCATTTTGAAGCTCTTTACGGACGACGCTGTAGGTCACCGCTGTATTGGGAGGACTTGACTAGTAAACCGGTCGGAGGACCGGATATGATCAGGGATATGGAAGACAAGATTAAGTTGATAGGCCAAAAGATGAAAGCGGCTCAGGATAGGCAAGCAGCCTATGCCAATAAGCGACGACGACCGCTAGAATTCCAAGTAGGAGACAAGGTCTTCTTGAAAATCTCACCCTTCAGGGGTGTAGTTCGTTTTGGTATGCGGGGGAAGTTATCTCCGAGGTATGTTGGGCCGTATGAAGTATTGCAGCGTATCGGTACATTGGCCTACCGTTTGGCTCTACCGCCGTCTTTATCCGGTATTCATGATGTCTTTCATGTCTCTATGTTGCGGAAGTATGAGCCAGACCCGTCTCACGTGTTACAACCTACTGAAGTGCAGTTGGACTCAGATGTATCCTATGTAGAACGACCGGTCAGAATTCTGGATCGTGAGGATCGCAGATTACGAAGCAAATTTATACCGATGGTCAAAGTTCAGTGGTATCATCGGGGTGTTGAGGAGGCTACGTGGGAGACGGAACGGCATATGGTGCAGCATTACCCGGAACTATTTTCTGGTATGATTTATGTTTAGTTTCATTTTGGGTAAGTGCATGCGATTTCGGGGACGAAATCTTATGAGTAGGGGAGGATTGTGATGCCCCGAAATTAATTAATTGCAATTTGGGCATTAATTATGTTTATATGATGAATTATGTTGATAATTGATTTATGTGTTGAAATTAATTATCATGTTGAAATGCTTAGTCACATGGTAGGCGTGACCGGGGGTTGCATTTCAGGGTACTTGTTATGCATGTTGGGTAATGAAATGTTAACATGATTTATTTGTTTTGATTGTTAATTATGAGGAAAGTATGGATTTAATGAAGTTTGGTGCATTTTTTGTAAAAATGCTTTTAAAATACCATGTTTGGGTATTTTATACATCATGTTAACTTTGGGGTATAATTTTAACATTAACCTTTATAACCCCCTTTTTTTCCCTCTATACCCACTTACTTTACCAATCACTCTTAAAATCCCCAACTCACTCTCAAACCCTAACCATTTACCCCATTTTCGAAATTCTTCAAAGGAGGAAGGAGGAAGCTCCACAAAACTTTTGTTTGTGGGATTTTTGTTAAGATTTGGAGTCTTCAAGAGGTATGGGACCCTTCCTAAAGTTTTTATGATGTTTGGTTTGGTTTTGAAAAGGGTTTTGATTGTTTGAAATGGATTTATTTTGGATTGGTATGATGTTTGGATGGGTGTAGGATTTTTAGTTGTTTAAAGGTGTAAAATGAAGGTTTGAAGTGTTTTTATGTTTTTGGGTTGATGGTATAAGAGTTGTGGAGGATGGTGAAGTTTTTATGGTGCAAAAATGGAGAAATCGCACGCACCGTAGGCATCGATCGCTACGAACGCAGCGATCGATCGCCGAAGGCCAGTGGTGATTTGTATAGCTGGCGATCGATCGCCATATATGCAGCGATCGATCGCCGCGAGGCAGAATGGTCAAGCGATCAATCTCTACATCGAAGCGATCGATCGGTAAGGCTCGCGATCGATCGCCTCGATGCAGCGATCGATCGCCGCTGTTTAAAAATTGGAAAATGATGATTTTGTTGAATTTTTGGTATTTGGCTATTGTTTAGCTTCTAATATTGATTTGTATGAATGTGTAGAACCATCCCAGGTACCCACAACTTCAAGGAGATAAAGTTCTCCAATTTCTCCACTTTTGGGAATTAAGGTACGTAAGAAGCGTACGGGCATCGGACGGTAAAACACACTCCTACATTAAGACAATGCTATGATTACATAAGTATATATGATGTTTATGATGATGATTATGATACGTAAGTTTATGATGATGATGTTTATGATGAGCAAAGATGATATGATGTTTATGATGATGATTATGATAAGTAAGTTTATGATGATGATGTTTATGATGAGTAAAGATGATATGATGTTTATGATATGGTAAGATGACATACGATAGGGTAAGATGCCCATATGGTAAGATGTCATACGATGTTTATGATATGGTAAGATGCCATACGATGTTTATGATATGGTAAGATGCCATACGATAGGGTAAGATGCCCATATGGTAAGATGCCATAAGATGTTTATGAGATGGTAAGATGCCATACAATAGGGTAAGATGCCCATATGGTAAGATGCCATATGATAGGGTAAGATGCCCATATGCATGAATGTGAATCAGGGACAACAAAAAAAAAAAAAATAGATGTTAACAAATAACCAGCAAGCTTACTTAACTAAGATTTCATGCATTTACTGTTATTTTTATGATGTTAAGTAAGGATGTATATGCTCATGATGTGTTATCCCTGTAGGTACGCTTTTGGACTGAAAGACTCAGGGTCGGGTTGGGACAGTGAGCTAAGAGGAGCATGAAAGAAAGTAGGAATACAGGATTTTTGGTATTTGGTAATTGTTTAGCTTCTAATATTGATTTGTATGAATGTGTAGAACCATCCCAGGTACCCACAACTTCAAGGAGATAAAGTTCTCCAATTTCTCCACTTTTGGGAATTAAGGTACGTAAGAAGCGTACGGGCATCGGACGGTAAAACACACTCCTACATTAAGACTATGCTATGATTACATAAGTATATATGATGTTTATGATGATGATTATGATAAGTAAGTTTATGATGATGATGTTTATGATGAGCAAAGATGATATGACGTTTATGATGATGATTATGATAAGTAAGTTTATGATGATGATGTTAATGATGAGTAAAGATGATTTGGTGTTTATGATATGGTAAGATGCCATACGATAGGGTAAGATGCCCATATGGTAAGATGCCATACCATGTTTATGATAGGTAAGATGCCATACGATGTTTATGATATGGTAAGATGCCATACGATAGGGTAAGATGCACATATGGTAAGATGCCATACGATGTTTATGATATGGTAAGATGACATACGATAGGGTAAGATGCACATATGGTAAGATGTCATACGATGTTTATGATATGGTAAGATGCCATAAGATAGGGCAAGATGCCCATATGCATGAATGTGAATCTGGGACAAAAAAAAAAGAGATGTTAACAAATAACCAGCAAGCTTACTTAACTAAGATTTCATGCATTTACTGTTATTTTTATGATGTTAAGTAAGGATGTATATGCTCATGATGTGTTATCCCTGTAGGTACGCTTTTGGACTGAAAGACTCAGGGTCGGGTTGGGACAGTGAGCTAAGAGGAGCATGAAAGAAAGTAGGAATACAAGATTTTTGAATAGTCTCTACTCTAGGAGTAGTATAATTCTATCGCTTCAACATTCATTGTCAGGAATGTAATTACTTAGCTTTTGAAATTTTATTTTTGGCCTGTAATTCTATTAGCTCAAAGCTACAACCGGAACCCTAAGATGATATGAATGCATGTTAGTCCATAATATGTGATTATAATGATGTTAAGGTAGGAAGATCCTACAACGTAGGGGAGGGATAACATTTAGAATAAAAATAGAGAAGGCACGACTCGCAGGTCGTATTATAAATACAAACATTCACAAATCCTATCTAATAGGTTAAAGGGCTATAACCATGCACAATGCTCAAACAACACATAAAACATGCTATAACTTATAATAAATTAAATTCTAAACATTTTAAAATTTAATTCTAATTAAAACTGTAAAATAAATTTTTTGGAAAATTATCGTACGCTCGGGACATCACATGCCACGAAACTAAATGCGACTCAAACCATGAACCAAATGGGTCCGACCCATATAACCACACGGCTGGACCATGCATGGGCCTAGGGTTCGAAACCCTAGCCCAAGCCATGGTCCGAGCCATGTGCGTCCATGCGGCGCCGCTAGGGTTCCAAACCCTAGCCGTCCAAGCGCCGTATTTGTGGAAGGATTGGTATTTTCGAGTTTTGGACAATGTAATGCCCTTGGTCTCATACTAACGAATATATCAGCGGAAGCGGTTTAATTAGTCAAGTTGTAATTAAAATATGTTTGTTTCTACGCAAATGAGCTCATCCTAACGATAAAGTTTTTTTTTCTAGAATCCATATAATCAATTTAGAAATAATGATAACTTAATAAAAATTAAATAAACTTTAATTATCCGATTCGCAGATAATCAAGTAAAGCATAATAAAATCAATGCACAGAGACAAGCCCTCTGGCATAGCATGAAATAAAATAAACGAAGTCTCAAAATCCATAAACTCTAATCAAGGCCCTCAAGTCAAACATACGAACGAAACTCCAAAACTTAATATTTAAACATTTCCCACGTCATTAGCATTCTCGTCACCTACCACTTCAGTAACCTCTATAAACTCGTATCCTTGCTCATTTCCTGTAAGGGTTTGTAAGGGAGGGGTGAGTTTCCTGGGGAGGAACTCAGCATGGTTCCCACTATTCAAGCGGCCAACCAATCCATTGTCTCAAACATGCGAACGCATAACCATATGCTCAACATGGCATAACATAAATCAAATCTTAACATACATATCCAACATGATGCTCGTGAATCACACACACATACGAATGCATATCGGGTTCGAACGAACGTACAAAAGGCTCATACTTAAGAGTTGAGATACAGTCCGTACATACATACACGTGGGTGAAACGCTCAACTATCGGCCTGAAACAGACACAACAGTCAGCCCTGGATGCCATGACGTTGGACACGCCATGCAACGTAAAAGGATGCCACAGGCCCAGCCTATGCACCGTAAAAGGATGCCACAGCTAAAAAGGCCATGAACCGTAATCATAACATACACATCGTACCATGACTGATCCCCACAATCGCAGAAAGTCTAACGTGATCACACAATGCGTAAGAACGAATGATAAGGCTCAAAGTGCAAATGCATGAATGCCATAATATATCATGTGATGTGAAATAAAAACAACCATATAAATCCACATAGGCATATAAATACCACGTAGACACATAAATATCATATAAAACACATAATCACACGTTAACTCATTCAATCCTATGTAGAGTTTAGATACTCGGATAGTAAGTCCCATACCTCGTGTCCTTAGCTTATTTTCTGATTTAGGAATATTTGAGTTCTTCGCAAACACTCCAACACAATCTATAAAATCGAAATAATAAATACATTTAAAATTGTTCCATGATATTTTATTTTCGTAACTTTCCTACAAATTTATCATATCCGGTTTCTACTTATCGAATTTCTAATTTAGCCAATCACTCCTAAATTATTTAACCTTAAATATTTTTCAATATTTATCTTAACTAGATATATCCCCAAAAATACTTATATATAAGAGAGAATTCAAAATTTTCAAAGATCATTTTAATTTCCATATGAAAATCTCATAATTATGGTTCTAAGAAAAACTTATTTTGCAATTTCCACGTCTTGGGGAAACTTAAACTATTATTTTTTTAAAACATTAAAATTTGATTAAAAGGCTAAACAAAGGTCAACAAGGCTATATAGTTTTTAGCCAGTAGGTGACACATACTTTTTTTTTCTTTGAAAGGGAGTGACCAACGTTTCTTTCTCATGAATTCTTAGTCGAATTTTATCTAGGCTTTCGAGACTTCATACAACAGTTTGAAACATAAGTTTATAGCGCCTAAGGACCTGTTTAATACCCCAAACATGACCTAGTTTGGCATGGACAGCAGCATGCAGCCCATGTCACAGCCGTAAATATTTGTTTTTTTTGTTGATGCTCAAATGCAGCAGTATTTTATCCAAAGTCTGGAAATCTCGGTCCTCTCGTGACTTACAAACACACTCTAATATGATTTCTATAACAGTACCATATGCATCCAAATGTGAAAGATTGATTAGGAAAGCTGAATTCAATTTTTTTGAAACCAAGACCCTTAAAATCTGTCAAAAGTAAGCTATTAAGGAAAAATAACCAAGGTTCAAGATTTATACCCTTTCGAGGCCTACGGATGGTCGAAAACAATCTATGAACGTTCCTTGATGATTTGGTAGGGTGGTGGTTTATTGAAAAGATAAAAAACGAAGCGAAACAGCCCCTTCTCGGTTGATACGGCGGTGGCGCAGGTTGCCGTTTTCGTGCTGGTTTTAGCACTGTTCTAACGGCTTCCTGGCTGTGTTGGCTGGCCTGATTGATTTTGTAGGTGGAGGTGTGAGGGCTGCTTCTACGAAAAAAAATAGTTTTCTTTGGCTTGGTGTTACGACGCCGCTAATGAACTTGAGGGCTGAAAGTTTGGCTTAGAATGAAAGTTGTGCACGATCTTTCCTTCTCTCGTCTATGAAGAAGAGTTTGGTGGCTAAGGGGTTTTAAAGGATTGAGGGGGGTTATGTTTTTTTTTTTTAAGAAAATATCAATATATTTTGTGTCATTCAAATTGATATCAAATCTCAATGAGATTTGAGGTTGCCGAGAGGATTTCAAGGGAGATGGGTTCTCAATGTGTTAAGATTTATCTCATTATTATCATTATTATTATTATTATTTTATTATCACAATTTTGAATATGTGATAAGATGACAAGATGATGATTTATTAGGATAGTTTAATTTTATGTTGTTATCAAGAAACGTGTGAAAAGTAGCTACAAAATTCTCAATAAATCTAATTAAAAATATTTTGATTCTTAATTTAATTTCTAATCACCTAATTATTAATAATATTATTATCTTATAATTTTAAACTAACGTAAGAAAAATTAGGAAATCATGATACTAAAATCGGGGCGTTACAGGTACTATATATACCAAGTGGACTCGGTATTCCGTCATTTGGCACGGAACCCTTCCCTCTCTCCTCTCCCTCTACGCTCAAACCCTTCCCCCCCATTTCCCCTCTTTTCCCTTCGTGGGAAAAATCCTTGGTAGCTTGGCTCGAGAGCCAGATTTCTCGAAGATAATCAGGTATTAATCTTTCCCTCACCATTGTCTTCGATTTGGTAGTGATATTGTAGAGTTTGGTTGAGATTTTGGTTGGTTTTGGAATTTGGGGGTTTTTGATAAAAATCCAAAGTTGAGTTTTTGGAGCTTTGATAGGTTTTAAATGGTGTATTGGAGGTGTTGAGGATGTATGGGTGTTGGTGAAAAACACCATTGAAGCTCGAGTTTTTCGGAAAATCGCTGGTCGCGATCGATCGTCGAGGAGCGCCGATCGATCGCGACGAGCTGCTGGAAATTTGTGGAAGATGAACAGTGCGGCGATCGATCATGACTTCTTGGCGATCGATCGCAAGGTGTTTGGAGATCGACCGCCAAGACTTGGCGATCGATCGCGAGGAGGTTCTGCTCGGCAGTAGAGTTGCGTGATCGATCGCGCGTGATTGGCGATCGATCGCGGCTTGCTGAATAGTGTTTTCTCCAAATTATTTTAAAAACTTGGAATTTTGAATTTGGGGTTAAATAGCCGGTTTCCGAGGCACTGTCTATATTCCAATGGGAATGTCATACTTTTAAAATGGGTTGGTTGGAGCCAAAGTTTAATAAAACGGAATTCTCGGTTGAGTTTTAGGCTATCTTTTAAACACATAAAATGGAATATTTTGGGTATTATGCATGCTTAGCCGGGGGGCTTTTATTTTGGTAATCATCATGGATGGACGATATGTTTGGAAATTGTGAACGTGCTTGGGCACGTGATTGCATGCCTATGTTTAATTGTGAGTTATTTGCTTGTTAGCACATAATTCATCGGGTCGTGAGACTCAGGCAATGGACTCAAACTATGGGATTATAAGGTACGTATGACGTACGAACATATCTTTAATATATTATTGCCATTGTGGTGCATGATATAATATAATTTTGTTGAATGGGAGGATAACGGAAATGGAATACAGTTACATAAAATTGGTCGATAATATGAATTGTACGGTGCCGCTATGGAGCGAGCGATATTTTGGATGTTGTCGTCATGGAGCGAACATCAGTTATGAATGCCGCTGCTATTGAGCAAGCGAGGAAATGGAACCATTGGTTAGATATCTAGAATATCTGTAATGACTGGATAATTCAATAGTGTTATCGATATTGGAATTTGGAAAGGATTAGTTAATCAATGTAATGATTAACTAGCTATTAGGGATTTGATGATTTTGGTTATTTTGAGAACATGGACTGTATGGGGATTCCCGGATGAGGATGATGCCATCCAGGGAGTATCTTTATATTTCATGGCATTTATATTTTTGTAAATTATGAATTATGTTATGGTAATATTGGTTTGGTGGTATTGGTATGCTCACCCCGTGTGGGGGCTGTCTCTGTTGGGACAGGTGAACAGGGTCGTGGTTGGCTTTGGAGTTGAACTCGAGCTGTGGATTGGAGGCACTTCCATGATCGAGGTACCAGAACTGGGAGTATGGTATTTTATACATTACGTACACATACGTTTATTTGGTGCTCACTTGTGAGCAGTGTATATGTGTACATAGGTTGTATAAAAGGCAAATGTCTTTCTCTTTTCATTTATTTGTGGTATGCAATTAATTGTTAATTGCTAGATGAATTGAGAATGTAATTAGTGTATTTCAAGGGTACATGATATGTTAAATGGTTTAGTTGGGAAAACTGGAAATGGCATGGAATGAAATAAACGGAGAAATTTTATTACTGGTATATTATGCTAAGTTAGCATATGGTCATTTCCCAACATAGATGGTTACACATACATGATTATGTGATTAATGCACTAATTACGGGTTAAGGGCACGGGGGTCCTTACAAAACCCTAGCTTGCTCACGCCACTGCCTCGTTGAGAAGTCAAAATCGCGACCGCTTCGTCCCCTCATGTCGCCGTTCGCCTCGAACGAAATATTTCTGCAACCATTGCAGACATTCGAACGATTCTCGCGCGCAAACAACTCATTGGCGTTGCTGATTGTAGCATGGTATGGTGCTCATAGCGGCGAAGAACTATTCTCCCCGAGTGCGCCGTCGCCGCCGCCTGCAGCAACCGTCCCTCAATGAAATTTTCCGGCGATGGTTGTAAAAACAGTTTCCGGTGGTTTGGGTAATTCATTTTCTATATTTCCGGACTCCGTAATTTTTGAAAAATCGAACACGTTTAGTTAGGATTGGAAACGATCTAATAAACATTAATTATTAATACATGAATCAAAGCGCAACCTGGCTCTGATACCACTGTTGGGTTTCGGTACCCCGACGTCAGATCCAAACGCAGCGGAAAATAAACATAAACAGATCTGACCAAGGGAAGGATCGATCGCGCCTGATTCATATATTAACATGCAAATATCATAATATAATGCACGAAAAGGGATTACCGTTCACCGACAAAAATCTGATGGCGGTGACCCTCGAGTCCAATCAACCTGACAATATCTACAAGCTCAGCACCAGTGCTAGTGTGGCGTTGGCGTTTCTATGAGATAGTGTATGGTGGAATGAATGGAGTCTCTTCGTTTCTCAGAAACTAGAATGACTTATTTATAGGGTCATTGAGTAACTAATGAGTTTTGGGTGCATAAAACCCAATAGGCCAACATTGGCTTGCAGGGCACATATGCTAACAAAAACAAGATGCATGTGGCACTGCTGAATGGGCATGTTTCTGGAACTATATTCAATACATGAATCTAATGCTTGTTTCTTATCAAATGAAGCAATTTATTGATAGTAGACAATATATTTGGACTTTAACATAATTAAAGGCTAATTTTAAAAACTAACTTAATTTAAGGCCAAATTTAATTATGGTAGTTTGTAGGAGGCTATTTTTAAAAATGCCTCTAATTTAAATACCAAAACTGGAAGAGCATTCTGTCTTTGCCAAATGGTTCTCAAATATAGCCACCTTAAGAAAACAAATCACTTGTTGTTTTCTACATCTCAAACCACAATACCACTAGGTCTTGATAATTAGAACCATGCTTTTAATTAAAGGAATGCTTTGCTAATATGAAGCTTAGTTTTCCATCCACGGAAAAGCTCTAGTTGTTGATTGCCAGTTTTAACCCTTTTTAAGTTAAAAAATTTGAAGCATAATATGAATCATCAGTTCTTCCAGCAAAAATCCATCAGTAGCCCCTACTATATTCTAAAAAACCAACAAAATTCAACACAAAATAGGAGAGAGGACAATATACTGAACCCGGAGACAAGCTGCGAGACACAAGGTCGCTGTCTGTTAGATATGTATCCTCTTGGAATTGGGGCTTCGGGTGTTTTAGGATGAGGATTTAATGGTTTTTACTGTACGGATCTTTCTCCCCCATGGTTGAATATGATCGAGATGCAGTACCAGAGAGCAAAAAACATGAGGTAGGCATCAATGCCAATGCCAGATGAAACCGATGCATGGGTGTCTGAAGCCACCCAGAGCCAATGAAGAATCCATGCCAGGAGAACGGCGAGCCCTACGATGCATCAGAAGGAGCAACCTAGAGGCCAGAGAGTAAAGTGTCTGATCCACCCATACACGGCAAAGAGAAGGCCAAATGAGGGAAGGAGGATACCGTTAATGTCTGATCCCACTCCAAAGAACAGAACCAAGGAGGGCGAAGGGGAGTGTCCAATGTAAACTCCACCAAAAGCTCAATTGTGATGACTGAACCTAATTACCATAATTAAATGAAGTTTAATGTATCATGAAGGGGTAATTATGAATGATTATCATTTTGCAATTGGACTCGGCTTGAGATAAATCGAATATGGTTGAAAATTATGATTGAGTCAAAATTATTAAATTAATAAATGATTGAGATGAATTATATGAATTAGGAGGGTAATTATGAGTTTGAATTATTGAGGTAATTATTGGAATTGAGCAGTAATTATGGAATAATTACGGAAATCGAGATCTAGAGGATTATTACTCGGTATCGGATTTGTCGAATTCAAGGTTCGAGATTTTATGATCGTGATGTGTTGAACCTTGGAATCGTGTTGATAGTGAGATTTCGAGGTTCGGGGTTTTGGATTGAGGTTTGGGATGTATTTGAGCGAGTTGGAGATAAATTGATGAACACTTATTTTATTTGGTAAAAGTATTTGAGACTCAGGTTTTTGGAGTGGACTCGGTGTTCAATTATTTCACTCTAAAGATGTTTTCGAGTTGACGAGTGTACAATGATGTTTTCGAGTTGATTGAGGTCTTGATGTGTAAATCAAAGGTTTTTGTTGGAGAAAACTCTAAAGATTTTTGGAATTGTTAGGACCGACAGATCGGTCGATGAACGTAGCATTTGTCTGAATTTTTCCGAGCGACCGATCGATCGTGAGGTGTGCATCGATCTATCGATGGTGTGCGAAGCTTGATATTGATTTTTTAAGGGCTACCGATCGATCGGTTGATGGTTGCCGATCGATCGGTAGAGGCAAAATGTTATATTGCTGTGGAGATGTCGACGTACGCTTTGCCCGAGTCGTTTATATGTCATATCATCGTGATATGATGATGTGTATGGGTATTGAGTATGTGCTTGAGTATGAGTTGTGTACATGATTGATTGTGAATTATTGTTTGTGCGTAGCGAATAATTCATCGGATCTCGGTGCATAGGCAAGGAATAACTCTTGCAATTGGACTATTAGGTACGTGTGTCATACGAGCATATGTAAATATATTATGGTTGCATGTAAAGAATAATATATTCTTGTTGTGGTTGAATTAGTAGGTAGAGACTTATAAGTGTTGAATGTTATATTTATTGACATAATTGTTGAGTAATATGTTGACAAGTGTTGAGAACACCAATGAATGGTGATATGAGTTATTGTGTCGCCGTTGTTGACCGGACGATAGTTATTGTGCCGTCGCTATTGAGCATGCGATGTGTTATAGTGCTGCCGCTATTGAGCGATCTGTATGATATGATGCAATACAACTAGTATATTGATAACAGAGATGTATTTAATTTCAGTAAATCATTGTTATCATAATTTAAGTATTATCGATTATAGAACTGATGATTTTGAATATGAGTATTGTAAATCATAGTTGTGATGATTTAATTGACTTTGGAAATTGATTTTATGGATATTGTGAGAATATGAACATCATGAGAGATCTCATAATGATTTCGGTATACTCAGGAAGTATTTCCTTAGTTACAACATTATATTCTGTAAATTATTAATTATGTATTCAATGATATTGAGATTATGTTATTGGTATGCTCACCCATGTGGAAATGAATTCGAGCCATTGGACGAGAATGCTCCTAAGAGCGAGATACCAGTATTGATATTGATAATATGATAAGTACAAGTATATACACATTTAACTATTCAATGCTTGCTTGTGGGCATCATGATATGTGTATATACGACATGATATAGATTGTATAAATGTCTTTGACATTTATTTTTTCACTTGGACATTGTATGCAATTTATTTAAGAGTAACTGTAAGACCCCAACCAATTATTACGACAATTAGACATTAATGACGTCACTTCCATCAATGTTTCTTCGATTTATTTCTCATCGTTCATCATGGTGAGTTACACGTATGCAAATACACATAATGGAATATGTAATGCATGGTATAATCATTTACTCATGCATTAAGTCTCACACTTACCAACGCCCCATAAACGTAATATGGATTTTTATAAAAATTTCGGCAGAGTCTCTCGTAAATTGGACTGTCCGAAAATTAAAAAAAAACACCATAGTAAATATCCTCAACATCACAAATATCCAGCACTAATCCAGTAATAAAATCCACCAAAATAAAACAACTAGCTAATTCTCGTGCCAATACACATCATATCGATATATTCAATTCATTAAGCATGATGTCCTCCGAATAGATGCACACATGGTAACTAAGTAAAAATGGGAGCTTTGCAACATTTATACAGACATATACATGCATTAGAATGATCACAAACGAGCAACGAATAATATGAGTATAAATCTACTTGCGTATATCGCATACCCTCATTTACTAATACTGGTACAATCTCCCCAGCACGATGCTATTCAATGAGGCTCGCTTACTCCCCATGGACAACGTAGTACCTGTTTTACTTGTTTCGTCAGAAACAATCCCACACAGGATGTGCATGTGCCAATAGGATAACATATAGATTATCAAAAAACACAATTCATAATCGTAAATGAAATGATACGGTATCTCAAAGAGACACTTCATGTTAGTTTCTTGACATAGTAAAAGATCCCTCAAACTTCCCTTGCTTCATAATTTCACAAGTTATCAAGCTCATTAGCAACATTTATAACACAATATTCCTTTCCGAATTAATCGATAACTCAACAATACTTCATTATATACCCATCCATAACTAATACTATTACAATGCCAACATGTCCATTATTCAAGATAATTCTCATTCACTTCTAGTACTCAGCATGCCCTAGGCATTCATATTTACTCAAATATCTCCTTACTTCATTTTCACATTTACAATCATCAACTCAACTCATATCTTCTATCAATGACATTTAAACATTATAGCGAGAATCTCATAGAATCATAATTAGATAACTACTTGACAGCATACCTGCTCGTACGTTATTACGCACATTATAGTCGATAACAAGATCAAGCTATCCCGACGTCAGGAGAATCATGCAGAATCTATATCAAAACCATCATTCAATATTAGCTCATTTACAACCCATTCGATATCATTTATGTACTTTCAATTTCATACCACTTCATTAACAATACAAATGATATCATTTAAATACTTCTCAACTTAATACAATATCCTCAGTTTACAATTTAACAATTTGAGCTTCATTAGATAGTCAAGTCTTCCGGCCTTTGAGGTCTACTCGACTTTATCATACCATTATATATTTCGTTAGTATGATTTACTCAACATTCATCATGCAGATAAGATGTATTACTCGTGTTTAAAGTCTCATATACATTGTGTGGATCTACATTAACCCGTCTAGCCTTCCTACCATAATAATGGCCCATGAATCTGTGATGCCTGGGGATTAATGGTGTTAATCCCGGTGTAGTAATAATCCTTAATGGATTTTAATTGTGGCAATTATAAATTAATTGCGGTTTTGGGACTCTCGAGGATTTCAAATCCGATTTTTAGAGTCGTTGGATCCAAGGGATGAGATTGTATTCTCATCGTGGTGATAACCTTGGAATTTGGTCCTTGGTGGGATTTGGGGTCCGGAGTACTTTGTACTGGGGCTGTTTATGAAAATAGAGATTGGGAGATGATTTGTTGAAAACAGATGATTTTTAATGAGTCATGATGCATTTTTGGAGGGGTTGGTATTTTGGAGTTTTGGTACTATATATACCAAGTGGACTAGGTATTCCGTCATTTGGACGAATTCCCTCTCTCTCTATGCGCCCAAACCCTCCCCCATTTCCCTCTTTTCTCCCTTGGAGGAGAAATCGTTGGTAGCTTGGCTCGGAGGCCGGTTTTCTCGAAGATAATCAGGTATTAATCTTCCCCTCGTCATTGTCTTCGATTTGATAGTAGTATTATAGTTTTTGGTTAAGTTTTTGGTGCGTTATGAATTTGGGGACTTTTGGGTTAAAAATGCAAGTTGAGTTTTTAGAGTTTTTATTGGCTTTAAATGTTGTATTTGAGGTGTTGGTGGTGTATGGGGTGTTGGTTTTGAGTTTAGGTGCGAAAAACACCATGGAAGCTCGAATTTTTTGGAAAATTGCAGGTGACGATCGATCGCCGAGGAGTGGCGATCGATCGCGACTAGCAGCTGCTAAAAATCGAAGAAGATGAACAGTGCAGGCGATCGATCGCGTGGTTTAGGCGATCGATCGCGAGCATGTTGGCGATCGATCGCGAAGGGTGGCGATCGATTGCGTGTAGGCGATTTTGCCCACTGGACAGGGGCGATCGATCGTGCTAAATGAGGCGATCGATCGCCGCCCGTGGATTTTAGTTTTTTGAAATTTTTTGGAAAATGTCGAGATTTTGGAATCGAGGTTTAAAGGGGCCGTTTCCGGGGCAATGTCTACATTCCAATGGGAATGCTACACTTTTAAAATGGATTGGTTGGAGCCAAGGTTTAATAAAACGGAATTCTCAGTTGAGTTTTTGGCTATCTTTTAAACTTGTAAAATGGTATATTTTGGGTATTATGCATGCTTAGCCGGGGGGCTTTTATTTTGGTAATCGTCATGGATTGACAATATGATTGGGAGTTATGAACGTGCTTGGGCACGTGGTTGCATGCTTGTGTTTAATTGTGAACTATTTATGTGTTAGCATATAATTCATCGGGTCGTGGGACTCAGACAAGGTTGGACTCGAACTACGGAATAATAAGGTACGTATAACATACGAGCATAGCCTATTACAATATTGCAACTGTGGAATGCATGGTGTATGATATTTGAAAAAATGAGCATTGAAATGCATGATATGTGGCAATTATAATAAATGAGTATTGAAATGCATGGTAGGTGGCATCTACAATAAATGGTTATTGAAATGCATGATGTATGGTAGCTATGTTAAATGAACGTACATTGGGAATCATATGGTGCCGCCTTTGAGCGAGCAATGATTGAGATGTTGTCGCCACTGAGCGACCATCGGTTATAACGCCGCTATTGTTGAGCGTGCGTGGGGATAAATGCCGCTATTGTGGAGCGAGCTATGAAATGAAAATACGGAATCATTGGCAAGATACGTGTGATATCTGTGGTACTCTATTTGATGATTTAATCATATTGGATTGTGGAACTGGTATAGTAGGGAGGATTTTAGTTGATCAATGAGATGATCAACCGGCTTTTGGGAATTTAATGGTTTGATTATTTTGAGAACATGGACAATACAGGGGATCCGGATGAGGATGATACCATCCAGGGAGTATCATTTAAATTCATGGCATTTACATTCTGTATGTACTGCAATATTATGATTATTGGATTGGCGGTATTGGTATGCTCACCCCGTGTGGGGGCTGTCTCTGTTGGGACAGGTGTTACAGGTGTAGCAGCAGCTTTGGAGTTGCGCTCGGGCTGTTGATTTGAGGTACTTCCAGGATCGAGGTACCAGAGCTGGTTGAATATGTGCATAGATCCAGAGTTGAGATCGAGTTGTGCTTGGGAGGTGCTTCCAGGATTGAAGTAACAGTAACGGTATCCGTAGAGTGTTTTATACATTAGATACACGCTTATTCACTGGGTGCTCTTATGTGAGTACATTTTACGTGTATATGGAATGTATAAATGGGCTCTGTTCATTATGTTTGCATGCAATCAAATATGGAATTGCTAAATGAACTGAGAGCATGTTAGTGTATTATGAGGGTGCATGTTATATATGAAATCTTGGTGGGGGAATTTGAATATTATGTGGATGAAATGCAAGAAATTTTCTGGATGGCATATGATGTTATACTTGCATATGGCTTTTCCCCATGATAGTATGATTATATGCATTAATGGTATGGATTAATACACTAATAACGGGTTAAGGGCACGGAGGTCCTTACAGAATCCACTCGTACATGCCGTAATGTACTCACACATACACGCTGGACCATATATACGTATCCATATCTAGTAGCTTAATTAGATCGTGTGATATTCTTTAATAATCATGTGCTTTATGACTTGTTAATGATGATTACGAGGTAATTACAAGATTGTAATTATGTATTGTTTTGAAATGATATGGGTATGCGATGAGTATGAACTAGTAATATGCTCAGGGTGCATGTAATGAATTAAATGAAATTAATGCATTTGGCATGGTTCAATTAAGACTTGTTCTTGGTAATCTAGAAAGGCATGTATAATTGATCATTGAGGTACATTTTGTGTGGTTAAATGCTTTGAATTAAGTAATTCTAGTTACTACATCATGCCATGTATGTGCTACCCACTCTTTCACTTAACCTACCCCTAACCCATCTTACCTTCCCCATCACCTCACTTCATCTTTTTCATCCCTCAAAATCCCTTCCCCAACCTCACTCTCATCTCTCAACAAGGAGGAAGACAAGAGGCTTGAAGTATTTGTAACTTGCTAGGATTAAAGGTTAAAGTGGTAAGGAGTTTATCTTGTTAAGTATTGAGCTTGTAAAGATGAGTCATGAGTTTATGAATTTGGGGAAAATAACTTGTTTTGAGCTTTGTTGTATTATTTGCTGTGTTTGGATGTTTTAGATGGTTATTATGGTGTATTGTGTAGTTATAGTGTTTTGGTGTTGAAGGATTTGTAGGTTTATGGCAAATGTGGGTTGAAGGAAGGTAGTGTGTGAAAATGACGTATTGCGCACCTATAGACCTCGGCGATCGAACAGCGCATTTTCGCGATCGATCGCGAGTTTGCACGATCGATCTGCGAGCTCCTATCAATCGGCAAGGGATTTGCGATTGATCGCAGAACGGAGGATTTTGGGCACCAAGGCAGTGATGCCTCACGATTGATGGCTGGGCATAAATTATTGGATTTTGTTATTTCCTTGGGAATTTTGTGATGGAACCTTATATGACTTGTAATATTGAATTGTTACAATTGTGTAGAGCCTTCCCAAGCGATGGCACAACGCAGGGGATAGTTTCTGAAAACGTCCCTACTTTTGGAAGAAAATGTACGTAGAGAGACGTACGAGCATCGACGGTAAAATGTATAGTTAAATATTGAATGATGCATTTGTTGATGCATGAACAGATGCTTTGAGCATGTTGTGGGTCATTGTTATTATCGAGTGATGATTATAATGCTTGACGTTGTCATATCGAAGCGTGGAATAGAATACTTGGCACTGTCATATCGTAGCGATGGAACATAATATTTGCCATTAATATGTCGAAGCGAGGATAATGCCGCTGTCATATTGAAGTGAGGGATATTATAACTGCCGCTGATATGTCGAAGCGATGGGTATTATAAATGCCAGTGTTATGTCAAAGCGAGGGGTATTAAAATGTCAATGTTATAACAAGACTATGAATATGGTTATTGGTATGATGGTATGAATTATGTCATGACATTTAAATTAAACTGTATTATAATCTGCAGATTATAGATATGAGTTGTGGAACATGGACAACCAGAGCAGGCATATTAAATGCATTGAATACATGAAGTATTTTTATATTTATTTACACATTTTATCTTGTGATCATATTGTTGCGAATATTAATTGTTATATGCTCATGTGTTGTGGGTTGTTCCTGTAGGAGCTTTTTGTGAGACCCCGTTATCTAACAACGTTATAAGGTGCAATTAAGAGAACTAATCATGCATAAATCAGAGTAATTGACCGTGTTGATGCCCTGAGCTTAAGAGTTACAGTACCAAAAATTTCAAAAAGGAATTAGTGACATTCTTAACAAAAGAGTGTGAAACTATAGTTTTACTCTACTCTATGTAGAACTATACAAAAAGGGAGTTTCTGTTCTGCTATCCCTGAAGCACTCCTTACAGCTCACGCATCAACCCTGACCCTGGTTCTACATGCCAAATGCACCTACAAGGACAACCCCCAACACATGAGCACATAATAATTCATATTCAACACAATATGAATAAAAGCGTAAATGCGTAAGCCATAAATACAAAATACTTCCTGTATTCCAATGCATTTAAAACGCCCCCTTTTGGTTGTCCTACACCATAACTCATAATCGAATCAATGAATGATATTATGGTTTTAAACAAATGTCATGACATATTTCAATTCCTCAAATCTTCAAACCAATCCCTAGTCCGTTTATCACAATGTATTTTAATGCCCCTCGCTTCACATATAAGCGGCATAGAATAACCTCGCTTCAATGGACATGCGGTACTCCCACCCCTCGCCTCACATTTTAGCGGCAAATATTCTTTCCTCGCTTCATATGATAACCTCGCTTCAATGCGACATGCGGTACTCCCACCCCTCGCTTCACATATAAGCGGCACAAAATAAATAGCGGCAAGCATTAAAATCATCAAGGTGATAACCATGACTCATGGGATGCGCATCAATCAATCAACATATACATATGCAATCATAATGTATGGATCAACATGTATTTGCATCTACCATGCACAAATCAATACACAATTGCATCTACAATGCATATCCCAATGTGTATATAAATTACATGTTACCGTTGGGTGCCCGTACGTCTTCTACGTACCTTTCCAAAATATGGTATGTTGTAGGACTCTATCCCCTGCGTTGTGTGGCTATCTGTGAAGGCTCTACACAGTGTACAACACAATATTAGATGCCAATAATAGCCCAATACCAAAAATCCTACAATAATTAATCAAAACACAACATTTGGCTTCTCGCGATCGATCACCAATAAGCCCCGATCGATCGCGAGATGCTACTGCCTCAACATTCAAAATTCTGTCTTCCGCGATCGATCGCTGAAGTTGT
Organism: Haberlea rhodopensis; assembly: GCA_907163345.1. NCBI lineage: Eukaryota > Viridiplantae > Streptophyta > Magnoliopsida > Lamiales > Gesneriaceae > Haberlea > Haberlea rhodopensis. The sequence goes on from CAJQUN010000449.1 coordinate 308,464, forward strand.
GCCGATCGATCGCGGCATCGCCGATCGATCATGCCAACTCGCGATCGATCGCTGAAGTCTTCTGCCTCGCACCCTGGTGCTCGCGATCGATCGGGAAACAGCGCCGATCGATTGCCGAAGTCTGCAAATCACGAACAAACGCCATTTTCGAACACCCTTCCAAGGCTACTCAAAAACATACCACAAACTATCATACCCCAACAACTCAACACACCAAATACACCAATATACTACCATGTAGCTACCCAAAACAATATTCTCAACAAAAGCTACTACACATGCCATTTCTACTCAACACATTATCAAAACTCAACCAAAAATTCTACCAAAACAAAATATGGTTCCTCACCCTCTTTTGCTCCAACCTTTGTAAGATTTCCAGCAATGAAATTTGCAAAACTCTTCCTCCTACTTGCTTAGCTGTTGCTGGACGATTTTGGGGGAAAAGATTGGGGGGAGAAGGAGTGATAGAGGTTGAGTGAAAGGAAGGCAAGTGGGGGGGGGGGGGGGGGAGGGGGGGGGGGTGGGTATGGGGGCATCTGCAGATGGTATGGGCTGGTAGGGGGTGGTTGGATGGTGGGTTATGTTTTTGTCCCGGTATTTAGCATGATGTATTAAAATATCCTCACATGATATTTTATAGTATTTATTCAATAAAATACTTCAAATTCTTATTAAACATGCTTTACCAAAATGAACAACACCCACCCCAAAATAATCATGCCATTACCCAAATTCCCAACATATATCACATGTACCCTGAAATGCATTACTAGGTCATGACCACCGCATGACTAAGCATTCCCCATTATAATAAATCAACCCAATAATTTAACACCATAATCCCCACATAACACAATAAATGTTCAATTACACATAATCAATTCGGGGATATCACAATACTCCCCTACTTATAAGATTTCGTCCCCGAAATCAGAATGCACTTACCCAAAACAAAACAAAACATAAATCACATACTAGAAAACAGTTCCGGATAGTGTTGCACCATGTGTCGCTCCATCTCCCACGTGGCCTCTTCGACACCCCTACGGTCCCACTGAACTTTTACCATAGGTATCACTTTGTTTCGAAGTCTGCGGTCTGCACGATCCAGGATTCTAACAGGCCGCTCCACATAAGGTACATCGGACTCTATCTGAACCTCAAAAGGTTGCAACACATGAGAAGGATCTGGCTCGTACTTCCGCAACATAGATACGTGGAACACATAATGTATACCAGACAGAGTGGGTGGTAAAGCCAGTCGGTATGCCAAAGTACCAATACGCCGTAAAATCTCGTACGGTCCAACATACCTCGGAGACAATTTCCCCCGCATTCCAAATCGCACCACTCCTCTGAAAGGTGAGATCTTCAAAAAGACCCTGTCGCCCAACTGAAACTCTAACGGCCGACGCCGTTGATTAGCATACGCTGCCTGCCTGTCCTGGGCTGCTTTCATTTTCTGCCTTATCACCTTTATCTTTTCTTCCATTTCCCGGATCAAATCTGGTCCTCTGACTGATTTACTATCCACATCGTCCCAACATAACGGTGACCTACAACGTCTACCGTAGAGAGCCTCAAAAGGAGCCATTTGTATGCTTGCCTGGTAGCTATTGTTATAAGAAAATTCTACCAAGGCTACTGAATCCTGCCAAGAAGCATCAAATTCCAACACACATGCCCTCAACATGTCCTCGAGCCTTTGGATAGTACGTTCGGTCTGGCCATCCGTTTGAGGATGGTATGCTGTGCTCAACCTCAATTCTGTACCCAGAGCTGACTGAAGACCTTCCCAGAAGTAAGATGTAAAACGTGGATCTCGATCAGACACAATCGAAACAGGGATCCCGTGCAGTCTCACCACATCTCGAACATATAAATGTGCCATCCTCAAATAGGTGAAGGTCATACTGTATGGAATGAAGTGAGCCACTTTAGTCAATCTGTCTACAATCACCCAGATAGCATCAAAACCCAAAAGGGTCCTCGGCAAGTGGGTCACAAAGTCCATGGATACGTGTTCCCACTTCCATTCAGGTATCTCTAAGCTCTTAAGCTCACCACCAGGCCTCTGCCTCTCAGCCTTCACCTGCTGACAAATCAAGCATCTCTTAACGAATGTAGTAACATCTCGTTTCATTCGTTTCCACCAAAACTGGCCACCTAAATCCTTGTACATCTTTCTCCCGCCCGGGTGAATACTCATCCTGCTGCTATGAGCTCGCTGTAAGATCCCCTTACGCAACTCTGGCGTATTCGGAACCACCCATCGGTCACCAATCCTCAAAGAACCGTCCTCAGCCATCCTGAACCTTGATGACTGACCCAGACGAACCACCGATAACCATCTCTGGACCTCTTCGTCTGCTCCCCGAGCCTTCCGAATGTGATCATAAATGTCCGGCTCAGCTAATAAAGTTGATACACGTATCGGTGAAGCAAACACGTCATAATCAAAACCCAACTGACAGTAGGAAGCCATCATAGCTGACAAACACATGACATCCTCTGCTGTGTTCTTCACTTTCCGACTCAAAGCGTCGGCTGTCAAATTTGCTCTACCCGGATGGTACTCGATTTCACAATCATAGTCTTTCAGTAGGTCCATCCATCTTCTTTGTCTCATATTCAGCTCAGCCTGCGTAAACAAGAACTTCAGGCTCTTGTGATCGGTGTAGATGATAAATGATGTACCATATAAGTAGCGTCGACATATCTTCAAAGCAAACACTATAGCCGCTAACTCCAAGTCATGGACTGGATACCTCGTCTCATGCGGTTTCAACTGCCTTGACGCATAAGCCACTACATGCTTATCCTGGATCAGCACACATCCTAAACCCTGAAGGGATGCATCAGTATAGAGAACGAACCGATTGTTCTCCCTAGGAATCACCAATACTGGTGCTGAAGTCAATCTGTGCTTCAACTCTGGAAGCTCTGCTCACAAGCTTCCGACCAAAAGAATGGGACTTCCTTTTGAGTTAGCTACGTCAGTGGTTTGGCAATCTTAGAAAACCCTTTGACGAAGCGTCGATAATACCCTGCCAAACCAAGAAAACTCCGAATCTCGGGTACTGAAGTAAGCGTAGACCAATCCATTACTGCCTCTACTTTCCTGGGGTCTACTTATATCCCATCTCCAGAGATAATATGACCCATAAATGCTACGCTGTTCAGCCAGAACTCACACTTGCTGAGTTTGGCGTACAACTGATGATCTCTGAGGATCTGAAGCACCGTCCTCAAATGATTGGCATGCTCCTCCTTACTTCTCGAATAGACAAGAATGTCATCAATAAATACGATCATGAACTGATCAAGATACTTCTGAAACACTCTGTTCATCAGCCTAATAAAGACAGCCGGGGCATTCGTCACACCGAACGGCATAACTAAGAACTCGTAGTGCCCATACTGAGTCCGAAACGCTGTCTTTTGAATGTCATCAGCTCTAACCCGTATCTGATGGTATCCTGACCTCAAGTCAATCTTGGAATACAGTTCTGTGCCCTGAAGCTGATCAAATAGGTCATCAATCCGCGGAAGAGGGTACTTATTCTTAATCGTCACCTTATTCAACTGACGGTAATCGATGCACAAGCACATCGAACCATCCTTTTTCTTTACAAACAGGACTGGCGCACCCAAGGCGATACACTAGGACGCATGTATCCCTTGTCGAGAAGTTCTTGTAATTGTACTTTCCGCTCCCTCAGTTCCGCCGGTGCCATCCTATAAGGAGCACGAGAATTAGCAGATTTCCCTGGTAGTAACTCAATCCCAAACTCAACATCTCTGATCGGAGGGAATCCTGGAATTTCATCCGGAAACACATCGGTAAATTCCGCAACTACCGGTATATCCTCAATCCTCAACTCTTCTTTTTTCTCCGATACGTCCACGATATAAATAAGATAGCCGGTGTGACCCCGTTCCAACAACCGTGTCATCTTAACTGTTGAAATCAACGGAATCTTCGGACGGGAACCGTCCCCATAGAAGATTCACTGCAATCCCTGGTCGGATTGGAAACGTACCATCCTTCGACGGCAATCAACCACGACCTGATATCTATTCAGCACATCAATGCCCACAATACAATCAAAGTCTGCCATATCCAGCAAAATCAGATCAGCCCTCAAATCATTGCCCTCAAAATAAATGAGGCAGTCAGATAGCAGTCGATCCGCAATCACATGCCTTCCGGTGGGTGTCGAGACCATGAGAGGCGTGGGCAACGGAGACGGGCACATATGGTGTCTCTCAACAAAGGCAGAAGATATGAAAGAGTGGGAAGCACCTGTATCTATCAAAATAAAAGCAGGGTACATAAATAAATTGCACGTACCAGCAAACACCTCCTCTGGGCTGCCTCTGCCTGATCTCGAGTCAGGGCGTATACTTGACCCTGCGGTGGTCCGACTGTCGGACCTTCCGGTGGTCGGGGCACAATCTGCTGTCTCTGAGGTACTGTCCCGGCATCAAATCTCGGCCTACTCGGTCCAAAGTCCGTCTGTCTTCCCTGACCAGGGCAATACCGAGCGATGTGGCCCATCTTGCCACAACTGTAACAGGCTGGACAATCACGTGGCAAGTGCGGTCCTCCACAGTTGTTACACTTGCTTTCTCCTGTCATATTTCCACGCGCTGGTCCTCGATTACTTGGCACATTATTCCTCCTATTTCCTTGCTTCTGATTCTGAAACCTCTTCCCACTAAATCGAGAAGATGAAGAAGCCCCAGGCTTAAACTGGTCCCATCGTGGCTTCAGACTGTCTGCAACTGGTCTTTGTGGTGGTATAGGTTCCTTGTACACACTCACTCCAATCTCTGCCAGCTCCGCTCTAGTCAGAGCATCATCAAACGAGCTGGGGTTGTTGGAAACAACCCGGTCAAAAAACTCCGGTCTCAGACCCATCAGGAAATGCCTCATCTTGGCGTGACCATTTATAGCGATGTGAGGCACATACCTCAGCAGTGAAGAATACAGCATGGCATAATCTGATACAGTCATGCTACCCTGTTTCAAATTAGTGAACTCGTCCTCCTTCAATTGTCTGGCAGCTGCAGAGAAGTATCGATTAAGGAATCGGGTTCTAAACACAGTCCAGTCCACCAACATGCCTTGAGCCCTCATTTCTATAACTGTTGTCTTCCACCACATGGAAGACTTCTTTGATAACTGAAACTCTGCCAACCTTAGTCAGGCAGTCCTTGCACAGGGCACTGATACAAATATCTGATCAAGTCGTTCTAGCCACTCCTCTGCTTCTTCCCCTGTCTCAGTTCCCTTAAAGAGCGGCGGATGGTAGCTCAAGAACTGGGTCAAACTAAGCTCCCCTGGTAGCAGTATCTGTGCACTAGGCTCTACACCTACAACAGGTGGCGGCAGAGGATTTGCCTGAGCAATACTGGCATTGATACTGCCTACATCTCCCACCTCTTCATTGAGGTTCTCCAGATTATTAGCCGCCATGCTGTAACACAGGGGTTAACAACAATACCAAAAGGAGTTCATAATATAAGCCTTAGATAACAAGAGTAATAATATTCATAAGCATGTTAGTATAACAAATTATACGCAAAGTGCACTACATGCATAAACATGCCCACCAATGAATACCTAACCAACTTGTTTCTAAAGGCTACCCTTCTCTCGTTCCCTGGTTCTCTAACCACTGCTCTAATACCATTAAATGTGAGACCCCGTTAACTAACAACGTTATAAAGTGCAATTAAGAGAACTAATCATGCATAAATAAGAGTAATTGACCGTGTTGATGCCATGAGCTTAAGAGTTACAGTACCAAAAATTTCAAAAAGGAATTAGTTACATTCCTAACAAAAGAGTGTGAAACTATAGTTTTACTCTACTCTATGAAGAAACTATACAAAAAGGGCGATTCTGTTCTGCTATCCGTGAAGCACTCCTTACAGCTCATGCATCAACCCCGACCCTGGTTCTCCATGCCAAATGCACCTACAAGGACAACCCCCAACACATGAGCACATAATAATTCATATTCAACACAATATGAATAAAAGAGTAAATGCGTAAGCCATAAATACAAAATACTTCCTGTATTCCAATGCATTTAAAACGCCCCCTTTTGGTTGTCCCTGTACCATAACTCATAATCGAATCAATGAATGATATTATGGTTTTAAACAAATGTCATGACATATTTCAATTCCTCAAATCTTCAAACCAATCCCTAGTCCGTTTATCACAATGTATTTTAATGCCCCTCGCTTCACATATAAGCGGCATAGAATAACCTCGCTTCAATGGACATGCAGGACTCCCACCCCTCGCCTCACATTTTAGCGGCAAATATTCTTTCCTCGCTTCATATGATAACCTCGCTTCAATGGGACATGCGGTACTCCCACCCCTCGCTTCACATATAAGCGGCACAAAATAAATAGCGGCAAGCATTAAAATCATCAAGGTGTTAACCATGACTCATGGGATGCGCATCAATCAATCAACATATACATATGCAATCATAATGTATGGATCAACATGTATTTGCATCTACCATGCACAAATCAATACACACTTGCATCGACAATGCATATCCCAATGCGTATATAAATTACATGTTACCGTTGGGTGCCCGTACGTCTTCTACGTACCTTTCCAAAATATGGTATGTTGCAAGACTCTATTCCCTGCATTGTGTGGCTATCTGTGAAGGCTCTACACAAGTGTACAACACAATATTAGATGCCAATAATAGCCCAATACCAAAAATCCTACAATAATTAATCAAAACACAACATTTGGCTTCTCGCGATCGATCGCCAATAAGCCCCGATCGATCGCGAGATGCTACTGCCTCAACATTCAAAATTCTGTCTTCCGCGATCGATCGCTGAAGTTGTGCCGATCGATCGCGGCATCACCGATCGATCGCGCCAAACTCGCGATCGATTGCTGAAGTCTTCTGCCTCGCACCCTGGTGCTCGCGATCGATCGGGAAAAAGCGCCGATCGATCGCCGAAGTCTGCAAATCACGAACAAACGCCATTTTCGAACACCCTTCCAAGGCTACTCAAAAACATACCACAAACTATCATACCCCAACAACTCAACACACCAAATACACCAATATACTACCATGTAGCTACCCAAAACAATATTCTCAACAAAAGCTACTACACATGCCACTTCTACTCAACACATTATCAAAACTCAACCAAAAATTCTACCAAAACAAAATATGGTTCCTCACCCTCTTTTGCTCCAACTTTTGTAAGATTTCCAGCAATGAAATTTGCAAAACTCTTCCTCCTACTTGCTTAGCTGTTGCTGGACGAATTTGGGGGAAAAGATTGGGGGGAGAAGGAGTGATAGAGGTTGAGTGAAAGGAAGGCAAGTGGGGGGTATGGGGGCATCTGCAGATGGTATGGGCTGGTAGGGGGTGGTTGGATGGTGGGTTATGTTATCCCGGTATTTAGCATGATGTATTAAAATATATTATTCAATATAATACTACAAATTCTTATTAAACATGCTTTACCAAAATGAACAACACCCACCCCAAAATAATCATGCAATTACCCAAATTCCCAACATATATCACATATACCCTGAAATGCATTACTAGGTCATGACCAACGCATGACTAAGCATTTCCCATTATAATAAATCAACCCAATAATTTAACACCATAATCCCCACATAACACAATAAATGTTCAATTACACATAATCATTTCGGGGATATCACACTTTTGGCAAGGAGAGCTAAGGCAAGGGTCGACGTGGTGAGATGTGTGAGGACTAGAGCTATCGGTTTAGAAGGACAGTAAATTATTTGTATAGTATCTACACATGAGTAGTGTAAATCTATTAGTGATTACATTCATTTTTGTTGGGAATGTAATTATTTTGTGTAATGAGATTTTATTTTGTACGATAGCACTCAAAGCTCAATACTTCAACATAAACCTTTTTACTCTGATGAATGAATATATCTTTTATGCTCTTAAGTCACATTTAAGATAGCAAGGCCTTACATTAGTGGTATCAGAGCAGTGGTTAGATAACCAAGGATAAGCGAAGGGTAGAATTAGTGAACAGACTGAATAAATGTCCACTTGTGAGCATGTTCATGCATTTTATGCATAATTGAGTATATGTGTTGTTGGAACCAAAGAGGGGGGTGAATGAGGTTCCTTGGCTACTTTAGTGATTTAAAGTGATTTTGCAAAATTCGAGTTTGCGCCGCGGAAGACTTGATGTCAATCGAACAATGAACAATAAGAAATAATAAAGTAAATGCATAATGTAAATAAAGCAATAAAGAACGCAAAGATTTGTTATAGAAGTTCGACGATGAATCGCCTAAGTCTCCTCTTCCCGGTTAGAAATCGTTTAACTGAGGTTCCACTAAAACAACTTCTTCTTGGCCTTAAGGGCTCCAATGATAGCCACACACAACTTCTTCTTGGCCTTGAGGGCTCCAAGGATAGCCACAACCTTGAACCAACTTCACTTGTCGGCGACTTATACAATTTTCCAACTTGCATCGATGTTGGAGGACCTTTAAAATGATTCACAACTTGTGTGCTACAACAGATGACACCTTCACGATGTAACCAAATGAGGAACAAAGCTCTCACACAAGGATAAGAAACAAACTCTCAATACAAGACACTAAAATAGAAATAAATGAAGTTTTGCTATGATAGCTTTAGTTGGATTGAGTATAGCTTGCTTGTGTTGTTTCTTGGCTTCAAGAGCTCAATTGTCCATATTTATAGTGTAGGAGGCTCCCAATTATCATACTAGCCTTTAGCAACGTTTAAGACACAAATCGCTCCTGCATCGCCTCAAACTATCTTGCATCGCCTCAGCCCAACTGTCAAATTATATTTGGAAATTTACACAGATCGCCTCAGGCGATCCTGGATCGCCTCAGGCGATTGCACTATTAATTCAATGCCGTGCTTCAAAATGAACAATAAACTTTCATCACCTTGGGCGAAAGGCACATCTCCTCAGGCGTTCCTGCCGAACGCCTCGGGCGATCTTGCCAATGCCTCGGGCGATCTGCACTTGCACGCACGCCTCGCCATCGCCAGGGTCGATGTGCGCGGCGATGCACTCGCATGGCACCCATCGCCTTGGGCGATCTCCTGAAGAAAAAATTTCCTCCCTTTTCTATATTTCAACACTTTGTCAATCTTCAATATGCTTGATTTGATAAAAAAATAATGCTGCATACTCAACACAAATCATTAGTACAAAAATCACAGTTTTTGTAATCATCGAAACAAAAATAGATATTTTGATAATTTTATTTAAATTAGAGAAATGAGAATTGTAGCGTTTTAAGGCGCAACAATCTCCCACTTTTTGATGATCACAAAACCTGGTAAACTTGATAAAATAAACTATAACAATGCAATTCATAGAGAGTTTATACTTCCCCTTAATGCAAGCAAGAATTTATACTCCCCCTTAATGAATGCAATGATAAACAATGTTTCAATGTGCATTTTTATCACCTTTTAAAAATGCGTCACAAGTTGTAAATTTAACAACAGGTTGCAAATATCATTTCAACAATCAAGTTTACACATTCATTCTCCCCCTTTTTGTGAGAATAAAAATGTATAGGATTTGTAAAAAATTTGGACAGAGTTTCCTTTATAATTTAAATATTCCAAAAACCATCAACAAGCATCACAATATCAAACACCTCAATATAAATTCAACACATAACAACAGATTAGTCCAACATCATTTATACAATGCAATTCTTACAAACAGTTCCAAAATGATAAAATCTAAAAAAACTAAATAATCCTAGATAACTTAATTCATGCCATCATCGTCGTCATTCCCATGGTTCGGATCCTCGTCCATGCGGGCACCGAGAAACTGAGATCGAAGAGCATCCACCTCATGTCGTAATACGAAAAATCTTCTCTAGATGAGTCTTGATAAGCCCAAAGAGACGCAACATCATCTCGAATGGATTGGAATTGAGTATTGACATCTACTCTCAAGGATTGAAATTCAGAATGCATATCATCTCGAAGGTTTTGAAATTGAGAGGTGAAGAAGGCAAAAGCATCTTGATTGAACTCAAAGGCAGAATGTGTTTGATGACTGTCAGGAGCCGGAATATCCGCCCCAATGTTCATCATCTCATCAAAATTTGAGGGAGATTGATTTGGATAGTTTGCTCCTCTTGGTTTGGTTCGATCAAGAGAGGAAAGTAGAGTATTTGATTACTATTCATCATGTCAATGGGTAATGATGAGTGGTCTTTAGGATTGAAAGCGGATAGCCAATTCCTCGGATCATTAACCCAACAAGAAGTGAAAGGATTCCAGGAAATCTTGTTATAGAGAAAACAACGAAGATTGAAGGTGTACTTAGGCTTGATAGGAATCTTTTCATTATCATTGAAGGGAAGATGGAAATGGAGAAAATTTTTGGTTAAGACACGTCCGAAAGGAAGAATTACTTTCTTGGGATTATGGGCCGTGTTCCTAAAATTTTGTACAAGGAATTTGGGTAGATTGAAAGGAGTCTTGGTGATGATGTAATACATCAAGTATACATCAGAAAATTTCAATCTAAGACGATCACCATCCCGAGGGATCATCGAGGTGATCACTATCTTGTGCAAAATTTGGTAGGTCATTGGAATTGAGTTCACAAGAAAAGATTGGTTTGGACATCGAGGAGAGCCGCCAAAAATGAGATACAATGCTTGGGCAGGATTGCATACCCCATCATTAACCCAAGTAGCTAGGGCAAATTTAGCTGGTCCCTCCAAAGGAATTCGAAGAATATTCCCCAATTCGGTACTAGTGAATTAAATGGGGCGATTACAAACAATGGTTTTGATACGCAATTCACCATCATCCTCAATCAAATCAAGATTCCGAAGGAATTCAAAGAATATTCCCCAATTCGGTACTAGTGAATTCAATGGGGCGATTACAAACAATGGTTTTGATACGCAATTCACCATCATCCTCAATCAAATCAAGATTAGCATAAAAGGAGTGAATCATGGATGGGTACAAAAAATTATTCTTCCTAGGAGGTTTGAAAAAGTTTTCCCATTGCTGAAATTGAATCCAATCAAGAATTGGGAGTTGGGAAGAGCTAAGGAATTCAAAATCAAACACATAACCGGGATAAAGTTTGCGAGAATGATAATCTTCGGGAATGGGCTTACCATCTAGAGGAGGACCCGTATAAGTTCGAGTAGATCGATGAGGACGTCTCATTCGGCTTGATTCTCCTTCTTCTCGGTTGGTTCTAGGCATTTCAGCAAGAATTGAGAGAAAAATTTGAGAAATTTGGGTTTTTGAAATTTGGGGCTAGGGTTTGAAGAATTTCAAATTGGAAGAAATGTTGGTTTGAAGATGAAATTGATGGTTGGGAAGAGCTTAGAATAGATTGGTGATTGCAATTATGAAGGTTGCTCGAATTATGGATGAAAAACTCAAAAATGTGTAGAAATTCGTGCAAAAGGCCGTAGCTGGCAGAATATAAAAAACCAGATCGCCTGAGGCGATCTATAGACCACTTGAGGCGATGATCGAACGCCTGAGGCGATTTGAGCCATCGTTTGAGGCGATGCGAACCACAAACGAGGCGTTTTGCACAGGATGCTGAGGCGATGTTTGGCAAGATTTTGAGCTACTTTTTAGACCATAATATTATTTTTAATTAACCTATCTTCCATTATACCATCTATCAACAAAAATGATTAAAATAATTCACATAATCTCAAAACAAAATAACCACAATTTGTGACTTTTAAAGGTGATTTCAAGATGCACTTTTGAAATTAAATATTGAGCTACAAAATTCATTATACATAATTGACTTATGTAAATGAATTTCACAATTTCTCTATGCATATGACGAAGTAGAGTAGCTCGCCCTAAATATGATATCATTTCTTAAGGTATATAAACATGCTCAAAGTTCAATCATACCAAGTTCACCACGAAGAAAAATAAAATTATTTTCGTCTAGTGGTTTTGTAAAAATATCGGCAATTTGATCCTTGGTATTAATATAAAACAATTCAACATCATCTTGTTCGATGTGGTCACGGATGAAATGGCGCCTAATATCGATGTTCTTAGTCCGATAATGTTGAATTGGATTTTTAGATAAACATATGGTGCTAGTGTTGTCACAAAAAATTGGAACTTTTGAAACAACTAGCCCATAATCAAGTAATTGGCTTTTCATCCACAAGATTTGTGCACAACAATTACCGACAGCCATATATTCGGCTTCGGTTGTTGAGAGTGCAATACAATTTTGCTTTTTGGAAAACCAAGATACCAAGCTATTAGCGAGAAAGAAACAAGTATCACTAGTGCTTTTCCTATCCACCTTATATCCTCCAAAATCAGCATCGGAGTATGCTTTCAAATCAAAGAAAGAATTTCTAGAATACCACAATCCGAGATTTGGAGTTTTTGAAAGATATTTAAAAATGCGTTTTTTAAGGTGAATAAGTGTGATTCTTTTGGTGATGATTGAAATCTAGAACATAAACATACACTAAACATGATATCCGGCCTACTAGCCGTTAAATAAAGCAAAGAGCCAATCATACTTCTATAAAGCTTTGGACAAATTGGTTTACCTTGTTCATCCTTGTCAAGCTTGGTTGATGAGCTTATTGGTGTTGATGCACTCTTCGTATTATCCATTCCAAATTTCTTTCGCATATCTTTGACATACTTTCCTTGACTTATAAAGATTCCATCTTTGCATTGTTTGATTTGCAATCCACGAAAGTAGTTGAGTTCTCCCATCATGCTCATTTCAAAATTATCTTGCATCAATTTAGAAAACTCCTTGCACAAAGATTCATTAGTAGCACCAAATATGATATCTGTGATGCCCCAAAATTAATTATATGCAATTTGGGCATTAATGATGTTTATATGATTAATATGGTGATAACTGATTTATGTGTTGAAATTAATTATCTTGTTGAAATGCTTAGTCACATGATAGGTGTGACCCGAGGGTTGCATTTCAGGGTGCATGTTATGCATGTTGGGAAATGAGGTGTTAACATGATTTAATTATATGGATTGATAATTATGAGGAAAATATGGATTTAGTCGAAGTTTGTTGCATTTTTGTAAAAATGTTTTAAAATACCATGTTGGGGTATTTTATACATCATGTTAATTTTGGGGTTCAATTTTAATTAACTTTATAACCCCTTTTCCCCACTATACCCACCTCACTTTACCCTCACTTTTAAATCCCCAATTTCACTCTCAAACCCTACCCATTTCCCATTTTCGAAACTTGCAAGGAAGGAAGGAGAAATCTTCACAAAACTTTTGTTTGTGGGATTTTTGTTAAGATTTGGAGTCCTCAAGAGGTATGAAACCCTTCCTAAAGTTTTAATGATGTTTGGTTTAGAAATGGGTTAGCATTTTGAGTTTTTATGTGGGTTTGTTTTGAGTATGTGTTGTATGTTGTTGGGGTATGATTTATGAAGTGTTTTATGTGGGTTTTAGTAAGTTATAATGATGTTTGTGTTGTTGGAAAGTTTGGGTTTGAAGGGTATGAAGTTGAGCTTGAAAAATGCTCAAAAATGGTGAAGAATCGCGCACCAGCAGGTGGCGATCGATCGCCATATATGAGGTGATCGATCGTCGAAGGCCAGTAGCAAAAAAATGCTACAGGCGATCGATCGCCATATTTGAAGCGATCGATCGCCGCGAAGCAAAAAGTCAGGCGATCGATCGCCTCGATGCAGCGATCGATCGCCAACAGCTTAAAAATGGCAAATGATGTTTTTTGTTGAATTTTTGGTATTTGGCTATTATTTAGCTTCTAATATTGATTTGTATGGTTGTGTAGAACCATCCCAGGTACCAACAACATCAAGGAGATAAAGTTCTCCAACTTCTCCGCTTTTGGGAATTAAGGTACGTAAGAAACGTACGGGCATCGGACGGTAAAACACATTCCTATACTATGACTACGCAATGATTGCATAAGTATTTACGATGTTTATGATGATGATTATGATAAGTAAGTTTATGATGATGATGTTTATGATGAGTAAAGATGATATGATGTTTATGAGGACGTTTATGATAAGATGATGATGTTTATAAGATGATGATGTTTACAAGATGATGATGTTTATAAGATGATGATGATGTATGTTTAACTATGTTATTGAGAATGGTAGAGTGTTCTGGCAGTTGTTATGGAAAAGCGAGGAAGGTACTTACCGCTGACATAGCTAGCGAGGAGATACATCCGCTATCAAGGTGTAGCGAGGGGTATCACAGTACCGCTATATGTCGAAGCGAGGAGGCCAATTGTTCCGCTGACATAACAAGGCCAGAAACATCCCCATTTCTAAATAACATTGTTGATTATGAGCATATATGTGAAGTATGATTTTAATCATTTATGTCAAGAACTAATGATTATATGCATGACTATGAAATAGGGACAACCAAAGTGGGTTAATGCGATTAACCAGGAAGTATATGTTACGATTGCCATTACCTTATGATGTTAAGTAATGATGTACATGCTCATTATGGGTTGTTCCTGTAGGTACACTTTTGGACTGAAGGGCTAAGGGTCGGGTTGAGGCAGTGAGCTAAAAGGAGCATGAAAGAATATAGGATACATGATTTTGGATAGTCTCTACTCTAGGAGTAGTGCAAATCTATAGCTTTAACATTCATTATCGAGAATGTAATATTAAGTTTTGAAATTTTATTTTTGGCCTGTAATCTTATTAGCTCAAAGCTACAACCGGTACCCTAAGATGTTATTAATGCATGTTTAGTCCATAATACGTTATTAGTATGATGTTAAGGTAGGAAGACCCTACAATATCATCAACATATATTTGAACAATAAGCAAATCATTTCCCTTAATTAAGGTAAACAAAGTAATATCCACTTTTCCTCTTGTAAAGCCATTCTTGGTTAAAAATGAAGATAGTTTTTCATACCAAGCTCTAGGAGCTTGTTTCAACCATACAAAGCTTTATCAAGTTTAAAAACATGATCGGGAAAATGTGGATCCTCAAAGCCGGGTGGTTGATCAACATACACCTCTTCTTTCAAATCACCATTCAAGAAGGCACTCTTGACATCCATTTGAAAGAGCTTAAAATCTTTAAAGCAAGCAAAAGCAAGTAACATGCGAATGGATTCTAAGCGAGCAACGGGTGCATATGTTTCATCAAAATCTATGCCCTCTTCTTGGCAATATCCTTTATCTACCAACCTAGCCTTGTTTCGAATAATCGTGCCATGTTCATCCATTTTATTTCTAACTACCCATTTTGTTCCAACAATGGTGTAGTTCGAAGGCCTAGGTACAAGATTCCAACCTTTATTTCTTGTTAATTGATTTAGTTCCTCTTGCATAGCCACGATCCAAGAATCATCAAGCAATGCATCATCAATGTCCTTAGGCGATCTCGTGAAGAAAAATTTTCCTCCCTTTTCTATATTTCAACACTTTTTCAATCTTCAATATGCTTGATTTGATCAAAAATAATGTTGTATACTGAACAAAAATCATTAGTACAAAAATCACAGGTTTTGTAATCATCGAAACAAAAATAGATATTTTGATAATTTTATTTAAATTAGATAAATGAGAATTGTAGCGTTCTAAGGCGCAACATGTGTTATACAAACATGCTTGGGGATATTGATATTCATGTGATGATGACTAACGTGAAGTGTATTACATTAATGATTCTGGATTATTATTGTTAACCCCTGTATTACTGCATGGCAGCCAGATAATCTGTACACCTCAATGAGAAGTGAGGGATGCAATAAGTATTAACGCAGGCATTGCATAGACTAACCCTCTACCACCACCAGTTGTGGGTCTGGAACCCGTTGCAAAGCAGCTACTGTCGGGAATTGAGTCTGACGTAGTTTTTGGCATTCCAACCGCCTCATTTCGAGGTGACTGAGTCTGGAGAAGAGGCTGAGGAGTGGCTCGCAAGAATTGAACAGATATTTGTATCAGCACCATGTGCTAAGTCCGCCTGGCTGAGATTGACTGAGTTCCAATTGGCCAAGAAGTCTTCCGTGTGGTGGAAAACTTCAGTGATGGAGATGAGAGCTCTGATAGGCAAATGAAAGAGGACGAGTTTACCAACTTCAGGCAGAGCAACGTGGTTGTTTCTGATAATGCCCTACAATACTCGTCGTTGTTGAGGTATGTACCTCATGTTGCTACCAACGGCCATGCGAAGAAGAGTAACTTTCTGAAGGGCTTGATGCCAGAGTTATTTGACAGGGTTCTCTCTAATAACCCCAGCTCCTTCGATGATACTCTGACAAGAGCTGAACTAGCAGAGATTTGAGTGGGTGCATATAAGGATGTTTTACCCCCACAAGTACCACCACATAGGTCAATTTCTGATAGTCTGAAACCATGAGGAGACCAGTTTAAATCTCGAGGAGTCTTATCATCTTCTCGCTTCAATGGTAAGAAATCAAATTATCATCGGATGGGGAATCGTTGGAGCATGGAACTGACCAATAAGGGATCATCACAAGCAAGTGGAACTGGGGAGATTAAATGTTACTACTGTGGAGGACTGCACCTATTGCTCAGCTTGTTATGAATGTGGCAAAATGGGCCACATTGCACGAAATTATCCTAACCGTGTAGGATAGCCAGACTTCAAGGAAAATAAGGAAAGATTTACTGATAGAGCAGTGCATCAGAGGCAACCAATCATGCCTCGACAATTGGGGGGTTAGACAGTAGGACCACCCTAGGGACAAGTCTATGCGCTGACTAGGGAATAAGCTGAGGTAGCTCCGGAGGAAGTGATTGCGGGTAAGTGTTATTTATTTACCTACCCCGCTTTTATTTTGATAGATACAGGTGCCTCCCATTCTTTTATATCTGTTGGATTTGTCGAGAAGTGTCATATGTGCCTGTCTCCATTACCCACGCCTCTTCTGGTCTCGACACCCACTGGAAGGAATGCGAGTACTAACCAAGTATTATCTGATTGCCTCATTTATTTTGAGAGCAACAACCTGAAAGAAGATTTGATTGTGTTGGAAATGATGGACTTTGACTGCATTGTGGGCATGGATGTGTTGAACCGATATCAGGCAGTTTTTGATTGCCGGCAGAGGACATTTTGCTTCCGGTCTGATCAGAGGAATCAGTGGATGTTTTATGGGAATGGTTCTCGTCCGAAGATCCGGTTGATAAATGCAATTAAAATGGCATGGTTATTGGAAAGTGAAAATATGGGTTATTTTGTTTATGCTATTGATGTTGCAGAAAAGAAGAAAGAGGTGAGAATTGAAGAGATTCTAGTAGTCACGGAATTTGTTGATGTGCTTCCGAAAGAAATTCCAGGTTTTCCGCCAAGTCGGGAAGTTGAGTTTGGAATTGAACTATTACCAGGCACGACCCCTATTTCTCGTGCCCCTTACAGAATGGCACCAGCAAAATTAAGAGAACTGAAGATTCAGTTGCAGGAACTCCTTGACAAGAGATACATACATCTCAGTGTATCGCCTTGGGGTGCGCTTGTCTTATTTGTGAAGAACAAAGACGGTTCGATGCGTTTGTGTATCGATTTGAACAAAGTGACAATAAAGAACAAGTTCCCTCTTCCATGAAACGATGATCTGTTTGATCAGTTCCAGGGCACAAAGAATTATTCCAAGATTGATTTGAGATCTGGTTATCATCAGATACGGGTTAGAGAAGAGGACGTCCAGAAGACAGCAGTTCAGACTCGATACGGGCATTATGAGTTCTTGGCCATGCCGTTTGGAGTGACAAATGTCCCAGCTGTCTTTATGAGTTTGATGAACCGAGTATTCCAGCCATATCTTGACTGGTTTGTCATAGTATTTATCGATGACATCCTTATATATTCTAGAAGCGAAGAAGAGCCATGAGACATTTATGTATAGTGCTTTAGATCCTTCGAGATAACTAGTTGTTTGCCAAGCTCAACAAGTGTTAATTCTGGTTGGACAGTGTAGTGTTTCTAGGCTATGTGATCTCCAGGGATGTGATATCAGTCGATCCTAGGAAAGTAGAAGCAGTAATGGAATGGTCTGCACCTACCTCTGTACCTGAGATTCGAAGTTTTCTGTGTCTAGCCGGGTATTATCTATGCTTCGTCGAGGGGATTTCGAAGATTGCTAAGACGTTGACACAATTGACTCAGAAAAGAGTGCCATTTTATTGTCTGAGTCTTGTGGGCAGAGTTTCCAATACCTGAAGCATCTGTTGACGGTTGCACCTGTGTTAGTGATTCCCACAGAGACTGAGAGGGTCATCTTTTATACAGATGCGTCACTACACAACTTGGGTTGTGCGTTGATGCAAAAAACATATTGTAGCCTATGCTTCGAGACAGCTGATGTGATATCCAGAAATAATTGCGTTAATCCCATAGATTATAATCCCTAATGGATTTTAATTGTAGTACTTATGAGATAATTACGGTGCTAAGACTCCCGATGATTTTAATCCGATATCGGGGTTGTTGGATCCAAGGGTTGAGTTTATTCTCATTGAGGTGATACACCTTGGAATTGTGTTAGTATGAGATCTGGAGTCTGGGGAGCTTTTAATTGAGGTTTGTGATGTAATTGAGTGAGTGTGAGATAATTATTGAACACGCATGATTTTTAATGAGTCATGGTGCGTGTATTTGAGACTCGGATTTTTGGAGCCTTGGTACTATATATACCAAGTGGACTCGATGTTCCACCATTCTCCACTCTCTACTTCACGCCTCTCTTCCTCCTCCAACGTGTTCCCTTTCTCCTCTCTTTTCTTCCATGGGGAAGAATCAATCAAGGTTGGATTTCGGAGCGAAATTTCTTGAAGATAATTGGGTAATATTCTTCCCCTCGTTTTTATCTTTGTATTTGTAGTCTTTTTATGGTATTTGATTGAGCATGTCAATGGGATTGAGTTTTTGGTTTTTAAATATTTTTGCGTTGTTGTGTTTAAGGAGTATTTGTGGTGTTCTTGTTGAGGATTTGGGGTGTATTCGGTGTTGGGATTGTTATTCTGGGGGTTCTAGCACAAAAAATGCCATTTTTGGGCTGGTGCAGAGCTCGTCGATCGATCAGCAAGGGGGTGTCAATCGATCGCGCGTTGTTAGCAAAATTTGATGATGATGAATAGTATGCTCGATCGATCGAGCACGGGTGCCTAGTGATCGATCTAGTAGTTTCGCCGATCGATCGCGCGCCGTGCCAAAATGAATGCAAAATTGTTGGGGTTCTCGATCGATCGAGAGCCTTTGGCCGATAGATCGAGAGGCCAATTTTTGAGAAAATTATTGTTTTGTAATGGAATCGATGTATGCTTTGCCCGAGTCTTTTAAATGATTAATCATCATGATTTGATGATGTATATGGAGATTAAATACGTGCTTGGGTATGTGTTGTGTGCACGTAATTGATTGTGAGTTATTAACTGTGTTTAGTGAATAATTCACCGGATCTCGGGGCAAAGGCAAGGATTGACACTTGCTATTGGATAATAAGGTACGTATAACGTACGAGCATAGTTAGATATATTATTGTCATAGTCATTATGATATGCATTGAGAATTAGGTGATGCCGCTATTGAGCGAGTGGTTGGGATGTTGTCGCTTTTGAGCGAGCGATGTGATACGTTGTAATAGAACTGTGAAATCATTGTTAAGATATATGTGATATCTGTAAATCATTAGTGTGATGATTTAATTATATTTATTATGAAATTGATGATTTGAGAATGAGTTAAGTTAACCAATGAAATGATTAACTGATTTTGGGAGTTTGATGGTTTTGGCTATTGTGAGAACAAGAACAGCATGGAAGGTCCCATATGATGATGAAACTATACATGGAGTATCTTTTAAATTACATCTTTAGATTCTGTAAATTATTAATTGTGAGACTGATGATATGGAGATGGTGTTATTGGTATGCTCACCCCGTGTGGGGGGCTGTTTCTGTTGAAACAGGTAGAACATGTACATCATTTGACCATGGAGTTGAGTTTGAGCTATTGATTGGAAATGCTTCCAGGGATGAGGTATCAATGCTGGTATTGGGTATGATGTTTATATAATAGATACACATTTACTCATTCAATGCTCGCATGCCAGCATTCATATGTGTATATGGATTGTACAAGGGTTGTGAGATTTCTCTTTTCATTTATAATTTGCATGCAATTAAATATGGATTGCATGATGAATTGAGAATATGGGATTGGTACATTGTACAATGTATACTTGTGTTAGTTAGATTGTATTGGGAATTGAATGAGAAGTGGATTAATGTCAAAAATTTTATGGTTGACATGTTAATGCTCTAGAAGCATGTATCAGATTTCCCTAATGGCATGTTTATATGCTCTATTATTTGCGGTAATGCACTACTAGTGGGTTAAGGTATCGAGGGCCTTACATTAGTGGTATCAGAGCAGTGATTTGCTCTTTTGTGTATGCGGATTTCGGATTGGTAATAGTTGCAAGGATGCACTATTCTGAATCAGTTGTATATTTATTGGTTCCGAGGTATATTTTGGTAGAAATATATTCAGGTTTTCCGAATGGTGGTTCAAGGTTGGAGGGTCATAGGTTCATGACACCTTTGTGATGAAAGCGGTGTTCATATACCTTTTGGGATCATGGTAATTCTTTACTGGTTAATTCGATGGCCTCCCTGTGTAAGGATTGTTGAATCCTGGTGTAAACAAGGGATGACCAGAATTCGGATTTGTTAAGTGTCGTGGTTGACACGTGTGGCGGGAATGCAATTGATTTTCTTGCATGTCCTTTCGGGGACTTGAGACCTTGTGGAGTCTCGATGGTGTATTTAGACCCAGATGTGTTTTCCTGGAACACATAGATGTTGACATCTTTGGAGATGTATTTTATGTTGATCGGTAGCGATGAGTTGCCCGATCCATGTTGCAAGTGGTGCAACTACTCCTTTGATGGAGATGGATTGGAGAGCGGAAACCGTATTTGGTATGAGTACACTATAGTGTACTGGTGGTTTCCCTGGTAACGATGAATATTTAACATAGTAGGCTAAATCGTAGAGATATCATCTAGGCGATATCTATTTTGGAATCACGAATGATTCATTTGATTTGCAGTTATGGTTAGCATCAGGGAATGCTGACGTCTTTCTTGAATTTGTGTTGGTTTGGGAGGTTACTCGATTCCAGGTTTTGGTGCGAGGTCGGTATCTTCACGGTTGGTGTGTCGTCCATGATATGTTCATGATTCGACGATGTAGATCCCTTTTTTTTATAGATGTTGAGGTGAGTAGGGGGGCGGAGCTTGAGGCTTCTCGGCCTCAGAAAGAGGGAACGAATCCTCAAAAAAGAAATGGAATGAGTTCGTTTGGATTTTGTAGTCTCGGCAATACGTGGAGTACACCGTGTAAATTTCGAGGATGAAATTTTATTAGTGGGGGATAATTGTGATGCCCGGGAATTAATGGTGTTAATCCCGGAGTGGTAATGATCTTTAATGGATTTTAATTTTGGCAATTATGAATTAATTGCGGTCTTGGGGCTCCTGGGGATTTTAAATCCGGTATTCAGAGTCGTTGGATCCAAGGGATGAGATTGTATTCTCATCATGGTGAAAAACCTTGAAATTTTTTTTTTGGTGGGATTTGGGGTCCGGAGTACTTTGTACTGGGCTGATAATGGAAATAGAGATTGGGAGGTAATTTTTGAAAACATATGATTTTTAATGTGTCATGATGTATTTGTGGAGGAATTGATATTTTGGAATTTTGGTACTATATATACCAAGAAGACTCGGTATTGCGTCATTGCACGAATCCCCTCTCTCTCCCCCCTCTCTGCGCCCAACCCTTCCCCCATTTCCTTCTTTTCTACCTTGGAGGAGAAATCACTGGTAGCTTGGGTCGGGGGCTGGATTTCTCGAAGATAATCAGGTATTAATCTTCCCCTCGTCCTTATCTTCGATTTGGTAGTAGTATTATTGATTTTGGTTGAGTATTATGTTGGATTTGGATTTGGGGGTTTTTTGGTAAAAATCTTAAAGTTTGTTTTTGGAGTTTTTATTGAGTTTTAATGGAGTATTTGAGGTGTTGAAGGTGTTTGGGGTGTTGGTTTTGAGTTTGGGTATGAAAAACACCATTGAAGCTCGAGTTTTTCGGAAAATTGCAGGTCACGATCGATCGCTGAAGGTGTGCCGATCGATCGCGACGAGCAGCTGGAAATTTATGAAGATGTACATTGTTTGCAAGGTCTCGGCGATCGATCGCGAGTGGTTGGCGATCGATCACGGAGAGTCGCGATCGATCGCGAGAAGGCACTGGTTGGCCACTGGATTGGGGCGATCGATCGCGATAAAATCAGCGATCAATCGCGGCTCGAATGATGGAGTCTTTTCGAAAATTTTGGAAAATGTCGGGATTTTGGAAACGGGGTTTAATTAGCCGATTTTCGGGGCAATGTCTACATTCCAATGGGAATGTCATACTTTTTAAATGGAATGTTTGGAGCCAAATTTTAAAGAAAATATGGAATACTCGGTTTAGTATTTGGTTAACCTTTGAACTTATAAACTGGAATATTTTGGGTATTATGCATGCTTAACCTGGAGCCTTTTAAAATGGTTAATCGTCATGGATTGACGATGGGTTTAAGAGATTGTGAACGTGCTTGGGCACGTGATTGCATGCTTATGTTTGATTGTGAGTTATTTATGTGTTAGCACATAATTCATTGGGCCGTGGGACTCAGTCAGGGTTGGACTCGAACTACGGAATTATAAGGTAACGTATAACGTACGAGCATAGCCTATTATAATGTTACAACTGTGAAATGCATAGTTTATGGTACTTGCAATAAATGGATATTGAAATATATGGTATATGGTAATTGCGATAAATGGATATTCATTGGGAATTATATGGTGCCGCTTTTGAGCGAGCAATGATAGGGGATGTTGTCGCTATTGAGCGAACATCGATTATGACGCCGCTATTGTTGAGCGTGCGTGGGGATAAAATGCCGCTATTGTGGAGCAAGTTATGAAATAGAACTATGGAATCATTGGCTAGATATATGTGATGTTTGTGGTACTTCATTTAATGATTTAATCATATTTGATTATGGAACTGGTATGGCATGAAATGGTTTTAGTTAATCAATGTGGTGATTAACTGGCATTCGGAATTTGATGGTTTTGGTTATTTTGAGAACAGGGACAGTACGGGAAATTCAACGTGGTAACGATACTATACAGGGAGTATCCTTTACATTACAGTTTTATATTCTGTAAATTATGTACTGTGATTATTGGAATATTGTTATTGGTATGCTCACCCCGTGTGGGGGCTGTCTCTGTTGGGGCAGGTGGTATAGGTGCAGCAATAGCTTTGGAGTTGAGCCCGAGCTGTTGATTTGAGGTACTTCCAGGATTGAAGTATCAGAGCTGGTTGAATAAGTAAAACGGTAGATCCAGAGTTGAGATCGAGCTATGCATGAGAGGTGATTCTAGGATCGAAGTACCGGTAACGGTATTGGGTAGAGTATCTTATACATTTGATACACGTTTATCTATTGGGTGCTCTCATGTGAGTACATTTTTACATGTATATGAAATGTATAAATGGGTATGGTTTTTCTCTCTTCATTTATTGTTTGCGTGCAATTAAATATGGAATTGCTAAATGAACTGAAAGCATGTCAGTGTATTATGTGGGTGCATGCTATGTAAAGGGCACGGGGGTCCTTACATTAGTGGTATCAGAGCAGTGGTTTGCTCTTTGGGACTGTTGAGGGCCTAGGAACATGTTAATGGGAATGGGTAGCACATACTTATGCGTGACAGTAGTTAGTGCTGTGTGACACAACTATGTTGCTTATGTGCGTTTAGGATATGTGTTCATAATTGGAATATGTTGTTGATAATCATGGTGGTTGAAGGCAAATATGGGACATGGATTATGCATTGCGGTTGCATAAATACTGGAGTGATGATTTTAAGGCTTTGCCGCTAAATGTTGAAGCGATGGTAAATTCCGCATGTCACATTTGAAGCGAGGTGCATTAAAATACACTCATAGAGATGTTTATTGGGATATGGATATGCATTACGGTTGCATACATGGCGTAGCGATGTGAATACTTGCCGCTGTCATATTATAGCGATGAATAATATTTGCCACAAATATGTCGAAGCGAAGGATAATTCCGCTGTCATATTACTATTGTGTGATATCCCAGAAATGATTATATGCATTTGGGCATTAATTATGTTTATGTGGTAATTATGGTGTTAATTAATTTAGTGTTGGAATTAATTATTATGGTGAAATGCTTAGTCATGCGGTGTGCGTGACCTGGTAATGCATTTCAGGGTGCATGTAATGCATGTTGGGAATTTGGGTGCTAGCATGTATTTAATTGAGGTTTTGGTGCATTTTTGGGAAAATGCTTTTAAAATATCATGTTGGGGTATTTTATACATCATGCTAATTATTGAGGTACATGTTTTTAATTAAACCCCCCACTATCCCACACCCCCTTCACACTTTACCAATTCATTTCACCCTCCAAACCCTATACCCAAACCCATTTTCGATTTTGGCAAAAAGAAGGGAGGAAAATCTTTGCAAAAGCTTTGTTTGTGAGATTATTAGAAGGATTTGGAGTCCATAAGAGGTATGGATCCCTCCTTGAAGTTTGTATGGTGTTTGGTTTTGATTTGAGTTGGTATTTGAGTTTTTGAAATGGGTTTGTTTTTGGTTGGTGTTGTTTTTGGTTGGGTGTTGGATTTTTGGTTGTATTAAGGTGTATATTGAAGGTTTTTAGTGTTTTTGTATTGTTGATGTAATGGTGTTTGAGTTTGATTTGTTTGGAAAAGATTTGAGGTGAAAAATGATGGAAATCACGTGTGCAGACTGTGGCGATCGATCGCTGTAAATGGCGCGATCGATCGACGAGAGTCAGTGGCAAAATCTGGTGCGAGCGATCGATCGCCGTAAATGGCGCGACCGATCGCCTCGAGGCAGTGAGGTCTGGCGATCGATCGCTATGTCGAAGCGATCGATCGGTCGATCGATCGCCAGTAGTTAAATTTTGGGAAATTGATTGCTATGTTGGATTTTTGGTATTGGACTATTATTTGACTTCTAATATTGGTTTGTGTGATTGTGTAGAACCATCCCAGGTGGCAACACAGCCAAGGAAGTGAAGTCATACCAAATCCTACTTTTGGAAAGGTACGTAGAGAGACGTACGGGCACCCAACGGTACATGTATCTTATATACTCACTTGAATATGCATTGTGGATGCTAGTATATATTGAATTGTGCATTGTGGTTGTGGATGCAAATACATGTTGAAATATGCATTGTGATTGCATATGTGTATGATTTGTTTGGTGCACATCCCATGAGTCATGGTTATACTACAGTGATGATTTTAATGCTTTGCCGCTGTCACTTGAAGCGATGATAGAATACTTGCCGCTGTCATATTGTAGCGAGGAAAGAATATTTGCCGCCAAATTTTGAAGCGAGGGTATTGCCGCATGTTGCATTTGAGCGAGGTTATTCAATGCCGCTAATATGTCGAAGCGAGGGGTATTAGTGCCGCTGTCATGACAAGCGAGCTGCATTAAAATACACTGTTATAACAGACTAGGGATTGGTGATTGGTGATAATGAAATGGTGATATGTCATGACATTTGTAGAACCATTAAATAATCTATTGATTATACTCATGAGTTATGGTACAGGGACAACCAAAAGGGAGTTTAAAATGCATTGGAAAACAGGAAGTGTTTTATAATTTCAGTGTATGCATTTACGCTTATAATCATATTGTGTTGAATATGGATTATTATATGCTCATGAATTGGGGGTTGTCCTTGTAGGTACATTTTGGCATGAAGGGGGCTAAGGACGGGTTGAGGCAGTGAGCTTGTGAAGAGCGCTTTTGATAAGGAAGGACAGGATTATTTTTGTATAGTGTCTACTCTAGGAGTAGTGTAAAACTATAATGATTAACATTCATTTGTTGGGGAATGTAATTAATCCATTTGGAAGTCCTTAACTTGGCATGTAATTCTTAAGGCGCAAGGCCTCAACACGAACTTTTAAACTCTGATTATACATGTTAGCTCTACTTATGCCTTTAATCGGCACTTAAGGAACTAGGGTCCTTACATTAGTGGTATCAGAACAGTGGTTAGAGAACCCGGGATTGAGGGAAGGGTAGCCTTAGCAAATGGTTGGCTAGGCGTTCATATTTGGGCATGTTTATGCATGTGGTGCATATTGATGTATATATTGTTATACTAACATGCTTATTGTTGCTTATGTTATCTAACAGTATAACATATTTATTGTTTTGGAATTGTTGTTAATCCTTGTGTTACAGCATGTCAGCCATAAACTTGGGGAATCTCAGGTAGGTGATGTAGGAAGTGTGAATGCAAGCATTGTTCAGACAAATCCTTTACCTCCACCGGCTGTAGGTGTGGAACCGGTAGCTCAGTTGTTACTGCCTGGGGAGCTAAGTCTGACTCAATTCTTGACTTTCCACCCGCCCCGATTTGAAGGGACAGAGACAGGGGAAGAAGCTGAAGAATGGCTAGAGAGATTGGAGCATATATTTGTGTCCGCACCTTGTGCTAGGACAGCATGGTTGAGGCTGGCAGAGTTTCAACTAGCAAAGAAGTCTTCCATGTGGTTGAAGACTGCAGTGATGAAATTGAGGGCTCAGGGTATGTTGATTGATTGGACTCTCTTCAGGACCCGGTTTCTGAACTGGTATTTTTCTGCTGCTGCGAGACAGATGAAGGAGGATGAGTTCACAAATCTGAAGCAAGGAAGCATGACTGTATCATACTACGCCATGCACTATTCTTCACTGTTGAGGTATATCCCTCATATCACCACAAACGGGCATGCAAAGATGAGGCATTTCTTGAAGGGGTTGCGGCCGGAACTATTTGACTGGGTTATCATCAACAACCCCACTTCTTTCGATGATGCTCTTACTAGAGCAGAACTGTCAGATTGTAGTTGGGGCCTATACTGATGCTGTACCCCCACATGTACCACCGCAGAGGCAAGTTACTAATAACTTGAGGCCACGAGGGGAGTAATTTAAGCCGTGTGGAGCTTCTTCATCCTCTCGGTTCAGTGGGAAGAAATCTTTTAACCGGAAACAGGAGAGTAGGAAGAGCAATGTATTGGCCAACCGGGGACCCATGCAAGTGAATAGAATGGGGGAAACAAGATATGAAAATTGTGGAGGGCCACACTCATCGAGCAACTGCCCAGCTTGTTACAGTTGTGGCAAGATGGGCCATATTTCTCGGTATTGCCCCAGTCGGGGAGGACAGTCAGACTTCCAGGTGAATAGGCCGAGATTTGATGATAGGACAGTGCATCAGAGGCAGTAGATTATGCCTCGACCATCGGGAGGTCAGATAGTGGGACCACCCTAGGGACAAGTGTATGCACTGACAAGAGAGCAGGCCCAGGCAGCCTCGGAGGAGGTGATCGCTGGTACGTGCCATTTATTTACGCACCCTGCTTTTTATTTTGATAGATACAGGTGTAAGGCCCCGATGCTAATTAATCCGGATTAACGATGAATAAGCGAAACCGGATAATTAAAAGTATAGGCTTTGAATTAAGGTGTTCCGGACCACGATGAGTCAACCAACTAGTGGAACATGTTTTAGTGCATGAGCATTTGCATGATCACATGGTACTTTGGAGAACACATGCCACAAATTAATTTAACTCATGTTTAATACATGATTTTGGACCATTATTCTTGCAAGATAGTGATGTATTGACATATGGATTCCACAATACATCAAATAAATCAAAAACCATGGGAAAGTGGCATAGAAAGCCACGCCTATCATCTTATTTTTCAGATTTGATTTTGTAAAATTTAAGCATGAAAATCCTTCTCTCTCTTCATTTTTCCCCACCAAACCACTCCACCTTCTCTCCTCCTTCTCTCTTATTTTCGAAAATGCAGCCTTTCTTTCACCCCTAATTTCTTTTAAGTTTGTGAATGCATGTCACATGCAATCATAGAATTGAAGAGGCCTTGAGGTGGGAAGCTAGAAACCTCAAGAAATTGTGGGAGTGGAGGCTTGGATTGATCTTTGGTGGAAGTTTTGGGTCTACAAGGGTATGGACTTGTCCTTATTTATTTTTAGTTGGATTTATGGACTTTGGGTCGAAAAATATAGGGAGAACCACAAAAATGTTGGTGTCTTTTTATTAAAACAGAATCTGCACAAATTTGATATTACATGCAGTAGATGATTTCGAAAATTCGATTTACTTAGTCTCGGAATCTGACTTTGAGCCTCAAACAAATGTTGTAGATATAAGTGTTTTCGTCCTGTGGTTAAAAGGTGAGATGATTTGGACTTAACATGAATGAGTTATGATGTTTTTACCACAAGGTGCACAATCTGGGACATGCATGTAGGCGGGTTGCACATGCAGTGTGTTCATGGTAAATCTGGGCAAACTGTGCTAATATTTTGACCTTGGTGTCTGAATAAAAGTTGTAAACCATTGAGTCATATTGCATTAGAAACTGACCTCACATGATTTGGAGTTTATTTGTGCAAGATATGCACTTTTTCCTAAAACTGCTCACTCTGCCAAAACAGAGTGTATAGGTATTTCTAAAACTGCCATACTTTGTTTTGCATGTACCTCTAGATGAGCGAACTAGCTTCTGGACTTCACATATGAACTGTAGTACTTTGGGTTTTCGTGATTTTAAAACTAGCCTCAAGTCATTTGGACATCATATGAATTTATTACGAAGTTTATACAAAAATGGGTCAGGCTGGAATTTGGTGAATTGTCCTTTTTTTCCAGCAGATTGTTCTTGGCCATTTTACCTAGGCTAAATGAACGAATTTGAAGATGCGTTGAACTGATGAAATGTTCATTTTTGAGTTAGCTTTGAAAATAAATTGGACCCATGTGATTTTATTAAGTATCGAACAAGTTATGAGCCGATCTCTACGGTTGCGCAGGCTGAAATTTAGAGAATTGGTTTTGGGTCTAAGTTTGAGTTTTATTTTGATATGTTTAAGGCTAGTATGTGACATTATGTTGTATTAACTGTTATGGCCAGGGTTATTAATCCTAAGATTGAGTCGAGGATCACTTGGTAATTAGCTAACGGTTTGAGGTACGTTGAAATGAGTTTTATCATGACGTCTGGCAAAGACGTGTAATGATGCTAATGTATGGCCTTATATGTCATTATTTGATTTATATGACTTATTTGTCACTATATGATTCTTATGTGACTATATGACATGATGATTGTTTTGGATTACATGATATGTGAAATTACATGATTTGTATATACTTTCACATGAGATTGCATGATATATTGAGTTGCATATGTCATTTGATGCATAAATGATTCATGGGAATATCATATTGATCTATCATTCCTTTGATATCCATGATTATGACTTACTCTGAGTGTCGGGTACGACGAGCATGGCGATGACAGGCAGTATACGTAGTAATTGTAGTCACGTGAAGGTGCGACCGGACCTAGACACGAGGGCTGGATGCAGTAACGTACATAGGATGAGTTTTCCTAGCGCAATGTACGTATACTGTCACCCTCTGCTCGAGCTTTGATGATTTGATGATACCTTCCTTTGAACTCCGATTTTTGGTATCTTGATATTCGATTCCTTGTACCCATTCATACATCGCATTCATACATGGTATGCATTGCATGATCTTTGTCACTTGACATGATTTATTTATTTCTCGTACTGGGGTACTGACCCCCTTTGTGGGGGCTGTCATGTCTTTTGTTGTTCGGACATGACAGGCTTTACAGGAGGACATAGTGACGATGCTTACAGCGACGCATCGAGAGATACCATAGCTCATTGAGAGCGAGCTCAGGTTTATATTTTATGTTTTGCGTCCCAGTAGTTGTTAGAATATTTTTACTTATGTTTTAAATTACCGGGGTATGCCCCGAGTATCTGTACTTTAATTATTCTACTACTGGTTGATGATATACTTGATAATTTATGTTATGATCAACATGTTGAATTGGAAACCGGAATTACATAATTTAAGTATCAGTCTATATGTATCACCTAAAAGCGAAATTTTTTTTAGGGCCGTTTGATAAGACCTTTGAAATAAATCTTCCGCTGTTTACGCAAATTAATCATTATGTGTTAATTAAACACCACATTAGGATCGGGCCCTCACATTATGGTATCAGAGCCTATATCTGGGATATGCTCGAACTAGAGTTAGGACACTGAGAATAGGCACAAATGAATTGTTTGTGCATGTGTCTGACTATATGATTTTGTATACTATTGCCTGCTATGATTACATGTTAGATAATGAAATGTTAGTCATGTAATGGATTATTAAGCAAGAATAGCGAGATGTCATATCTCTGAATATTTTAATATGCTGATTTGCATATAATCTAGAGAATTTGAATGCTGAATTGCATATATTCTAGAGAATTTGTTAATTTTATTTGTTAGCACTGATAGTTGCTGACCGGATGATGATGTAGAATAAGTGATGAGAACATCTCTGACTTGATATTGATGTTTTGATTTTATGATGAACAGTTAATGTTGGACAGGTAGTAGCGATACAGACTTTAAGAGCCATTTATTGTACCTGTAAGCACTGTAAACTGTTAATTGAATTATAACATAGTGATAACTTTTGAGACTTCTATTTATCACTTTGGGACTTAATCCTTGTGAATAGTGGGATGACACTAGAACTAGTTAAAACGCTTTGTGTCGATTGACATCAGGAATTTAAGTCTGAAAGACCAAGGTTATACGTATGAGTTTACGTCAAAACCTGTGTACGCCAAGATGATAATTTAGAACTTGAGAATATTGAAACTAACGATTTTTTCAATTGAATGATCGAGTATAGTTGTTGTGAGAAACAACGAGAATTGTTTGACTGAGGACTTGGATTGGGGGACTGTCGTAATTCAGTTCTAGTTTATATGTCCAACTTATGAATAAATACTACATGATTAACTCTTCTAGATGAGAGTATCTAGAGTAATGGTAGTGATGGAAGAAGAGTTTTCCCTCTTGTTGACACGGGAAAGAATATTTACGAGAAAGTCATGTTGATTACATGGAAAATGATAAACGTTTATCGTGGACTTGAGAAATGGAAATATCTGCTTAATCTCGATAGCCATTCACTAGTGAAGAGATTAAATACCGACTGAAGAATAAGACACCAAGGTGGTGCGAAGTAATTAGAACTGGATTAAAGATTAATGAAGTGACTATCATTGGGATAATCCAAGTAATCCTGGAAAAGTTTCAGAAGTATCACTCAAATTTATCCAGCTCTAGTAGTTCTAGAGGTACTATGAGATTATAGAATACCAAACTTTTCGAGGTCACTGTGGATGTAAATATCTACTGATCTATTTGAAAGAATAATAGGAACTGGTATCGATTGTGGCCAGTCAGAGCATGTCTGTTACTTACTCGGGAATAGATGCAGCCATAACAACAAATACCCTGAGCTAGGGTAGATATCATGGTGGTTATTCTTTACGACCATTCAGTTTCAGCAGCAGTTAATTACCTATAGACCAGAGAGTATACCTTGACAATGGGATTGAGATGTCTCCAGGATATATAACAATTTTGATTTTGGCAATGATAGAGTTGCTAGTGATCACAGATACATGTTGTGTATTGGTCATACGGCACGAGTTTGATTTGAGATAAAATCATTGGTTTCATATATTGCATCAAATGTGCATTAATAATGATGATTGGGAAAATACATCAGCAGTGATAATTATTCTATACACACTGTAATAGTGAACTGTAGCTTACATTTTGATGATAGTGTTGTGGAGTTAAATTCAATGGTGTTGCCCATATATGGTTTTGATTTTATCAAGGGTGTGGATACTCTGATAAATTTTGAGATATAGGAAGTTGATTTCATGGTATAATGAATTTTCGACTGTTTTGTGGCCCCAAAATGAAATATTTATAGCCACGAATAGCGAGCTAAGATACTGATAGTATCAGCTATGAAAATATTGCTATTGCGATATTTGGAAAATGAAGGATATTTGATCATAAGCAGTTAATGCTGATCAGGAAGAATCGATGTTGACTGATATCTTAGTGGTAAGAAAACTTACCAAGATTTTTCTGAAGAAATAAAATAATTTCCACTAGAGAAAGAAATCGATTTTAACTTCGTTGGTGCCAAGGAATAGATTTGATATCGAAAGTACTGTACGGAATGTCATCAGCAAAGTTGACAGATACAGAAGAATAGTTGCAGAATCTCCTTGATACGAGTACATACGTCTGAGTATGTCACGTTGGGGAAACATCAGTGATGTTTGTGAATAAGAAAAATGATATTATGAAGATGTGTATCGACTTAAGGTAGTTGAATCGGGCTATTGTCAAGAAGAAATACCCACTGCCTAAGATCGGTCAAGAAGAAATACCCGCTGCCTTAGATCGAGAAGTAAATGATCAATTGTAACGAACTTGAAGTATGAAAAGAACGATTTTCAATCTGGTTGTCATCAGTTTGAGTCAGAAGGGAAAATATTCTCTAGGCAATTGATCAAACTAGATAAGGCATTTTGAGTTTTTGGTAATGCCGTATAGTCTAACAACTATACCAGTAGAGTTATGAATTTAATGAATTAAGTATTCCGTAACTTTTGGGCGTAATTGTAATCATATTCATCAGTGGTATACTATTGTATACGAGATCCGGAAGGAACCACACAGAACATTTGTGATTGATTATTCAGACGCTTCGTGAAGCTCAAATTGTATACCAAGTTATCGAATTGTAAATCTTGGTTGATTTGAATGTTATTTTGGGATAGATGATACAGCTCACAGGATTTATGTTGATCCCAGTAAAGTATAAGTAGTACTAAATTGGGCTAAGACCATCCAGTGTACTCAAGATACGAAGTTTTACGAGTTTGGCCAGATACTACAGGCTTTTACGGAAGGATATTCTAGGATAGCCTGTCTTATGAACTAATTGACCAAGAAAAAAATTTGATATTCGTTTGGTCAGATGAATGAGAAAGCAGTTTTCATAAGTGAAACTGAAATGGACTTCAACCCCAATGTTGTTTTGTTTTAACTGGTTCAGGGAGATATGTAGTTGTGCAAATACGTATGTCAAAGATTTGAAGATATGTTCTAATGTATCATGAAAAGATGATTGCATATTCTTGAGATATAAGCGATGACTGGATTTATTAAAGAATTTGACTTTGATAGTCAATATAAATTAAGGAAAATGAAACTAGTAGCAGATGCACTGAACCTAAAAGTGCAAGGTGCAATGGTAGCATCGATGTTTGCTTTGCAGTTTGATAACCTTTGATTTTGACGATCGGAAGGACTCGAAGGAAAGACCCATACATATATTGAGTTAAGAAATTGGTTTTGTCTTATCAACAAAGTAAATTTAGTTTGCCATTTAGTGGTGGTTGCGAATGAAAAATCAGTATATAGCATCGAATTTTACTGATTTGAAAGACGTATTACAGCAGAAAGCACACTATAGAGAACATAGTGTTATTCTGGGAATGATGAGATGTATCATTCTCGAGATCCTATTTATGATGAGATGGTATAAAGAAAGAAATTTTTGAATTTTGTGGCAAATTGTTTGACATGCTAGCAGGTTAAGATAAAAATACCAGACCTAATGGGATAATACAGGATTTGTAAGTATCACAATGAATTTGGGAAATTTCTAGTTTTGAGTTTTATAGCTCAAATATTTACAAACAGAGATTGTGAACAAGTTGAATCGAAATTGATTGACTATTCAATACAAGATATTGATTTCATGTGATAGTCTACATGTCTATGAGAAGACGACATGTTTAAGATATGGATAATGTGGTTTAGTTAAGTGAGTTTCTGTAATAAATGTATCTGATTGAGATCCGATGATAATATCAGAATTCAAAACTATTTTCAGAATGTAATGGATACTAAGTTAGCAATGAGTATTGCTTAGCATACCCATACTGATGAATAAACTGAGATAATATCTAGACTTTGGAATCTATGTCCCGATTAATAGTGGTGAATTTAGTGAGAACTGACAGAATCACTATTCACTAGTAGAATTTTCCTATAATTTAAGTTTCATATATCTTTTGGGATGACATCGGTTAAGGTTTTGTAGAGCTGGAATTACCGATTACTGAGATGATGATAGAAATTGATAAGGAATTTTTGGCATAACTTGAGATTGTTGAGGAAATGCCAGGAACGATAAATTTTCTGCCGAAACGATTGAAATTTGGCTTAAAGTGAGCAGATTTGCTACGCCAAAGAGAAATATATCGTTAGACTTCGAGTTGAGAATCTGGTAAATATGAAGATATTACCTTTGCAATGATCAATATGATTCGTTAAGTGAGGTATGATGTTGCCTCGATATTTTGAACTTTGTGGAATCATAGAGAAGTTGATTCAGTGGTATATCATTGACATGATCACAACAGTTGTCATTGATACGTGATGATTCTTATGTATCTATGAATAAGATTGAGACATCTCATATGATTTAATTTATTGAGTTATAATCAGTTTTGCGATTTCGAGGACGAAATCTTTTTAAGAGTGGAAGAAGTGTAAGACCCCGATGCTAATTAATCCGGATTAACGATGAATAAGCGAAACCGGATAATTAAAAGTATAGGCTTTGAATTAAGGTATTCCGACCACGATGAGTCAACCAACTAGTGGAACATGTTTTAGTGCATGAGCATTTGCATGATCACATGGCACTTGGAGAACACATGCCACAAATTAATTTAACTCATGTTTAATACATGATTTTGGACCATTATTCTTGCAAGATAGTGATGTATTGACATATGGATTCCACAATACATCAAATAAATCAAAAACCATGGGAAAAAGTGGCATAGAAAGCCACGCCTATCATCTTATTTTTCAGATTTGATTTTGTAAAATTTAAGCATGAAAATCCTTCTCTCTCTTCATTTTTTCCCCACCAAACCACTCCACCTTCTCTCCTCCTTCTCTCTTATTTTCGAAAATGCAGCCTTTCTTTCACCCCAAATTTCTTTTAAGTTTGTGAATGCATGTCACATGCAATCATAGAATTGAAGAGGCCTTGAGGTGGGAAGCTAGAAACCTCAAGAAATTGTGGGAGTGGAGGCTTGGATTGATCTTTGGTGGAAGTTTTGGGTCTACAAGGGTATGGACTTGTCCTTATTTATTTTTAGTTGGATTTATGGACTTTGGGTCGAAAAATATAGGGAGAACCACAAAAATGTTGGTGTCTTTTTATTAAAACAGAATCTGCACAAATTTGATGTTACATGCAGTAGATGATTTCGAAAATTCGATTTACTTAGTCTCGGAATCTGACTTTGAGCCTCAAACAAGTGTTGTAGATATAAGTGTTTTCGTCCAGTGGTTAAAAGGTGAGATGATTTGGACTAAACATGAATGAGTTATGATGTTTTTACCACAAGGTGCACAATCTGGGACATGTATGTAGGCGGGTTGCACATGCAGTGTGTTCATGGTAAATCTGGGCAAATTGTGCTAATATTTTGACCTTGGTGTCTGAATAAAAGTTGTAAACCATTGAGTCATATTGCATTAGAAACTGGCCTCACATGATTTGGAGTTTATTTGTGCAATATATGCACTTTTTCCTAAAACTGCTCACTCTGCCAAAACAGAGTGTATAGGTATTTCTAAAACTGCCATACTTTGTTTTGCATGTACCTCTAGATGAGCGAACTAGCTTCTGGACTTCACATATGAACTGTAGTACTTTGGGTTTTCGTGATTTTCAAACTAGCCTCAAGTCATTTGGACATCATATGAATTTATTACGAATTTTATACAAAAATGGGTCAGGCTGGAATTTGGTGAATTGTCCTGTTTTTCCAGCAGATTGTTCTTGGCCATTTTACCTAGGCTAAATGAACGAATTTGAAGATAAGTTGAACTGATGAAATGTTCATTTTTGAGTGAGCTTTGAAAATAAATTGGACCCATGTGATTTTATTAAGTATCGAACAAGTTATGAGCCAATCTCTACGGTTGCGCAGGCTGAAATTTAGAGAATTGGTTTTGGGTCTAAGTTTGAGTTTTATTTTGATATGTTTAAGGCTAGTATGTGACATTATGTTGTATTTGGAACTTATGGCCAGGGTTATTAATCCTAAGATTGAGTCGAGGATCACTTGGTAATTAGCTAACGGTTTGAGGTGCGTTGAAATGAGTTTTATCATGACGTCTGGCAAAGACGTGTAATGATGCTAATGTATGGCCTTATATGTCATTATTTGATTTATATGACTTATTTGTCACTATATGATTCTTATGTGACTATATGACATGATGAATGTTTTGGATTACATGATATGTGAAATTACATGATTTGTATATACTTTCACATGAGATTGCATGATATATTGAGTTGCATATGTCATTTGATGCATAAATGATTCATGGGCATATCATATTGATCTATCATTCCTTTGATATCCATGATTATGACTGAGTTGACTTACTCTGAGTGTCGGGTACGACGAGCATGGCGATGACAGGCAGTATAGGTAGTAACTGTAGTCACGTACAGGTGCGACCGGACCTAGACACGAGGGCTGGATGCAGTAACGTACATAGGATGAGTTTTCCTAGCGCAATGTACGTATACTGTCACCCTCTGCTCGAGCTTTGATGATTTGATGATACCTTCCTTTGGAATCCGATTTTTGGTATCTTGATATTTGATTTCTTGTACCCATTCATACATCGCATTCATACATGGTATGCATTGCATGATCTTTGTCACTTGACATGATTTATTTATTTCTCGTACTGGGGTACTGACCCCCTTTGTGGGGGCTGTCATGTCTTTTGTTGTTCGGATATGACAGGCTTTACAGGAGGACATAGTGACGATGCTTACAGCGACGCATCGAGAGATACCAGAGCTCCTTGAGAGCGAGCTCAGGTTTATATTTTATGTTTTGCGTCCCAGTAGTTGTTAGAATATTTTTACTTATGTTTTAAATTACCGGGGTATGCCCCGAGTATCTGTACTTTAATTATTCTACTACTGGTTGATGATATACTTGATAATTTATGTTATGATCAACATGTTGAATTGGAAACCGGAATTACATAATTTATGTATCAGTCTATATGTATCACCTAAAAGCGAAAATTGTTTTAGGGCCGTTTTATAAGACCTTTGAAATAAATATTCCGCTGTTTACGCAAATTAATCATTATGTGTTAATTAAACGCCACATTAGGATCGGGCCCTCACAACAGGTGCCTCCCATTCTTTTGTATCTGTTGGTTTTGTGGAGAGACACCATATGTGCACGTCTTCGTTACCCACGCCTCTTATGGTCTCGACACCCACCGGAAGAAATGTTGTTGCTGATCAGTTTCTTGCGGATTGCCTCATTTATTTTGAGGGCAATGAGTTGAAGGCATATTTGATCGTGTTGGGTATGTTAGACTTCGATTGCATTGTGGGCATCGACATTCTGAACAGATATCATGTGATGTCCCCGAAATAATTGATTGCAATTTGGGCATTTAATTGTGTTTATATGATTAATTATGGTGATAATTAATTAAGTGCTGGATTTATTTATCATGTTGAAATGCTTAGTCACATGGTAGGCGTGACCGGGAATGCATTTCGGGATGCATGTGATGCATGTTGGATAATTGGGATATTTTAATGACTTACATGTGTTGGTAGCCATTTAGGTGAAACATGCATTTATTTGAGATTGTGGAGCATTGTGGTGTAATGCTTTTAAAATATCATGTTGGGGTGTTTTATACACCATGGTATTGTGGAATGCATTTTCTATTTTTAATAACCCACTTTATACCCCAACCCCCCCCCCCCCCCCCACCATACCTTCACTTTTTAACTTTCCCAAATAACACCTCCCAAACCCTTCCTTTTCTCATTTTCGTTTTTGACCAAAAAGGTGGAGAGAAATCCTTCCAAAAATTTGATTTATGAAGTTTATTGGGAGATTTGGAGTCCCCAAGAGGTATGGATACCTCATTGTTGTTTTTGTAGTGTTTGATTTGAGTTTGAAATGGTTTTGAAGGGTTTTGAAATGGGTTTGTTTGAGTTGGTGTTATTTTTGGGTGAGTGTTAGATTTATGGTTGTATGAGGATGTTTATTGAAGATTTTTAGTGATTTGGTATGGTTGGTGTTTTAATATTTGAGTTTGTTTGAGTTGGGGAAGGAGAAGGATGAATAGTGCCCAAAAATCTGATGTTCAGGACTCGGCGATCGATCGGCACTTTACACCGATCGATCGCGAGCTACAGGGGTGAAGGCAGTAGCCTTCAGCGATCGATCGCGAGTTTGGCGCGATCGATCGGCGAGGTCGCGATCGATCGGCGCAAACTCGGCGATCGATCGCGAATTGAAAGATTTTGTTGGATGAGGCAGTGTAGTCTCGCGATCGATCGGGGCTATATCGCGATCGATCGCGAGACACCAAAATTGATGTTTTTGGTTATTTTTGTAGGATTTTTGGTATTGGACTATTATTGTGTTCTAATATTGATTTGTGTGAATATGTAGAACCATCCCAGGTGGCATCACAGCCAAGGAAGTGAAGTCCTACCACATCCTACTTTTTGGAAAGGTACGTAGAAGACGTACGGGCACCCAACGGTACATGTATCTAATATACTCATTGTTTATGCATTGTGGATGCGAGTATATATGGAATTATGCATTGTGGATGCAAATACATGTGGAATTATGCATGATGATTGTATATGCATATGATGGTTATTGGTGCACATCCCATGAGTCGTGGTCATCCCTTGATGATTTTAATGCTTGCCGCTATTTGTTTTGTTGCCGCTAAATGTGAAGCGAGGGGTGGGAGCGCCGCATGTCACATTTGAGCGTGGTTATCAGATAGGGCGAGGGAAAGAATATTTGCCGCTCAATGTGAAGCGAGGGGTGGGAGCGCCGCATGTCCATTGAAGCGAGGTTATTCTATGCCGCCTATATGTAAATGAGCGAGGGGCATTAAAATACATTGTGATGGACAGACTAGGGATTGGTGATTGGTATTTGGTGTTGGTGAAATGGTATTATGTCATGACATGTATGGACCATTAAATAATCTATTGATTATACTCATGAGTTATGGTACAGGGACAACCAAACTGGAAGCGTTTAAAATGCATGGGAAAAACAGGAAGTGTTTTATTGTGATTTATGCATTTACGCCTTATATTCATATTGTGTTGAATATGAATGATATTATTGCTCATGTTTGGGGGTTGTCCTTGTAGGTACACTTTTGGCATGATAAGAAGGGCTAAGGCGGGTTGAGGCGGTGAGCTTGAGAAGAACACTTTTGGGAAAAGAAGGACAGGATTACTTTTCTATAGTGTCTACTCTAGGAGTAGTGTAAAACTATAGTTGATAACATTCATTTTGATTGGAAATGTAATTAATCCATTGATAGTCCTTGAATTGGCATGTAATTCTTAAGGCTCATAGTCTCAACACGATCATTTTACACTCTGATGATATATGTTAGCTCTAATTATGCTCTTAATTCGTACTTAAGGAAACTAGGGTCCTTACATATCAGGCAGTCGTGGACTATTGGCAGGGGACGGTTCGGTTCAGATCTGATATGGGAATACAATGGACTTTCTATGGGAACGGTTCTCGTGCGAAGATTCCGTTGATATCGGTGATCATGATGTCCCAATTATTGGAGCGTGGACACACGGGCTACCTTATCTATGCCGTGGACACGAAGGGAAAGAATAAAGAGTTGAGGGTGGAGGATGTACCCGTGGTAGCAGAGTTTGCTGAAGTGTTTCCGGAAGAAATCCCAGGATTCCCACCGACTAGAGAAGTCGAGTTTGGGATTGAGTTATTACCGGGGACGTTGCTATTTCTCGTGCCCCTTACAGGATGGCACCGGCGGAGTTAAGGGAATTGAAGGAGCAGTTGCAGGAACTCCTTGACAAAGGGTATATATGCCCTAGCGTATCGCCTTGGGGCGCACCGGTTCTTTTTGTGAAGAAGAAGGATGGTTCGATGCGTTTATGCATCGATTACCGGCAATTGAATAAGGCCACGGTGAAGAACAAGCATCCTCTCCCAAGGATTGATGATTTATTTGATCAGTTGCAGGGTACTAAGCTGTATAGCATGATTGATTTGAGGTCTGGATACCATCAGATTCGGGTCCGAGAGAAGGATGTTCAGAAGACAGCATTTCGGACTCGGTATGGGTACTACGAGTTCTTGGTCATGCCATTTGGTGTGACGAATGCCCCGACTGTCTTTATGAGTCTGATGAAATGGGTATTCCAACCATGTCTTGACCAGTTCGTCATAGTGTTTATTGATGACATACTCATCTACTCTCGGAGTGAGGAAGAGCACATGAAACACTTGAGGACAGTGCTCCCGATCCTCAGGAATAATCAGTTGTGTGCCAAGCTCAGCAAGTGTTAGTTCTGGTTGAGCAGTGTGGTGTTCTTGGGGCATGTTATATCTAGCAGTGGGATTTCGGTGGATCCCAGGAAGATAGAGGTTGTGATGGAGTGGGCTGCACCCACTTCTGTACCCGAAATACGGAGCTTTCTCGGTTTGGCCGGATACTATCGGCGCTTTGTAGAGGGATTATCTAAGATTGCTAAGCCGTTGACACAGTTGACCCAAAAAGGAGTACCATTCTGTTGGTCCGAGGCTTGTGAAGAGAGCTTCCAAGAGTTGAAACACCGGTTGACGACGGCGCCTGTGTTAGTAATTCCTACGGAGAACACGAGGTTTGTTCTTTATACTGATGCATCCCTACAGGGCCTGGGGTGTGTGCTGATGCAAGATAAGCATGTGGTAGCTTATGCATCGAGACAGTTGAAGCCGCATGAGACTAGATATCCATTCCATGATTTAGAGTTGGCGGCTATTATTTTTGCATTGAAGATTTGGAGGCATTACTTGTATGGTACGTCGTTTACCATTTACACGGACCACAAGAGCCTGAAGTTCTTATTTACTCAGGCAGAACTGAACATGAGACAGAGGAGATGGATGGATTTACTCAAGGACTATGATTGTGAGATTGAGTACCCTCCTGGGAAAGCTAACTTGACAGCAGATGCCTTGAGCCGGAAAGTGAGGTGTACTGCTGAGGATGTCATGCAATTATCAGCCATGATGACTTCCTATTGTCATCTGGGCTATGACTTCGATGTAGATACATCACCAGTACATGTATGTAGGGTCTTCCTACCTTAACATCATTATAATCACATATTATGGACTAAACATGCATTAATAACATCTTAGGGTTCGGGTTGTAAGCTTTGAGCTAATAGAAGTACATGCCAAAAATAAATTTTCAAACTTAATAATTACATTCCCCAAAAATGAATGCTAACATTATAGGTTTACACTACTCCTAGAGTAGAGACTATCCAAAATCATGTATCCTATATTCTTTAATGCTCCTTTTAGCTCACTGCCTCAACCCGACCCTTAGCCCTCAGTCCTAAAGTGTACCTACAAGAACAACCCATCATGAGCATGTACATCATTACTTAACATCATAAGGTAATGGCATATAAATAAATGCATGAAAATAATCGTAACATATACTTCCTGGTTAATCGCATTAACCCACTTTGGTTGTCCCTGTTTCATAGTCATGCATATAATCATTAGTTCTTGACATAAATGATTAAAATCATACTTCACATATATACTCATAATCAACAATGTTATTTAGAAATGTGGATGTTTCTGGTCTTGTTATGTCCGCGGAACAATTGGCCCCCTCGCTTCGACATATAGCGGTACTGTGATACCCCTCGCTACGCCTTGATAGCGGATGTATCTCCTCGCTAGCTATGTCAGCGGTATGTACCTTCCTCGCTTTCCCATAACAACTACCAGAACACTTTACCATTCTAAATAACATAGTTAAACATACATCATCATCATCATATCATAAACATCATCATCTTATAAATGTCATCATCTTGTAAACATCATCATCTTGTAAACATCATCATCTTGTGAACATCATCATCTTATAAACATCATCATCTTATCATAAACGTCCTCATAAACATCATATCATCTTTACTCATCATAAACATCATCATCATAAACTTACTTATCATAATCATCATCATAAACATCGTAAATACTTATGCAATCATTGCGTAGTCATAGTATAGGAATGTGTTTTACCGTCCGATGCCCGTACGTTTCTTACGTACCTTAATTCCCAAAAGTGGAGAAGTTGGAGAACTTTATCTCCTTGATGTTGTTGGTACCTGGGGTGGTTCTACACAACCATACAAATCAATATTAGAAGCTAAATAATAGCCAAATACCAAAAATTCAACAAAAAACATCATTTGCCATTTTTAAGCTGCTGGCGATCGATCGCTGCATCGAGGCGATCGATCGCCTGACTTTTGCCTCGCGGCGATCGATCGCTTCATATATGGCGATCGATCGCCTGCTGTGTAAATCGCTACTGGCCTTTGGCGATCGATCGCCTCATATATGGCGATCGATCGCCACCTGCTGGTGCGCGATTCTTCACCATTTTTGAGCATTTTTCAAGCTCAACTTCATACCCTTCAAACCCAAACTTTCCAACATAACAAATATCATCATAACTCACTAAAACCCACATAAAACACTTCAAAATTCATACTCCAACTACATTCAACACATACCCAAAACAAACCCACATAAAACACTTCAAAAATCATCCCATTTCAAAACCAAACATCATTAAAACTTTAGGAAGGGTTCCATACCTCTTGAGGACTCCAAATCCTACAACAAATCCCACAAACAAGACTTTTGTGAAGATTCCTCCTTCCTCCTTTGCCAAATTTCGAAAAATGGGAAGTGGTAGGGTTTGAGAGTGAATTTGGGGATTTTAGAGTGATGGGGAAAAGTGAGGTAAAAAGGAGGGTATAGTAGGGTTAAAAGGGGTTATGAAGATTAATTAAAATTGTACCCCAACAATTAACATGATGTATAAAATACCTCAACATGGTATTTTAAAAGCATTTTACAAAAATGCAACAAACTTCCACTAAATTCATATCTTCCTCATAATTAACAACCAATACAAATAAATCATGTTAACATCCCATTTTTTTAACATGCATAACATGCGCCCTGAAATGCAACCCCGGGTCACGCCTACCATGTGACTAAGCATTTCAACAAGATAATTAATTTCAACACATAAATCAATTATATCCATAATTAATCATATAAACATCATTAATGCCCAAATTGCATATAATTAATTTCGGGGCATCACAATACTCCCCTACTTATAAGATTTCGTCCTCGAAATCGTATGCACTTACCCAAAATGAAACTAAACATAAATCATACCAGAAAATAGTTCCGGGTAATGCTGCACCATATGCCGTTCCGTCTCTCACGTAGCCTCCTCGACACCCCGAAGATCCCACTGAACTTTTACCATCGATATAACCTTGCTTCGTAATCTGCGATCCTCACGATCCAGAATTATGACCGGTCGTTCTACGTAGGATACATCTGAGTCCAACTGCACTTCAGTAGGCTGTAATACATGAGACGGGTCTGGCTCATACTTCCGTAACATAGAGACGTGAAAAACATCATGAATCCCAGATAAAGACGGCGGTAGAGCCAAACGGTAGGCCAAAGTACCGATACGCTGCAATACTTCATACGGCCCAACATACCTCGGAGATAACTTCCCCCGCATA
Organism: Haberlea rhodopensis; assembly: GCA_907163345.1. Lineage (NCBI taxonomy): Eukaryota > Viridiplantae > Streptophyta > Magnoliopsida > Lamiales > Gesneriaceae > Haberlea > Haberlea rhodopensis. The sequence continues at coordinate 352,423 of CAJQUN010000449.1, forward strand.
CCAAAACGAACCACATCCCGGAAAGGTGAGATCTATAAAATGACCTTATCTCCCACTTGGAATTCTAGCTGTCGTCGTCGCTTATTGGCATAGGCTGCTTGCCTATCCTGGGCCGCTTTCATCTTCTGGCGTATCAACTTAATCTTTCCTTCCATATCCCTAATCATATCCGGTCCTCCGACCACTTTACTAGTCAAGTCCTCCCAAAACAGCGGTGACCTACAACGTCGACCGTAAAGAGCTTCAAAAGGGGCCATTTGAATGCTCGCCTGATAGCTATTATTATAGGAGAACTCCACAAGCGGTAATGAATCTTGCCACGGAGTATCAAACTCCAATACACAAGCCCTCAGCATATCTTCGAGCATATGTATAGTACGCTCCGTCTGGCCGTCTGTCTGAGGGTGGTAAGTTGTACTGAGTCTCACCTCTGTGCCCAAAGCTGTCTGGAGACCCTCCCAGAAATGTGAAGTAAACCTTGGATCTCTGTCAGACACAATCGAGACTGGAACCCCATGCAACCTCACCACATCCCGTACATATAATTGGGCCATCTTTAGGTATGTGAAAGTCATACAGTAAGGGATGAAATGAGCCACCTTCGTCAGCCTATCCACGATCACCCAGATCGCATCAAATCCAGAGGCCGTCCTTGGCAAGTGGGTCACGAAGTCCATAGATATGTGCTCCCACTTCCATTCAGGTACCTCTAAGCTCTTCAGCTCGCCACCAGGCCTCTGCCTTTCTGCCTTTACCTGCTGGCAGATCAAACATCTTTTGACAAAAGTTATAACATCACGCTTCATGTGTCTCCACAAGAACTGGTTGCATAAGTCCTTGTACATCTTTCTTCCACCTGGATGTATACTAAACCTGCTGCTATGAGCACGGTGCAAGATCCCTTGACACAACTCTGGTGTCCTCGGCACTACCCAACGGTTACCAAGTCTCAAGGAACCATCTTCTGCCACTCTGAGTATGACTATTCCATGACTCGTGTTCAATCTAAACGCATTGGACAAAGGGATTAAGTTACATGGTTAATATTATCACAAGTTCTTAGGTTATGTCGAGTCAATGACATTCTTGTAATTTGGGTAGCCTTGATGTGTTGCTAGATACCGCTCATTGCTTGTGACATAAAATGAGATTTTATGTCACTGCCAACATTGCAAGATCCTATCGGGTCGCACAAAAGATTAAATCGATAAGGGGAATTAAATTCATTGGATGAATTAATTAATTAAGAAGAGTCTTAATTACATGATTATAAGGATTTAATTAAATCATGGGTTTGGGCCCATGAAGCTTTAAGAAAGTCTTGAACCTTTAATTAAATCTAATATATAAATGATATCAAGGTTAATTAAGAATGAATCCTACATATCACAAAACCTAAATAGCCACCATTTGAAGAGCTCTCGGCCGCCGACATTAAGCATCACTCTCGCCGCCGCCGCCGTGGTTTTGTGAGCTTTTTGATTGGTCGTCGTTGATCGGTTTTGAACCGTGAGTTCAATTTTGGTCTAAGAACAAGTCTAGCAACTTGTTCTTGAACACCCTTTCGATTTGATCGTGTTGATACCGTAGAGACGAAGGTGAAAATTTTCGTTCGTGACTTGAGGTGCTAAAACATGGAATCTGCTTCAAACACGCTACAAGGGTGAGACTCTTTTAATCATTCCGATATGAATACTCTATATAGGTCCTCGGTTAGGAATCCATTGTTTTATTTCTGCTGCGCACTTGTGTGTTGGATTCCTTACACAAATAGGTATGCGTGTATCAGATGTATAAAATACGGTGCTCAATACCGTCACTGGTACTTCGATCCCTGGAATCACCTCCATTCCATAGCTCGAGCTCAACTCCAAAGCCATCGATGAACCTAATTACCTGCCCCAATAGAGACAATGTGATGACATGAGATTAGGGATGTTAATCCCGGAGTGTTAATAACCCCTAAAGTGGTTTTACGTGGCAAATTGGAGTTTTAATCGAGGTGTTGGGCCCTCCGGGCTCGTCTATTTGAGTAGTTGGGATCGTTGGATCCCGAGGTTGAGATCGTATTCTCATTTCGGTGAAAACCTGTGAGTTGGGTTTTTAGTGTGACTCAGAATCTCGGGTGCTTTGTGTGGGCACCGGTAGGGGGTTTTTGAGTTAGAGAGAGAATTTTTGAAAACAGATGATTTTTAATGAATCATGATGTATGTGTGGGGCTATTAGTATTTCGGGGTATTTTTGCTATAAATACCAATTGAACCAAGATTTTAATTATTGGAAGCCATTTTCCCCCACCCTTCCCTCTCTCCTCGCGCGCGCTGCCTCCCGCTTTTCCCCAGACCCACGCAGCTTCAAACGCCGCGCCCGCCGCCGTCCGGCCGCCGTTCGGCGCGTGCGACCCACCGTTGGATTCGTCTCTCCGAGGCACAGCTATTCATACCATCAATTCGAAGTTTCGTCGAGAATCGAGTTCGGATTTGCCAGAAAAGCGTACGGTTCGGATCTGGAATTCTGTCCGATTTTTGGGGCTCGATTTTGGTACGTTTTTGGGGCTTTTCTTTGGGTGTTTATGGGGCGTTTTTGTGCTGCTTTTGGGTCGTATATTTCAGACTTTGTAGTTCGAAAATTTGTTGCTTTAATGGTTTGAATTTCTTCATTGCTTGGATGAGTTAGGGTTCGAAAATTTGGGGCTTTGGCATGTGGGGCGATTATTGTTGTTGTTGATTGATTAATTCATGTTGTAGATGAATTATAGTGATTATTTGAGTTCGAATTGTTATGATAAGGGTTCGAATTATAGAAGGTGTTCTTGAGCAATTTTCGATAATGGTTAATTGTCGTGTGTTGACAATATTTTGAGAGTTATGGGTGTGCTTGAGCATGGGTTGCATGTTCGTAAATAATGGTGAATTAATTTATCGTGTTAGCACATCGTTCCTCGGAGCATGGAACTCGAGCAAGGTTTGGCTCGGACTTCGGAGATTTGAGGTACGTGCGACGTACGAGCATTACTTTATGTGATAGCAATTGTGAAATGCATAATGTGTTTTAATTGCATTAGATGGTTGTGGGTGTGGTTATATATATATATGGGACGATATGATTATGGAACGACTTAGTCTTGATATCGCTGCCACAAGTGCGCGTAATACTAGAGTAGTATGACCTTATAATAGATATGGGGTACTGGGATTATATGACTATTGTAGGGCATTCGAGATGCCTGAGAATGATCGTGGAATCATGTAATCATTATAAGACATGTGAGATGTCTAAGTATAAATGGGAATTTGTAAAATAAAGGCTAGGCATTTGAGATGCCTGAGAATGATCGTGGAATCATGTATTCATTATAAGACATGTGAGATGTCTACGTATAAATGAGAATTCGTAAAATAAATGCTAGGCATTTGAGCTATCTGTGATTGGTAGCAAAGTTGAAAATCAATATTAGATATCGAGATATCTATGTTTGCAGGTGTAATGAATTTGGAATCATTAATTATTGATACTTGAGAATCAGGCATGCTATGAGTTAAATCAATGTGTTGATTTACTGATTTATGAGATTTGATGAGTTTGATGATTGTGAGAACAGGGACAGTACACGGAATCCCGGATGAGGACGTTGCCATCCAGGGAGTATCATTTAAAATTCATTAATATTTACTTGTGTTGTAAATTATGAATTTCATTATTGTGACTATGGAATTTTGTGTATTGGTATGCTCACCCCGTTGGGGGCTGTCTCTGTTGGGGCAGGTGAACAGGTACATCGATGGCTGTGGAGCTGGGCTCGAGCTGTTGATTGGATGTACTCCCAGGATCATGGTACCAGGGCTTGATGGAGCACGGTATCGTATAGAGTACTCATATACACCTGAGGATTATATACATATTCCTGATGCTCGCATGTGAGCACGATTATACTTGTATATGGATTGTATATAAAGGCATGAGCCTTTCTCTCTTTCATTTTGTGTTGCATGCAATTAAGAGTAGGATTGCTAATGATATGAGAGTCATGGGTGTATTATGTGGGTGTTGAAACCCATTTATGTTGTCTTATGTGTGGTGTCTTCCCTGGCTGGGAATTTACTTTGTGTTCTGTATTCTGTTGAGTATTGTGTATTCCCTGGTCGGGAATTGTATTATGTGTTGTGCTTTCATTTCGGGATAGCTCTATTTATGGGGAGACTCTGCCCAAATTTTTATAAAAATCCACAATGTAAAAGTGGTGTAAAGGGGATGGTAATGGGCGAACTTGATGAGTCTATATGTTGTTAGGATGATGATCTTATAACATGGCATATTAAAGAAAATTTGTGATTGCCATTCAATGGTAAATCATCATTTGAGTTTCCCGATTGATTTTTATTGAAAGCATGTGCCACACATAGTGGTTAGTACACTAATTAAGAGTTAAGGGCTTGGGGTCCTTACATTAGTGGTATCAGAGCAGTGGTTAGCTCTTTGGGGCTGTTAAGGGCCTATGAAGTTATTGATAGCACATATTTATGCATGATGGCATTAATGTTGTATGACACAACTAGTTGTTATGTGCTTTTATGATATGAAAAGTGGTGTTGCTAATCATTGTGATTGCAGGAATCGTGTAGCATGAGATGGGACGGCATTAATGGTGATGTCTGGCCCTTCATGTATTATGTGGAAAGGTGAGACGTACGGGCTTCGGACGGTAAAACGTGTTACACCTTTGATTATGTATATTGTGGGTAGTGAACCCTTACATGTGATGGTATATATGAAATGATAGTGATATATATTGTGATAATGGGATCAACTGTTGTGCTTGATTATTGTGGTAGAATTGATGAATGTTCCGGTAGCCTTTATCTCCGAGCGAGGGAGGTACTTGCCGCTGTCATGACTGAGCGAGGTAACATGCCGCTGTCATTGTCGAAGCGAGGGGTCCTTAAATTCCGCTGTTGTATTGGGACCGGAACAGTCACAATTCTAGTGATTAATGTGGAATATTGTGATTAAAGTGGAATATTGTGATTATTGTAGAATATTGTGGTTATAACTGAAAAGTGATATCGATCATTATATTGTGAATTGTGGTATTAACCTGGATGCAGGTACATGGAGCTAGTGGAAGTTCCGGTAGTTGTTATATTCGAGCGAGGGAGGTACTTGCCGCTGTCATATGAAGCGATGGTAATATGATATTTGCCGCTGTCATGTCTAAGCGAGGTAACATGCCGCTGTCATTGTCGAAGCGAGGGATATCATATGATGCCGCTATATGTCGAAGCGAGGGGTCCTAAAATTCCGCTGCTATAACAGGACCGGAACAACCACATTATCGATATTGATAGCGACGGTTCATTCCGCTATATTGATTGGCGATGGTTCATGCCGCCAGATATATTGATAGCGATGTCTCATTCCGCTATATTGATTGGCGATGGTTCATGCCGCCAGATATATTGATAGCGATGTCTCATTCAGCTATATTGATTGGCGATGGTTCATGCCGCAAGATATATTGATAGCGATGTCTCATTCCGCTATATTGATTGGCGATGGTTCATGCCGCCAGATATATTGATAGCGATGTCTCATTCCGCTATATTGATTGGCGATGGTTCATGCCGCCAGATATATTGATAGCGACGGTTCATTCCGCTATATTGATTGGCGATGGTTCATGCCGCCAGAGATATTGATAGCGATGTCTCATTCCGCTACATCTAGGGCGATGGTTCATCGCCGCCAGATGTCTATAGTGAAGTTTTATGCCGCTGACTCTATGACGAGGGATTATGCCCCTGATTCTATAGCGACGGGTTATGCCGCTATGCACATGACGCTGGATTACGCCACCTACGAGCGATGGGTGCTGATTGCGTACCACTGTTGGATGACGGAGACAGGTATGCCGCTATATTGTTAGCAATGAGGTATGGCATATTACTGTTTATTTAGCACTATTGTGGATATCATGTGTTGATTTACTTATATTGTCATGTGTTTGACGATTAATATATAGACGTCGCGTATCGACATATGCCGTTACGAGTCGACAATATTATTTCAAAGCCATATGTTGACAGGTACCGTCACGGGATGACAATGACATAGTGGATGTTCTATGTAGACGTGTAGCGTCGTTTTGATGGCTAATACATTTATGTTATATATTAGGTTGTATGGTTCGAGTGCCGATGATGAGCACATGGTAGAGTCTGGGTCACTAGTTGACGAGACCTTTTGTCGAGCGATGATACCCTTGAGTATGCTCGTTGGTTTGGCTAGGGCCAAGTGATTGGTGGTAAGAGTAGTCATTGAGGAAACTACTCGCTTGTGTTGTGATATAGGGTAGACATGGTTACACCCACCCTGAGGGTGTGGGATAAGTCCTAATGGATTATGATTGCATCATAAGTGAGCAAGGACACCGGGTTGTCCATTGTGCTTGGTATTTTAGAGATATGTTCGGCGATGACCCATTACTCTAACGGTTTGTACGGTATGGCATACCGAGATGGAACATATGGTTTGTTGGTGGACTTGATATGAACCTATGGAGACAGCACTTTGCTAGCCAGATATCGTAGTGATGATATAGTGTGCTTGTTGGGGCCATGATATTGCTCGTTGGAACCAAGTTTGGCAAATCGTAAGGTGATACGATGTGGGTAGTGGTGGACTCTAGTAGTCACCACGTCAATTGAGGTTGAGGTTGTGCATGCCTCACTGAAACGTGTATACGTTGATGTTAAATCTTGGTGAGACTTGTCTGGGACAGCTCATAATGTTGAAGTACCAACAAGAGAGTCATCAAGTCGTCATTGACTCGATCTGGAGCATCGGTGTACTTGGGATGCAATGGGTGTTATTGTATCCAGTTTTTCCGAACGGTGGTTCGAGACTAGTGGATCTCGAGTTCGATAGCATTTCCCTTGTGGGAAGGAGGTAGTATAATATCTATTTGGGAATCTTTGAAAGATTCGGTAAATTGGTACGTGGGGTGTTGATTTTGGAAATCACGTCGTGTTGTTGATCGTCGATTATCATCCTCCTCTGGATGGGAATGACTCAGAATTAACAGTTGTGTTTGGGGCTTAGGGGTATGTTGTAGATACCCGAGCCAAGCGCATTGAGTATGCATGTGATGTTCATGCCTAGGCAAGTATACCGGTGAGTATACGGATGCTAGTTTTTGACTTCCTTTTTGTCAAGCATAGAGTTATGCTACTTTTGGATGGGTAAATCTCTGATGAGAGATATGGAACACCTTGAGATTGGGAATCTCCATGGCACGATATATTATGAGGGATAATCGTGAAGTTAGTTGACTTCCCTTGAGGAGGGATTATCTTGTGTGGGTTAAGGTATTTCCTTATTGGTGTTTTCCTCCGAGTCATGCGATAGCCTTCCCAAGTTTGGATTGTTAAATCCTAGGATTATCAAGGGATGGCAGGAATTCGGATTTATTGGGTGTCGCTGTCGACACACGCGTTGAGGATGCAATGTGTTTATTGCATGTCCTTCCAAGATTTGAACTTTGTGGAGTCTCGATGGTTTACTTGATCAGGATGTGATCCTTGGAATATCTGGAGGTGGACATCTTGTGAGATGTCTTTTGTGTGAAACTGTGGCCGTGAGTTGCCCAAATTGAGTTGCAATGATGCGACTGCCCATTTGATGGAGAAGGTTTGGAAGTGGAAACCAGGCTTGGTATGTGTACGCCGTGGTATGCTAATGTTTCCCTCGTAACGATGTATGTTAGACATCATGAGTCATGATAGAGATGTCTTTGAATGATATCTACGATGGAATCGGGAACAATTCGAATACTTGCAGTTTCAGTTGACTAACTGCTTTTGGGTTGTTAGCGTTGAGTGGTGTTGACGCTCTTTGACGTTACGATGGATTTGGAAGTCTATTCCACTCCAGAAATTGACACGAGGTCAACGTTCTCACGGTTGAGGTGTTATTCAGGATGCGTTCTTACTAGATGTATTAGAACTAAGGATGACTGTCCGATCTACGGTCGTAAGTATTGGTTGTTTTGCAGTCATGAGGGACTGAATTTTGGGATGAACCGCATCGAGGTACGTTTTGTCTCTTGGGTGATGAGTTGGTGTGGATTTTGGTACGTCGCTCTGTTTCGGAGTTTGATGTGAGATAAGTATTCTCGAGGTTTTTAAGACGATTCTGATATGGTCAGGAATCGAGGTTATAGCTTCATGTTGTTGTGTAGCCCGGGTGTTACGTGTTACACTGGTGCTAATTTCGAGGACGAAATTCTTTTAGTGAGGGATATTGTGATGACCTGAGATTAGGGATGTTAATCCCAGAGTGTTAATAACCCCTAAAGTGGTTTTACGTGGCAAATTGGAGTTTAATCGAGGTGTTGGGCCCTCCGGGCTCGTCTATTTGAGTAGTTGGGATCGTTGGATCCCGAGGTTGAGATCGTATTCTCATTTCGGTGAAAACCTGTGAGTTGGGTTTTTAGTGTGACTCAGAATCTCGGGTGCTTTGTGTGGGCACCGGTAGGGGGTTTTTGAGTTAGAGAGAGAATTTTTGAAAACAGATGATTTTTAATGAATCATGATGTATCTGTGGGGCTATTAGTATTTCGGGGTATTTTTGCTATAAATACCAATTGAACCGAGATTTTAATTATTGGAAGCCATTTTCCCCCACCCTTCCATCTCTCCTCGCGCGCGCTGCCTCCCGCTTTTCCCCAGACCCACGCAGCTTCAAACGCCGCGCCCGCCGCCGTCCGGCCGCCGTTCGGCGCGTGCGACCCGCCGTTGGATTCGTCTCTATGAGGCGCAGCTATTCATACCATCAATTCGAAGTTTCGTCGAGAATCGCGTTCGGATTTGCCAGAAAAGCGTAGGGTTCGGATCTGGAATTCTGTCCGATTTTTGGGGCTCGATTTTGGTACGTTTTTGGGGCTTTTCTTTGGGTGTTTTTGGGGCGTTTTTGTGCTGCTTTTGGGTCGTATATTTCAGACTTTGTAGTTCGAAAATTTGTTGCTTTAATGGTTCGAATTTCTTCATTGCTTGGATGAGTTAGGGTTCGAAAATTTGGGGCTTTGGCATGTGGGGCGATTATTGTTGTTGTTGATTGATTAATTCATGTTGTAGATGAATTATAGTGATTATTTGAGTTCGAATTGTTATGATAAGGGTTCGAATTATCGAAGGTGTTCTTGAGCAATTTTCGATAATGGTTAATTGTCGTGTGTTGACAATATTTTGAGAGTTATGGGTGTGCTTGAGCATGGGTTGCATGTTCGTAAATAACGGTGAATTAATTTATCGTGTTAGCACATCGTTCCTCGGAGCATGGAACTCGAGCAAGGTTTGGCTCGGACTTCGGAGATTTGAGGTACGTGCGACGTACGAGCATTACTTTATGTGATAGCAATTGTGAAATGCATAATGTGTTTTAATTGCATTAGATGGTTGTGGGTGTGGTTATATATATATATGGGACGATATGACTATGGAACGACTTAGTCTTGATATCGCTGCCACAAGTGCGCGTAATACTAGAGTAGTATGACCTTATAATAGATATGTGGTACTGGGATTATATGACTGTTGTAGGGCATTCGAGATGCCTGAGAATGATCGTGGAATCATGTAATCATTATAAGACATGTGAGATGTCTAAGTATAAATGGGAATTTGTAAAATAAAGGCTAGGCATTTGAGATGCCTGAGAATGATCGTGGAATCATGTATTCATTATAAGACATGTGAGATGTCTACGTATAAATGAGAATTCGTAAAATAAATGCTAGGCATTTGAGCTATCTGTGATTGGTAGCAAAGTTGAAAATCAATATTAGATATCGAGATATCTATGTTTGCAGGTGTAATGAATTTGGAATCATTAATTATTGATACTTGAGAATCAGGCATGCTATGAGTTAAATCAATGTGTTGATTTACTGATTTATGAGATTTGATGAGTTTGATGATTGTGAGAACAGGGACAGTACACGGAATCCCGGATGAGGACGTTGCCATCCAGGGAGTATCATTTAAAATTCATTAATATTTACTTGTGTTGTAAATTATGAATTTCATTATTGTGACTATGGAATTTTGTGTATTGGTATGCTCACCCCGTTGGGGGCTGTCTCTGTTGGGGCAGGTGAACAGGTACATCGATGGCTGTGGAGCTGGGCTCGAGCTGTTGATTGGATGTACTCCCAGGATCATGGTACCAGGACTTGATGGAGCAAGGTATCGTATAGAGTACTCATATACACCTGAGGATTATATACATATTCATGATGCTCGCATGTGAGCACGATTATACTTGTATATGGATTATATATAAAGGCATGAGCCTTTCTCTCTTTCATTTTGTGTTGCATGCAATTAAGAGTAGGATTGCTAATGATATGAGAGTCATGGGTGTATTATGTGGGTGTTGAAACCCATTTATGTTTTCTTATGTGTGGTGTCTTCCCTGGCTGGGAATTTACTTTGTGTTCTGTATTCTGTTGAGTATTGTGTATTCCCTGGCCGGGAATTGTATTATGTGTTGTGCTTTCATTTCGGGATAGCTCTATCTATGGGGAGACTCTGCCCAAATTTTTATAAAAATCCACAATGTAAAAGTGGTGTAAAGGGGATGGTAATGGGCGAACTTGATGAGTCTATATGTTGTTAGGATGATGATCTTATAACATGGCATATTAAAGAAAAATTGTGATTGCCATTCAATGGTAAATCATCATTTGAGTTTCCCGATTGATTTTTATTGAAAGCATGTGCCACACATAGTGGTTAGTACACTAATTAAGAGTTAAAGGGCTTGGGGTCCTTACAGACAGCCCCCACACGGGGTGAGCATACCACATCCCAAATCCAATAATCACAATAATACAATTCATAATTTATAACAATGTAAATGCTATGAAATACAAAATATACTCCCTGGATGGTATCATCCTCATCCGGGGTTTCCTGTACTGTCCCTGTTCTCAAAACACTGAAACCATCAAATTCCCAAGTCCCAATTAATCATTACATTGATTAACATATCCAATAGCCATATACCGATATCATAATCAATAGCATCAAATCATTAAACAATGATTACAGATATTCCATATATCTCACTTATGGTTCCATAGTTCTATTCCATTGGTCGCTCTACAATAGCGGCATTTCATTCCCACGCATGCTCAATAGCAGTGGCGTCATAACCGATGTTCGCTCATAGGCGACGACGTCCTAATCATTGCTCGCTCAAAAGCGGCACCATATGATTCCCAATGCATATATATCCATTGTAGCAATTACCATAAACCATGCATTTTCATATACATTTATTGCTAATACCATATATCATGCATTCCCATACACATTCATTGCAATACAGTGTACCAAACACTCAACAAATGCAATTATAGAAAAGGGCTATGCTCAGTACGTCATACGTACCTTATGATTCCGTAGTTTGAGTCCAACCTTGCCTGAGTCCCACGACCCGATGAGTTAAGTGCTAACATGCAAATAACTCCCAATTAAACATAGGCATGCAATCATGTGCCCATGCACGTTCACAACTTCCAAACCTATCGTCTATCCATGACGATTACCAAAATAAAAGCCCCCCGGCAAAGCATGCATAATACCCAAAATATACAATTTTACAAGTTTAAAAGATAGCCCAAAACTCAACCGAGAATCCCGTTTTATTAAACTTTGGCTCCAACCAATCCATTTTAAAAGTATAGCATTCCCATTGGAATATAGACATTGCCCCGGAAATCGGTTAATTAAATCTCGATTCCAAAATCCCGACATTTTTCCAAAATTTCCAAAAAAACCATTTCCTACGGGAGGCAATCGATCGCCTCTTTTAGCGCGATCGATCGCCCCTGTCTTGTGGGCAAAATCGCTTACACGCTATCGATCGCCACCCCTCGCGATCGATCGCCAACATGCTCGCGATCGATTGCCTAGACCATGCAATCGATCGCCTGCACTGTTCATCGTCACCAATTTTAACAGCTGCACGTTGCGATCGATCGCCCCACCTCGGCGATCGATCGCCACCTGCGATTTTCCGAAAAATTTGAGCTTCCATGGTGTTTTTCACACCCAAACTCAAATCCAACACCCCATACACCTTCAACACCTCAAATACTCCATTTAAAGCCAATAAAAACTCAAAAAACTCAACATTGGATTTTAAGAAAAAATCCCCAAAACCCATAAACAACCAAAACCTCAACCAAAAACTACCATACCACAACCAAATCGAAGATAATGGTGAGGGGAAGATGAATACCTGATTATCTTTAAGAAATGGGGCTCGCAAGACGAGCCCCCAACGATTTTGCTTCCAAGAGCAAAAGAGGGGAAATGGGGGGAAGGGTTTGAGCGTGGAGAGAGGGGGAGAGAGAGGGGTTCCGTGCCAAAAAATGACGGAATACCGAGTCCACTTGGTATATATAGTACCAAAACTCGAAAATACCAATCCCTTCACATATAAATCATGAATCATTAAAAATCATTTGTTCAAAAATCATCTTTCTAACCTCAATTCCCATAACTAGCCCCAGTACAAAGTACTCCGGACCCCAAATCCCACCAAAGATAAAATTCCAAGGTTATCACCACGATGAGAATGCAATCTCATCCCTTGGATCCAACGACTCCAAAAGTCGGATTTAAAATCCCCGAGAGTCTCGAAACCGTAATTAATTTATAATTGCACAATAAAATCCATTAAGGATTATTACCACACCGGGATTAACACCATTAATCCCCGGGTATCACAATTATCCCCCACTAACAAAATTTCGTCCTCGAAATTTGCACGGAGTACTCCACGTAACACTGAAAACAAGCAATCCAAACGGATCCACGATGTCGAATCATGAACATAACATGAACGACACACCAACCGCGAGGATACCGACCTCGCACCAAAACTGGAATGGAGTAACCTCTCCAACCGACACAAATCCACGAAAAGCATCAGCATTCCCCGAGCCAGCCGTCTCAAAGTCAGTCATTCAAACATAATGTGATATCCCCGAAATGATTAGGTGTTATTTAAACATTAATCATTGTTGTGAAATTATGGTATTAATTCTTGTGTTGAATTAATGTGATGACCAGAAATTGTGGATGTTAATCCCGGAGTGTTAATAACCCGTAAAGTTGTTTTACGTGGCAATTGGAGTTTAATCGAGGTGTTGGGCCTTCTGGGCTCGTTTATTTGGGTGGTTGGGATTGTTGGATCCCGAGGTTGAGATTGTATTCTCATTACGGTGTAAAACCTAAGAGTTGGGTTGTTGAAGTGTTTCGGAATCCCGGGTGCTGTGTGTGGGCACCGTAGGGGGTTTTGGAGTTAGAGAGAGAATTTTTGGAAACAGATGATTTTTAATGAATCATGATGTATTTGTGGGACTATTAGTATTTCGGGGTATTTTTGCTATAAATACCAGTTAAACCCGAGATTTTAATTATCGGAGCCATTTTTCCCCACATTTTCCCGTCACCCTCTCTCTTCCCCCGCGTAGCTTTCCCGATCTGTGCGACCCCCGCCACTTCAAGCGCCACGCCCACCGCCGTCCAGCCGCCGTTCGCGCGTCCGACCCGCCGCCAGCTTCGTCTCTTCCAGGCGGTCCTCCCCATACCAACAATTTGAAGTTTCGTTGAGAATCGCGTTCGGATTTGCCAGAAAAGCGCTAGACCGATTTTGGGGCTCGATTTTGGTACGATTTGGGGCTTTCTTTCAGGTGTTTTTGGGGCGTTTTTATGGTGTTGTTGGGTCGATCATTTCAGACTTTAATGGTTCAAAAAAAATTGTTGCTTATGGTTCGAATTTTGGATGCTGTTTGCGTGGGGTTCTTGTTCGAAATTTGGGGTTTTGGCTTGGGGATGATTATTGTTGTTGTTAATTGATTAATTCATGTGTTAGATGAATTATGGTGATTATTTGGGTTTGATTTGTGTTGTTAGGGTTCGAATTTAGGGGTGGTTCTTGAGCGATTTTTGATATTGTCTCATTCGATTTTCCCTCCCTGTATATGCCCTGCCCCGGGTCTTGTAAATGGTAAATTGTCGTGGGTTGACAATAATTTTCTATATAAGGGTTATGGGTGTGCTTGAGCATGGGTTGCATGTTCGTAATTAATTGTGAATTAATTTATCGTGTTAGCACATCGTTCCTCGGGGCATGGAACTCGAGCAAGGGTTGGCTCGGACTTCGGAGATTTAAGGTACGTATTGACGTACGAGCATAGCCCCTTTAATATAGCAATTGTTGAGTGCTTGGTACACCGTATTGCAATGAATGTGTGTGAATTGCATGGTTTATTGTGGAAATGCATGACACATGATATTAGCAATAAACGGAGATTGAAATGCATGGTTTATTGTACTTTCTTCAAATGCTTATATATGCATTGAGAATTGCATGGTGCCGCTTTTGAGCGAGCAGTGATTGGGATGTTGTCGCCTGTGAGCGAACATCGATTATGACGCCGCTGCCATCGAGTATGCGTGGAATTGGAATGCCACTATTGTAGAGTGAGCAATGAAACAGAGATATGAAACCATAAGTGAGGAACACGGATTGTTTATAATCATTGTTTAATGATTTGATGTTATTATTTATGACATTGGTATATGGCTCATAGAATTGTTAATCAATGTAATGCTTAACTGGCATTTGGGAATTTGATGGTTTCAGTGTTTTGAGAACAGGGACAGTACAGGAAACCCCGGATGAGGATGATGCCATCCAGGGAGTATATTTTATATTTCATAGCATTTACTTTTGTTGTAAATTATGAATTTCATTACTGTGATTATGGGATTTTGTGTATTGGTATGCTCACCCCGTTTGGGGGGCTGTCTCTATTGGGGCAGGTGAACAGGTACATCGATGGCTTTGGAGTTGAGCTCGAGCTGTTGATTGGATGTACTCCCAGGATCGTGGTACCAGGGCTTGATGGAGCACGGTATCGTATAGAGTACATATATACACTTGAGGATTATATACATATTCATGATGCTCGCCTGTGAGCACGATTATACTTGTATATGGATTGTATATAAAGGCATGAGCCTTTCTCTCTTTCATTCTATGTTGCATGCAATTAAGAGTAGAATTGCTAATGATATGAGAGTCATGGGTGTATTGTGTGGGTGTTGAAACCCATCTATGTTGTCTTATGTGTGGTGTCTTCCCTGGCTGGGAATTTACTTAGCGTTGCTGTGTTCTGTTGAGTATGTGTTTTCCCTGGCCGGGAACTATATATTGTGTTGTGCTTTTATTTCGGGATAGCTCTATTTATGGGGAGACTCTGCCCAAATTTTTATAAAAGTCCACAATGTAAAAAGTGGCAAAAAGGGCATGGTAATGGGCAATTCTATGAGTCTATATGTTAGTAGAGATGATATTATAACGTTGAATGTTAAGGGAATTTTGTAAGCATCATCTGAGTTTCCCGATTGATTTGTATAGAAGCATGTACCACACATAGTGGTTAATACACTAATCAAGGGTTAAGGGCTTGGGGTCCTTACATTAGTGGTATCAGAGCAGTGGTTAGCTCTTTGGGGCCGTTGAGGGCCTGGAACATGCTGATAGGAATGAGTAGCACATATTTATGCATGATAGTAGCTAGTGTTGTGTGACACAACTGTTTTGTTTATGTGCATTTGTGATATGCGATCATAGTGAAACGATTATATGTCATGACATCTATGGAATCATAATATAACCTGTTGATTATGATTGTGAGTTGTGACACAGGGGCAACCAAATGGAGCATTTTGAAATGCATCGGAATATGGGAAGTACTTTGTACTCACGATTTATGCATTTACTCATTATAATCATATTGTGGGAATGTGGATTATTGTATGCTCATGAGTTTTGATTGTTCCTGTAGGAACACTATGATGCGAAAGGCTAAGGCCATGGTTGAAAGACACGAAACGGTAACCTGCATTTTATATACATCATGGATTTATGCATTGTTGTTGCATGTGTACATGTAGTGATGATTTTAATGCTTTGCCGCCAATTGTTGAAGTGAGGGGTGGGAGCGCCGCATGTCACATTGTGCGAGGTGCATTAAAATACACTCATGTTGATGTATATTGGATATGGCATATGCTTTGTGATTGCAGGTGTAAATGGAATACTTGGTGAATATCCCATGAGTCATTGTTATGGATGAGTGATGATTTTAAATGCTTGCCGCTAAAATTTTTTAAATTGTGCCGCTAAAATGTGAAGCGAGGGGTGGGAGCGCCGCATGTCACATTGAAGCGTGGTTATCATATGAGGCGAGGAAAGGATATTTGCCGCTAAAATGTGAGGCGAGGGGTGGGAGTACCGCATGTCCATTTAAGCGAGGTTATTCTATGCCGCGTAATGAGAAGCGAGGGGTGGGAGTACCGCATGTTTTATTTAAGCGAGGGGCATTAAAATACACTACCGTGACAATGACTAGGGATCAGCTATATTGACTGGCGATGGTTCATGCCGCCATGGATATTGATAGCGATGGTTCATGCCGCTATATTGACTGGCGATGGTTCTTGCCGCCATGGATATTGATAGCGATGGTTCATGCCGCTATATTGACTGGCGATGGTTCTTGCTGCCATGGATATTGATAGCGATGGTTCATGCCGCTATATTGACTGGCGATGGTTCTTGCCGCCATGGATATTGATAGCGATGGTTCATGCCGCTATATTGACTGGCAATGGTTCTTGCCGCCATGTATATTGATAGCGATGGTTCATGCCGCTATATTGACTGGCGATGGTTCTTGCCGCCATGGATATTGATAGCGATGGTTCATTCCGCTATACTGATTGGCGATGGTTCTTGCCGCCGGATATATTGCTAGCGATGCCTCTTTCCGCTATTATGTGGACGATGATTCATGCTCAGGTGTACAACGAGGTTTCATGCCACTTATTATATGACGAGGTATCATGCCGGCGATTCTATAGCGATGGATTGTACCACTATGTACTCAGCACAGGATTTTGCCGCCTTCGAGCGATGGGTGCTGACTACGTACTATTATCGAGCGACGGAGACAGGTATGCCGCTATATTGATAGCGATGAGGTATGGCATATTACTTGTGTTAGCATTATTGTGGTTACTATGTGTTGCTATATATATGCCATGTGTTTGACGATGAGATTATGGATGTCGTGTATTGACATGTACCGTCGTATGTTTGACGATGTTAGTTGGATGTCATATGTTGACATATGCCGTCACGGATGACGATGACATAGTTGATGTTCTATGTAGGCGTGTGGCGTCGTTTTGATGATTAATACATTTATGTTATGTATTTGGTTATATGGTTTGAGTGCCTTGGTGAGCACATGATAGAGTCTGGGTCACTAGTTGACGAGACCTTTTGTCGAGCAATGATACCCTTGGGTATGCTCGTTGGTTTGGCTAGGGCCAAGTGATTGGTGGTAAGAGTAGTCATTGAGGAAACTACTCGCTTATGTTGTGATGTAGGGTAGACATGGTTACACCCACCCTGAGGGTGTGGGATAAGTTTTAACGGATTATGATTGTATCATAAGTGAGCAAGGACACCGGGTTGTCCATTGTGCTTGGTATTTTTAGAGATATGTTGGGCGATGACCCATTACTCTAACGGTTTGTACGGCATGGCATACCGAGATGGAACATATGGTTTGTTGGTGGGCTTGATTGAGCCTATGGAGACAACGCTTTGCTAGCCAGATATTGGGGGGATGATATAGTGTGATTGTTGGAGCCATGATACTGCTCGTTGGAACCAAGTTGGTGAATCGTATGATGATACGATGAAGACTTTTGGCAGGCTTTTGATTGTCCCTTTGTAGCATGATGTTTGAGGCATGTGACACCCATAAGAACGTTTATACGTCTATTGTTTTGAGGGACTTGTCTGGGACAGCTCATAATGTTGGAGTACCAACAAGAGAGTCATCAAGTCATCGTTGACTCGATTTGGGGAACCCGTGTATTTGGGATGCAATGGGTGTTATTGTATCCAGTTTTTCCGAACAGTGGTTCGAGACTTGTGGATCGCGAGTTCGATGGCACTTCCCTTGTGGGGAAGGAGGTAGTATTATACCTATTTGGGAATCTTTGAAAGATTCGGTGAGTTGGTACGTGTGGTGTTGATCTTGGGAATCACACCGTGCTGTTGATCGTCGATTATCATCCTCCACTGAGATGGGAATGACTCAGAATTGACAGTTGTGTTTGGGGCTTAGGGGTATGTTGTAGATACCCGAGCCAAGTGCATTGAGTATGCTTGTGATGTCAGTGCTTAGGCAGGTATACCGGTGAGTATACGGATGCCAATTAATGATTTCCTTTTTGACAAGCATAGAGTTATGCTATTTTTGGATGGCTAAATCTCTGATGAGAGATATGAAACACCCTGAGATTGGGAATCTCCATGGCACGATAATTATGAGAAACAATCGTGAAGTTAGTTGACTCCCTTTGAGGAGGGATTATCTTGTGTGGGTTGAGGTGTTTCCTTGTTGGTGTTTCCTCCGAGTTAGACGATAGCCTTCCCAAGTTTGGATTATTAAATCCTAGGATTGCCAAGGAATGGCAGGAATTCGGATTTGTTGGGTGTCGCTGTCGACACAAGCGTTGAGGATGCAATGGGTTTATTGCATGTCCTTTCAGAATTTGAAACTCTGTGGAGTCTCGATGGTTTATTTATGAGCAGGATATGATTCTTGGAATATCCGGAGGTGGACATCTTGTGAGATGTATTCGGGTGTGGATCGGTGGCCGTAAGTTGCCCGATCCGAGTTGCAGAGGGTGCAACTGTTCCTTGGATGGAGGTGGTCTGTGTAGCCGGAACCAGGTTTGGTTTGTGTACACCGTGTTATGCTAACGTTTCCCCCGTAACGATGTATGTTAGACATCGTGAATCATGATAGAGATGTCTTTGAATGATATCTACGATGGAATCGGAAGCAATTCGAATCCTTGCAGTTTCAGTTGACTAACTGCTTTTGGACTGTTAGCGTTGAGTTGTGCTGACGCTCTTCGACGTTATGATGGGTTTGGAAGTCTATTCCACTCCAGAGATTGACACGAGGTCAACGTTCTCACGGTTGAGGTGTCATTCATGATGCGTTCTTACTAGTTGATGACTGTCCGATCTACAGTCGTAAGTATCGGTTGTTTTGCGGTCATGAGAGACTGACCTTTGGGATGAACAGCATCGAGGTACGTTTGCCTCTTGGGTGATATGTTGGTTTTGGTAAAGTCGCTCTGTTTCAGAGTTTGATGTGAGATAAGTATCCTCGCGTTTATTGAGACGATTCTGATATGGTCAAGAATCGAGGTTATGACTTCATGATTGTTGTGTAGCCTGGGTGTTACGTGATACACCGGTGCTAATTTCGAGGACGAAATTCTTTTAGTGGGGGATATTGTGATGACCAGAAATTGTGGATGTTAATCCCGGAGTGTTAATAACCCGTAAAGTTGTTTTACGTGGCAATTGGAGTTTAATCGAGGTGTTGGGCCTTCTGGGCTCGTTTATTTGGGTGGCTGGGATTGTTGGATCCCGAGGTTGAGATTGTATTCTCATTACGGTGTAAAACCTAAGAGTTGGGTTGTTGAAGTGTTTCGGAATCCCGGGTGCTGTGTGTGGGCACCGGTAGGGGGTTTTGGAGTTAGAGAGAGAATTTTTGGAAACATATGATTTTTAATGAATCATGATGTATTAGTGGGACTATTAGTATTTCGGGGTATTTTTGCTATAAATACCAGTTAAACCCGAGATTTTAATTATCGGAGCCATTTTTCCCCACATTTTCCCGTCACCCTCTCTCTTCCCCCGCGTAGCTTTCCCGATCTGTGCGACCCCCGCCACTTCAAGCGCCACGCGCGCCGCCGTCCGGCCCTCGTTCGGCGCGTCCGACCCACCGCCAGCTTCGTCTCTTCCAGGCGGTCCTCCCCATACCAACAATTTGAAGTTTCGTTGAGAATCGCTTTCGGATTTGCCAGAAAAGCGCTAGGGTTCGAAACTGGATTTTGTCCGATTTTGGGGCTCAATTTTGGTACGATTTTGGGGCTTTCTTTCAGGTGTTTTTGGGGCGTTTTTATGGTGTTGTTGGGTCGATCATTTCAGACTTTAATGGTTCAAAAAAAATTGTTGCTTATGGTTCGAATTTTGGATGCTGTTTGCGTGGGGTTCTTGTTCGAAATTTGGGGTTTTGGCTTGGGGATGATTATTGTTGTTGTTAATTGATTAATTCATGTGTTAGATGAATTATGGTGATTATTTGGGTTTGATTTGTGTTGTTAGGGTTCGAATTTAGGGGTGGTTCTTGAGCGATTTTTGATATTGTCTCATTCGATTTTCCCTCCCTGTATATGCCCTGCCCCGGGTCTTGTAAATGGTAAATTGTCGTGGGTTGACAATAATTTTCTATATAAGGGTTATGGGTGTGCTTGAGCATGGGTTGCATGTTCGTAATTAATTGTGAATTAATTTATCGTGTTAGCACATCGTTCCTCGGGGCATGGAACTCGAGCAAGGGTTGGCTCGGACTTCGGAGATTTAAGGTACGTATTGACGTACGAGCATAGCCCCTTTAATATAGCAATTGTTGAGTGCTTGGTACACCGTATTGCAATGAATGTGTGTGAATTGCATGGTTTATTGTGGAAATGCATGACACATGATATTAGCAATAAACGGAGATTGAAATGCATGGTTTATTGTACTTTCATCAAATGCTTATATATGCATTGAGAATTGCATGGTGCCGCTTTTGAGCGAGCAGTGATTGGGATGTTGTCGCCTGTGAGCGAACATCGATTATGACGCCGCTGCCATCGAGTATGCGTGGAATTGGAATGCCACTATTGTAGAGTGAGCTATGAAACAAAGATATGAAACCATAAGTGAGGAACACAGATTGTTTATAATCATTGTTTAATGATTTGATGTTATTATTTATGACATTGGTATATGGCTCATAGAATTGTTAATCAATGTAATGATTAACTGGCATTTGAGAATTTGATGGTTTCAGTGTTTTGAGAACAGGGAGATTGAAATGCATGGTTTATTGTACTTTCATCAAATGCTTATATATGCATTGAGAATTGCATGGTGCCGCTTTTGAGCGAGCAGTGATTGGGATGTTGTCGCCTGTGAGCGAACATCGATTATGACGCCGCTGCCATCGAGTATGCGTGGAATTGGAATGCCACTATTGTAGAGTGAGCTATGAAACAAAGATATGAAACCATAAGTGAGGAACACAGATTGTTTATAATCATTGTTTAATGATTTGATGTTATTATTTATGACATTGGTATATGGCTCATAGAATTGTTAATCAATGTAATGATTAACTGGCATTTGAGAATTTGATGGTTTCAGTGTTTTGAGAACAGGGACAGTACAGGAAACCCCGGATGAGGATGATGCCATCCAGGGAGTATATTTTGTATTTCATAGCATTTACTTTTGTTGTAAATAATGAATTTCATTACTGTGATTATGGGATTTTGTGTATTGGTATGCTCACCCCGTTTGGGGGGCTGTCTCTGTTGGGGCTGGTGAACAGGTACATCGATGGCTTTGGAGTTGAGCTCGAGCTGTTGATTGGATGTACTCCCAGGATCGTGGTACCAGGGCTTGATGGAGCACGGTATCGTATAGAGTACATATATACACCTGAGGATTATATACATATTCATGATGCTCGCCTATGAGCACGATTATACTTGTATATGGATTGTATATAAAGGCATGTGCCTTTCTCTCTTTCATTCTATGTTGCATGCAATTAAGAGTAGAATTGCTAATGATATGAGAGTCATGGGTGTATTGTGTGGGTGTTGAAACCCATCTATGTTGTCTTATGTGTGGTGTCTTCCCTCGCTGGGAATTTACTTAGCGTTGCTGTGTTCTGTTGAGTATGTGTTTTCCCTGGCCGGGAACTATATATTGTGTTGTGCTTTTAATTCGGGATAGCTCTATTTATGGGGAGACTCTGCCCAAATTTTTATAAAAGTCCACAATGTAAAAAGTGGCAAAAAGGGCATGGTAATGGGCAATTCTATGAGTCTATATGTTAGTAGAGATGATCTTATAACGTTGAATGTTAAGGGAATTTTGTAAGCATCATCTGAGTTTCCCGATTGATTTGTATAGAAGCATGTACCACACATAGTGGTTAATACACTAATCAAGGGTTAAGGGCTTGGGGTCCTTACAATTAATAATATTGGGAAATGCATGTGAGGGTGCATGTGTTATATGTTGGGATTTTGGGGTTGTAGCATGATTATTTGGGGTGTGTGTTGTTTGTTTTGGTAAAGCATATTTAAATGGGAGTTGAAGTATTTTATTGAGAAAATACTATAAAATATCATGTGAGGATATTTTAATAGATCGTGCTAAATACCGGAACCAAAACATAACACATCACTTAACCCACCACTCAACCACCCCCCTTGACCCATACCCTGCTGCCAGCTGCTTGCCCATGCCTTTTGTCCCATCTCCCACTCCACCTTGTCATAGCTGGAACACCTCCAATTCTCTCCCATTTTTTGTCCAACACCTGATAAGTAAGAAAAGAAGGAGATCCACCATTTTTATTGCCTGGAAAGCTTCCAAAAATCGGAGCAAAAAGGGGTGAGAAACCATTTATGGGTTTGAATTTAAGTTGTTTAAGTTCATACTTTTATTTGTGTAAATATGGCATGTTAGCTTAGGTTTCTTAAAACCTTCGATTTAAATGCTTACATGGTGTTGTTATGTAGCTCTCAGTATTTTTCCTTATGTATTTTACATGTTTTATGTTGAGGAAATAAGCATGTAAAGTAGGGTGTTCGGAAATCTGGGTAGGAGTATGCCCTGTTTTTCTGGAAAATGTGGACTGGGAGTGATTTTTAGGAGGTGATATTATGCATGTTAGATGGGTTTTAGGGTAAACATTTGATGTGAAAATATGCATGGTAGTTTTGTGAAGCCTTTGGCATTTTTATTCGAGAAACATTCATGACTTATGTGGTAGATTTCATTGCTTGAAAGTGGGTACTCAAAAATCTGGGCAGGAAGACAATGCCCTGTTTTTCGGAAGAGTTGGTTGAGTACTGATGTTATAGGGTGCTTTTAATGCATGTGGGTTTGTGGTTGGGGTACATATCTTGTATGATGACACTCATGGTAGTGTATTGTAGGTACTAGCATGTTTGTTTGGGCATGTTGTGTGTCTTACATGTTAGAACGAAAGGTATGAAAATCAGTGTTAGAGCATTCTGGAAAATGTCGCGCACAGACCATGTGGTGATCGATCGCCACAATGTGGCGATCGATCGCCACAAATGTGGCGATCGATCGCCGAGTCCAGTAGCCAAAATCAAAGGCACGCGATCGATCGCCACGAATGGCGCGATCGATTGCCATGGGACAGTAGAGTCTGGCGATCGATCGCCAAGAGGTAGCGATCGATCGCCAGAGGCAGGGTTATGAAAAATTGATTTTTGTTGGATTTTTGATTTTGGACTATAAATTGACATCTAATATTGTGTTGTACACTGGTGTAGAGCCTTCACAGACGGCTACACAATGCAGGGGATAGAGTCCCACCACACACTACATTTTGGAAAGGTACGTAAGCGACGTACGGGCATCCCAACGGTAACATGTACTTTATGTTTGTCTTTGACACATGATGAATGCAATGTGATGCATTAAGGTTATGATACATGTTATTATGCATTGTTGTTGCATATTATGCATTGTGTTGCATATTGTGATGTGGAATAAAGAGGTGTATTCCACGAGTCAGGGCGATCACAGTTAAGTTTTTAAATGCTTACGCTTTACCGCTAAAAATGTGGAGCGGGAGGGGGGAGGCTCGCTTGCACATGGAGGCGGGGTCATACCATACTGAGCGAGGATGAGATACCGCTAGTATGAAGAGGCGAGGATGAGATACCGCTTGTTCCGAGATTATGAAAGCGTGGAAGCACTAAAATAACTGATGATGACTGACTCGAGAAAAAGAGATGATATATCATGGCATTTATTTATGAAACCATTTGTTCATATAGTGAGTTGTTTATGAATTATGGTACATGGTACAGGGACAACCAATAGGCGTTGTAAATGCGATGAAAATACAGGAAGTGTTTTGTATTTATGATTATGCATTTACGCCTTACATATTCATAATGTGTTGTATATGAATAGCTATGTGCTCATGTGTTGGGGGTTGTCTTTGTAGGTGCTTTTGCTAAGGAGAACTAGGGTCGGGGCTGATACTTTGAGCTGTAAGGAGTGCTACTACAATAGCAGGACAGAGTTCTTTTGCGTAGTCTCTACAAGTAGTAGAGTAGAACTATAGTGTCACTCCTATTGTTTTGAGAAATGTAACTATTATCTGTTGAAAAATTTTATGGGTACATTTGAACTGTAAGCTCAAAATGTCAACACGATTAAATACTCTGATATTGAAATGCTTAGTTCTCATAATTGCACCTTACATTATGTTTAAGTATCGGGGTCTCACACATAACTGCAACCAAACGAATCATTCATGATTCTAAAATATATATCGCCACAATGATATCTCCAAGACCTAGTCACCGATGTTAAACATACATCGTTGCCAAAGTGACCATTAGTACACCACAGTGTACCTCAACTACCTCCAGTTCCCAATTTCCAAATCCATCTCCAACAGGGGAGTAGCTGCACCACATTGCAACACGGATCGGACAACTCACGGTCACCAATAGACATAAAACACATCTCCAAAGATGTCTACATCCGGGTGTTCCAAGAAGATCACATCTTGGTCCAAACACACACCATCGAGACTCCACAAGGTCTCAAGTTCTCGAAAGGACATGCAAGAACAATCAATTGCATTCCTACCACACATGTCAATCACGACACCTAGCAAATCCGGATCCTGGCCATCCCTCGTTCATCCTGGGATTCAACAATCCTAAAACAGGGAGGCTATCGAATTGACCAGCAAGAATTACCACGGTCCCAAAACACGACAATCCCACCTCAGGGGAAGTCAACTGGACTTCACGATTATTCCTCAGAATACATCATGCCATCGAGATTACCAAACTCAAGGTGCCATAATCTCACCGTAGATTCATTCATCAAAGCATATAAATCCGATGCTCGACGAGTACCAAGAAAATGCTGGCAGTCGTATACCCACACCGACATACAAGCACTATCACCACATGCATACTCGATGCAATAGACTCGGGTATCTTCAATCATACCCAAAATTCCAAAACCAACTGTCAATCCTCAATTATTCTCACTCCACGGAGAATGATGGTTGACAAACAAAAAAAGCGTGATTTTAACATCAACACTACACAACCAAATCAACGAATCTCCTAAAAGATTCAACTAGTAGGTATATCAATACCGCCTTCCTCACAAGGAAAGTGTCATGAATCCATGATCCTCTAACCTCTAACCATTGTTCGGAAAAACTGGATATATTTATGCCCAAAACATATCCCAGAACCAAAATACGCAACTGGTTCAGAATAGTGCATCAAGCCACTATTACCAACTCAAAACCCGTATACGTCATGTATACTCATCCTAAAGATGCTCCGTACTAATACCATAGTACTACACAATCTCGAGCATTACTCCGGAGACGTCTCCTCGAACGTCTCACCGGAAGTACGAAGTCATCATATAGTCCAACACTAGTAGGGCTTACCCCGGTTGATTCACAATTAACCCTCAACCAATACCAGTTGTCTCCATGACAGGACAATCCAAATCCCCCCAAGAGATAAAATCAATATAGTAGCATCACCCCACTAACTATATCTCACAATTCCAATTGTGACTCCCGTTGCATTCCATATTCAAGGATGCTCAACTAGAGCTAACAACGACCTGTTGACACTCGTGTTGGTACAACCAACAAAATTGAGTTGTCCAAGTACAAGCCCCTCAAAACGATAAATGTAAAAACGTTCCCATGAGGTATTCCCTACCTCCAGGAGTCTACTATAAGTCCTCATCATATCATCATACGATTCACTGAACTCGGTCTCAACGTGCAGTATAATTGCCATAAAAAGCACACTATAACACTGCTACAATACCTGGATAGCAATTAGCTGCCCCCATAGTCTCAGACCAACCTATCAACGTGACACACGTCCCATCCCGGTATACCATACCATTCAAACCATTAGAATAGCGGGTCATTACCCAATATTCCTCTACTACCAATGTACAAAGGACATCTCGGTGTCCTTGCTTAACCACAAAGCAATCCTAATCCGGCAGGATTTATTTCCACACCCTTAGGGGTGGTGTGATCATGTCCACCACATGTCACATTGATATAAGCAGTAGTTTCCTCAATAACTACTCCTATTACCAGACACATGGCCATAGCCATTTCAACGAGTATACCTGAAGGTACCACTACTTGACAATTATTTATCCCTATTGCATGATGCAATACACTCACCGGTGCAATGCATCCAATAATCCCTCGAGCAAACCTGCTCGGCATAAAGGTCTCGTCAACTAGTGACCCAGACGCTACCATGTGCTCACCATTGGCACTCAACCACACGACTAAATATATATACTTAAATGTATTAATCATCGAAACAACGCTACACGTCTACATAGACATCCACTATGTCTTCGTCATCTAGTGACGGTACCTGCCAACATATGACATTCAATATAACCTCAAACAACTCGTGACGGTACATGTCGAAACACGACATCCATCGCCTCATCGTCAAACACATGACAGTATACCTATATCAACGCATATCATCCACAATAATGCTAATAAAACAGTAATATGCCATACCTCATCGCTAACAAGATAGCAGCATACCTGTCTCCGTCATCCAACAGTGGTACGCAATCAGCACCCATCGCTCTTAGGCGACATAATCCAGTGCTACATACATAGCGGTATAACCCATTGTCATAGAATTAGCTGCATGATCCCTCGCCATAGAGTCGACGGCATAAAACATCGCTACAAATATACGGCAGTATGAACCATCGCCAATAGAATAGCGGAATGAACCATCGCTATAAATACCCAGCGGTATGAACCATCGCCAATAGAATAACGGAATGAACCATCGCTATGAATACTCGGTGGAATAAACCATCGCCAATAGAATAGCAGAATGAACCATCGCTATGAATACCCGGCTGCATGAACCATCGCCAATAGAATAGTGGAATGAACCATCGCTATGAATACCCGGCGGCATAAATCATCGCCAATAGAATAGCGGAATGAACCATCGCTATGAATACCCGGCGGCATAAACCATCACCAATAGAATAGCGGAATGAACCACCGCTATGAATACCCGGCAGCATAAACCATCGCCAATAGAATAGCGGAATGAACCATCGCTATGAATACCCAGCAGCATAAACCATCGCCATTAGAATAGCGGAATGAATCATCGCTATGAATACCCGGCGGCATAAACCATCGCCAATAGAATAGCGGATCCCTAGTCTTTTTACGGTAGTGTATTTTAATGCACCTCGCTTGTCATGACTGCTGCATTAATACCCCTCACTTCGACATATCAGCGGCATCCAATAACCTCGCCCAAATGCGACATGCAAGCAATATCCTCGCTTCAACATTTGGCGGCAAATAGTCTTTCTTCGCTACGATATGACAGCGGCAAGTATTCTATCATCGCAACAAGTGACAGCGGCAAAGCATTTAAAATCATCACTCATCCATAACAACGACTCGTGGGATATTCACCAAGTATTCCCTCTATACATGCAATACAATGCATATTCCATATTCCAATATACATCACCATGAGTGTATTTTAATGCACCTCGCTTGTCATGACAACAGCAAGTATTCTATCATCACTTCAAGTGACAGCGGCAAAGCATTAAAATCATAACTCCAATATATACAACCACAATGAGTGTATTTTAATGCACCTCGCTTGTCATGACAGCGGCAAGTGTTCTATCATCGCTTCAAGTGACAGCGGCAAAGCATTAAAATCATCACTCCGATATATACATGCAACCATAATGCATAATCCATGATGTATATAAAATGCAGGTTACCGTTTCGTGTCTTTCAACCCTGGCCTTAGCCTTTCGTGTCATAGCGTCCCTACAGGAACAATCCCAAACCATGAGCATATGATAATCCATATTCACCACAATATGATTATAATGAGTAAATGCATAAACTATGAGTACAAGGTGCTTCCTGTATCCCAATGCATTTCAAAATGCTCCCTTTGGTTGTCCTTGTGCCACAACTCACAATCATAATCAACAGGTTATACTATGGTTCCATAGATGTCATGACATATAATTGTTCCACTATGATCACATATCATAAATGTACATAAGCAAAATGGTTGTGTCACACAACACTAACTACTATCATGCATAAATATGTGCTACCCATTCCTATCAGCATGTTCCAGGCCCTCAACAGCCCCAAATAGCAAACCACTGCTCTGATGCAACTAATGTAAGGACCCCCGTGCCCTTAACCCATTATTAGTGTATTAATCCATGCCATTAGTGCATACAATCATACATGTAGGGGAAAAACCACTTATCATCATAGCCAGACATGCATGTAATAAAAATTCTTCACATTATTCCATATGATGTCTAGTATTCCCCAACCAAGTCCACATACATCTCATGCACCAATATAATACACTAACATATTCTCAGTTCATTTAGCAATTCAATAAATAGTTGGATGCTACTCATAAATGAAGAGAGAAAGGCCCTTGCCATTTTATACATGCCATATACACGTAATAGTGTTCACATACGAGCATCAAATAGGTATGCGTGTATCAGATGTATAAAATACGGTGCTCAATACCGTCACTGGTACTTCGATCCCTGGAATCACCTCCATTCCATAGCTCGAGCTCAACTCCAAAGCCATCGATGTACCTAATTACCAGCCCCAACAGAGACAGCCCCCACACGGGGTGAGCATACCAATATCCCAAATCCAATAATCACAATAATACAATTCATAATTTATAACAATGTAAATGCTATGAAATACAAAATATACTCCCTGGATGGTATCATCCTCATCCAGAGTTTCCTGTACTGTCCCTGTTCTCAAAACACCGAAACCATCATATTCCCAAATGCCAGTTATTCATTACATTGATTAACATATCCATTAGCCATATACCGATATCATAATCAATAACATCAAATCATTAAACAATGATTACAGATATTCCATACATCTCACTTATGGTTCCATAGTTCTATTCCATTGCTCGCTCTACAATAGCGGCATTTCATTCCAACGCATGCTCGACAGCAGTGGCATGATAACCGGTGTTCGCTCATAGGCGACGACATCCTAATCATTGTTCGCTCAAAAGCGGCACCATATGATTCCCAATGCATATATATCCATTGTAGCTATTACCATAAACCATGCATTTTCATATACATTTATTGCTAATATCATATATCATGCATTCCCATACACATTCATTGCAATACAGTGTACCAAGCACTCAACAAATGCAATTATATAAAAGGGCTATTTATGATTCCGTAGTTTGAGTCCAACCTTGCCTGAGTCCCATGACCCGATGAGTTAAGTGCTAACATGCAAATAACTCCCAATTAAACATAGGCATGCAATCACGTGCCCAAGGACGTTCACAACTTCCAAATCTATCGTCTATCCATGACAATTACCAAAATAAAAGCCCCCCGGCAAAGCATGCATAATACCCAAAATATACCATTTTACAAGTTTAAAAGATAGCCAAAAACTCAACAGAGAATCCCGTTTTATTAAACTTTGGCTCCAACCAATCCATTTTAAAAGTATTGCATTCCCATTGGAATGTAGACATTGCCCCGGAAATCGGTTATTTAAGTCTCGATTCCAAAATCCCAACATTTTTCCAAAATTTCAAAAAAACCATTTCCTACGGGCGGCGATCGATCACCTCTTTTAGCGCGATCGATCGCCCATGTCTAGTGGGCAAAATCGCTTACACGCGATCGATCATCACCCCTCGTGATCGATCGCCAACATGCTCGCGATCGATCGCCTAGACCATGCGATCGATCGCCTGCACTGTTCATCGTCACCAATTTTAACAGCTGCACGTAGCGATCGATCGCCCCACCTCGGCGATCGATCGCCACCTGCGATTTTCCAAAAAAATTTAGCTTCCATGGTGGTTTTTAAACCCAAACTCAAATCCAACACCCCATACACCTTCAACACCTCAAATACTCCATTTAAAGCCAATAAAAACTCCAAAAACTCAACATTTGATTTTAAACAAAAATCCCCAAAACCCATAACCAACCAAAACCTCAACCGAAAACTACCATACCACAACCAAATCGAAGATAATGGTGAGGGGAAGATGAATACCTGATTATCTTTAAGAAATGGGGCTCCCAAGACGAGCCCCCAACGATTTTGCTTCCAAGAGCAAAAGAGGGGAAATGGGGGGGGGGGGAGGGTTTGAGCATGGAGAGAGGGGGAGAGAGAGGGGTTCCGTGCCAAAAAATGACCGAATACCGAGTCCACTTGGTATATATAGTACCAAAACTCGAAAATACCAATCCCTTCACAAATACATCATGATTCATTAAAAATCATCTATTTTCAAAAATCATCTTTCTAACCTCAATTCCCATAACCAGCCCCAGTACAAAGTACTCCGGACCCCAAATCCCACCAAAGACAAAATTCAAAGGTTATCACCACAATGAGAATGCAATCTCATCCCTTGGATCCAACGACTCCAAAAGTCGGATTTCAAATCCCCGAGAGTCTCGAAACCACAATTAATTTATAATTGCACAATAAAATCCATTAAGGATTATTACCACACCGGGATTAACACCATTAATCCCCGAGTATCACAACTACCACTGGTTGTGATGCCATTTTGGTGATCGTGGATAGGCTGACGAAGGTAGCTCACTTCATTCCCTACAGTATGATGTACACATACTTGAGGATGGCTCAGTTGTATATTCGGGATATAGTGAGACTACATGGGATTCCAGTGTCTATTGTATCTGACAAAGATCCATGGTTTACATCTCACTTTTGGGTAGGACTTCAGACAGCTTTTGGTACTGAAGTAAGATTGAGCACAACATATCATCCCCAAACGGATGGTCAGACTGAGCGTATGATACAGACGCTCGAGGACATGCTACGGGCATGTGCATTGGAGTTTGATTCTTCATGGCAAGATTCATTGGCCTTAGTAGAGTTCTCGTACAATAATAGCTATCAAGCGAGTATTCAGATGGCACCATTCGAGGCTCTATATGGTCAGCATTGTAGGTCGCCATTATACTAGGATGATTTGACCATTAAAGTAGTGGGAGGACCCGAACTGATTCGGGAAATGGAGGATAAGATAAAGGTTATCCGACAAAAAATGAAGGCGGCCCAGGATAGGCAGGTAGCCTACGCAAATAAACGGCGGAGACCGTTGGAGTTTCAGTTGGGAGACAGGGTCTTTTTGAAGATCTCACCTTTCAGAGGTGTTGTGCGGTTTGGTATGCGCGGGAAATTGTCTCCAAGGTATGTTGGATCGTATGAGATTTTACAGCGCATCGGTACCTTGGCTTACCGTTTGGCTTTGCCACCGTCGTTATATTGTATTCATGACGTATTCATGTATCGATGTTGCAGAAGTATGAGCTGGATCCGTCACACGTGTTGCAGCCTTCTGAGGTGCAGTTAGATTCTGATGTGTCCTACGAGGAACGACCAGTCAGGATTCTGGACAGAGCTGATCGCAGACTTCGGAACAAAGTGATACCGATGGTCAACGTTCAGTGGGATCGCAAGGGTGTCGAGGAGGCCACGCGGGAGACCGAGCGGCATATGGTGCAGCACTACCCGGAACTATTTTCTGGTATGTGATTTATGTTTAGTTTCAAATTTGGTAAGTGCATGCGATTTCGAGGATGAAATCTTATAAGTAGGGGAGTATTGTGATATCCCCGAAATGATTATATGCATTTGGGCATTAATTATTTTTATGTGGTAAATATGGTGTTAATTAATTTAGTGTTGGAATTAACTAATATAGTGAAATGCTTAGTCATGCGGTGCGCGTGACCTGGTAATGCATTTCAGGGTGCATGTAATGCATGTTGGGAATTTGGGTGCTAGCATGTATTTAATTGAGGTTTTGGTGCATTTTTGGGAAAATGCTTTTAAAATATCATGTTGGTGTATGTTATACATCATGCTAATTATTGGGGTACATGTTTTTAATTAAACCCCCCACTATCCCCACACCCCTTTCACACATTACCAATCCATTTCACCCTCCAAACCCTATCCCCAAACCCATTTTCGATTTTGGCAAAAAGGAGGGAGGAAAATCTTTGCAAAAGCTTTGTTTGTGAGATTATTAGTAGGATTTGGAGTCCATAAGAGGTATGGATCCCTCCTTGAAGTTTTTATGGTGTTTGGTTTTGATTTGAGTTGGTATTTGAGTTTTTGAAATGGGATTGTTTTGGGTTGGTGTTTTTGGTTGGGTGTTGGTATTTTGGTTGTATTAAGGTGTATATTGAAGGTTTTAAGTGTTTTTGTATTGTTGATGTAATGGTGTTTGAGTTGGATTGGTTTGGAAAAGATTTGAGGTGAAAAATGGTGGAAATCGCGTGTGCAGACTGTGGCGCTCGATCGCCGAGAGTCAGTGGCAAAATCTGGTGCGAGCGATCGATCGCTGTAAATGGCGCAATCGATCGTCTCGGGGCAGTGAGGTCTGGCGATCGATCGCTATGTTGAAGCGATTGATCGGTAAGGCTCGCGATCGATCGCCAACAGTCAAATTTTGGGAAATTGATTGTTATGTTGGATTTTTGGTATTGGACTATTATTTGGCTTCTAATATTGGTTTGTGTGATTGTGTAGAACCATCCCAGGTGGCAACACAACCAAGGAAGTGAAGTCATACCAAATCCTACTTTTGGAAAGGTACGTAGAGAGACGTAAGGTCACCCAACGGTACATGTATCTTATATACTCACTTGAATATGCATTGTGGATGCTAGTATATATTGAATTGTGCATTGTGGATGCAAATACATGTTGAACTATGCATTGTGATTGCATATGTGTATGATTTGTTTGGTGCACATCCCATGAGTCATGGTTATACTAGAGTGATGATTTTAATGCTTTGCCGCTGTCACTTGAAGCGATGATAGAATACTTGCCGCTGTCATGTTGTAGCGAGGAAAGAATATTTGCCGCCAAATGTTGAAGCGAGGGTATTGCCGCATGTCGCATTTGATCGAGGTTATTCAGTGCCGCTAATATGTCGAACAAACTAGGGATTGGTGATTGGTGATAATGAAAAGCGATTGGTGATTGGTGATAATGAAAATACATTGTTATTAAAATACACTGTCATGACAAGCGAGCTGCATTAAAATACACGGTTATAATAGACTAGGGATTGGTGATTGGTGATAATGAAATGGTGATATGTCATGACATTTGTAGAACCATTAAATAATCTATTGATTATACTCATGAGTTATGGTACAGGGACAACCAAAAGGGAGCGCTTAAAATGCATTGGAAAACAGGAAGTGTTTTATAATTTCAGTTTATGCATTTACGCCTTATAAGCATATTATGTTGAATATGGATTATTATATGCTCATGAATTGGGGGTTGTCCTTGTAGGTACATTTTGGCATATGAAGGGGGCTAAGGACGGGTTGAGGCGGTGAGCTTGTGAAGAGCGCTTTTGATAAGGAAGGATAGGATTATTTTTGTATAGTGTCTACTCTAGGAGTAGTGTAAAACTATAATGATTAACATTCATTTGTTGGGGAATGTAATTAATCCATTTGGAAGTCCTTAACTTGGCATGTAATTCTTAAGGCTCAAGGCCTCAACACGAACTTTTAAACTCTGATTATACATGTTAGCTCTACTTATGCCTTTAATATGCACTTAAGGAACTAGGGTCCTTACATATAGCGAGGGATATTATGCCGCTAATATGTCGAAGCGAGGGGTATTTCCGTTGTCATGATAAAACGAGGTGTACTGGTGCCGCTGTCATACCATCACGATGAAGAATATTGGCCGCTTAAACGAGGGATATTATATCGCTAATATTGCGTAGCGATGAGCTTTCCGCTGTCATATGATAGCGATGAAGAGTATTTGCCGTTTAAGCGAGGGATATTATGCCGCTGGTATGTCGAAGCGAAGTAGCGAAGAGGGATATTTGCCGCTTCATAGCAAGGGATATCATGACGCTAGATTATTAGCGATGGTTTATGCCGCCTGGTATCTATATAGCGATGGTTCATTCCGCTAGTTTATTGGAGATGGTTTATGCCACTGGGTATCTATATAGCGATGGTTCATAGTTTATTGGCGATGGTTTATGCCACCGGGTATCTATATAGCGATGGTTCATTTCGCTAGTTTATTGGCGATGGTTTATGACGCCGGGTATCTATATAGCGATGGTTCATTCCGTTAGTTTATTAACGATGGTTTATGCCGCCTGATATCTATATAGCGATGGGTCATTCTGCTATTCTATGGCGATGGTTCATACCGCCGGGTGTATATATATACCGATGGTACATTCCGTTAATTCTATTGGCGATGGTTCGTACCGCCGGATATCTATAGCGATGTTTTATGCCGTTGACTCTATGGCGAGGGATTATGCCGCTGATTCTATGGCGATGAGTTATACCGCTATGTACGTAGCACTGGATTATGCCGCCTATGAGCGATGGGAGCTGCTTGCGTACCACTGTTGGGCAATGGATACAGGTATGCCGCTATCTTGTTAGCGATGAGGTTTGGTATATTACTATTTTATTAGCATTATTATAGATGTCATGCATCGATATACATATACCGTCACGTGTTTGACGATGAGATTATGGATGTCGTGTATCGACATATACCGTCACGTGTTTGACAATGAGATTGTGAATGCCAGGTGTTGACATGTACCGTCACGAGTTGACGATGTTATTTTGGATGTCATATGTTGACATATACCGTCATGGGATGACGATGACATAGTGGATGTTCTATGTAGACGTGTAGCGTCGTTTTGATGAATAATACATCTGGGTGTATGTATTTATTCTTACGGTTTGAGTGCCGATGATGAGCACAAGGTGGTGTCTACATCACTGGTTGACGAGACTGTTATGCCGAGCAGGGTTGCTCGATGAATTATTGGATGCATTGTACTGGTGAGTGTACCGCATCATGCATTAGAGGTAAATATTTTACGAGTAGTGGTACCTTTGGATATACTCGCTGGAGTGGCTAAGGCTAAGTGATTGTTGGTAAGAGTAGTTATTGAGGAAACTACTCGCTTTTGTCGTTGTGACGTGGGGTAGACATGATCACACCCACCCTGAGGGTGTGGAATAAATCCTAATGGATTAGGATTGCATCGTGGTTGACCAAGGACGCCCGGATGTCCATTATGCGTTGGTGTTTTAGAGAAATAATGGGTGATGACCCACTACTCTAATTGTTTGTACGGTATGGCATACCGGGATGGAACGTATGTCACGTTGGTAGGTTTGGTATAAGCCTATGGAGGCAGCGATTTGCTAGCTAGGTATTGTTGCAGTGATATAGTGTGCTTGTTGTAGCCATTATACTGCTCGCTGAAACCGAGTTTGATGAATCGTAAGACGATACGATGAGGGTAATAGTGGACTCTAGTAGTCTCTATGTGGCATGATGTTTGAGGCAGGGAATGCCTAACAGGGACGTTTATGCGTCAAATGTTTTGAGAGACTTGTATAGGGACAACTCAATTTTGTTGGGAGTGCCAACGTGAGTGTCGACAAGTCATCGTTAACTCTAGTTGAGCATCTTTGCATATGGAATGCAATGGGAGTCACAATTGGAATTGTGGGATAGAGCTAGTGAAGTAACCCTACTATATTGAGTTTATCTCTCGTAGAGATTTTGATTGTACTGTCATGGAGACAGCTGATATCAGTCGTGGGTTGATTGTGAATCAGCCATGGTAAACATTACTGGTATTGGACCAAGTAATGGATTTCTTACCTTTCGGTTGAACGTTCGAGGAGACGTCTCCGGGGAAATACTCGCGATTGTGGAGTACTATGGTATTAGTACAGAGTATTGTTAGAATGAGTATACATTGTGTATGCGGATTTCGGATTGGTAATAGTTGCAAGGATGCACTATTCTGACGGTTGTATTTTTATTGGTTCCGAGGTATATTTTGGTAGAAATATATTCAGGTTTTCCGAACCGTGGTTCGAGGTTGGAGGGTGGGTTCATGACACCTTCCTTGTGACGAAAGCGGTATTCATATATCTTTTGGGATCATGGTAATTCTTTACTGGTTAATTCTATGGCCTCCCTGTGTAAGGATTGTTGAATCCTGGTGTAAACAAGGGATGACCAGAATTCGGATTTGTTAAGTGTCGTGGTTGACACGTGTGGCGGGAATGCAATTGATTTTCTTGCATGTCCTTTCGGGGACTTGAGATCTTGTGGAGTCTCGATGGTGTATTTAGACCCAGATGTGATTTCCTGGAACACACAGATGTTGACATCTTTGGAGATGTATTTTATGTTGATCGGTAGCAGTGAGTTGCCCGATCCCTGTTGCAAGTGGTGCAACTACTCCTTTGATGGAGATGGAATTGGAGAGCAGAAACCGGATTTGGTATGAGTACACTGTAGTGTACTAGTGGTTTCCTTGGTAAAGATGTATATTTAACATCGTAGGCTAAATCGTAGAGATATCATCGAGGCGATATCTATTTTTGAATCACGAATGATCCGTTTGATTTGCAGTTATGGTTAGCATCGGGGAATGCTGACGTCTTTCTTGAATTTGTGTTGGTTTGGGAGGTTACTCCATTCCAGGTTTTGGTGCGAGGTCGTTATCTTCGCGGTTGGTGTGTCGTCCCTGATATGTTCATGATTCGACGATGTAGATCCGTTTGGATTTTGTAGTCTCGGCAATACGTGGAGTACGCCGTGCAAATTTTGAGGACGAAATTTTATTAGTGGGGATAATTGTGATGCCCAAGAATTAATGGGTTAATCCCGGAGTAGTAATGATCTTTAATGGATTTTAATTGTGGCATTTATGAATTAATTACGGTATTGGGACTCCCGGGGATTTTAAATCCGGTATTCGTAGTCGTTGGATCCAAGGGATGAGATTGTATTCTCATCGTGGTGAAAAACCTTGGAATTTGGTTTTTGGTGGGATTTGGGGTCCGAAGTACTTTGTACTGGGGCTGATAATGGAAATAGAGATTGTGAGGTAAGTTTTGAAAACAGATGATTTTTAATGAGTCATGATGTATTTGTGGAGGGATTGGTATTTTGGAGTTTTCGTACAATATATACCAAGTAGACTCGGTATTCCGTCATTGCACGGATCCCCTCTCTCTGCGCCCAATATATACCAAGATGTACAGTGTTGGCGATCGATCGCAAGGTCTCGACAATCGATCACGAGTGGGTTGGCGATCAATCACGGAGACTCGCAATCGATCACGAGAAGGCACTGGTTGGCCACTGGATTGGGGCGATCAATCGCGATAAAATCAGCGATCGATCGAGGCTCGAAGTATGGAGTTTTTTCGAAAATTTTGGAAAATGTCGGGATTTTGGAAATGGGGTTTAATTAGCCGATTTTCGGGGCAATGTCTACATTCCAATGGGAATGCCATACTTTTTAAATGGAATGTTTGGAGCAAAATTTAAAGAAAATATGGAATACTCGGTTTAGTATTTGGTTAACCTTTGAACTTATAAAATGGAATATTTTGGGTATTATGCATGCTTAACTAGAGTCTTTTAAAATGGTTAATCATCCTGGATTGCGATGGGTTTAAGAGATTGTGAACGTGTTTGGGCACGTGATTGCATGCTTATGTTTGATTGTGAGTTATTTATGTGTTAGCACATAATTCATCGGGTCGTGGGACCCAGGCATGGTTGGACTCGAACTACGGAATTATAAGGTACGTATAACGTACGAGCATAGCCTATTATATTGTTGCAACTGTGAAATGCATAGTTTAGGGTACTTGCAATAAATGGATATTGAAATGTATGGTATATGGTAATTGCAATAAATGGATATATATTGAGAATTTTATGGTGCCGCTTTTGAGCGAGCAATGATAGGGGATGTTGTCGCTATTGAGCGAACATCGATTATGACGCCGTTATTGTTGAGCGTGCGTGGGGATAAAATGCCGCTATTGTGGAGCGAGCTATGAAATAGAATTATGGAATCATTGGCTAGATATATGTGATGTCTTTGTGTGATATCCCCGAAATGATTATATGATTTTAATCATTTAATTTTAATTATGATGATTTGGGTGTTAATTCATGGGATTGAATTAATATTATTGGGGAGATTCATTTCAGGGTGCATATGATACATGTTGGGTTTTTGGGGTTGAGGCATGTTTATTTGGGGTGTGTGTTGTTTGTTTTGGTAAAGCATGTTAGTGGGAATTGAAGTATTTTATTGAGAAAATACTATAAATATCATGTGAGGATATTTTAATGCATCGTGTTAAATACCAGGACCAAAACATAACACATCAAACCACCCAACACCCAACCACCCCCCCCCCCCCCAACCCATGCCAATCACACTGTGCACAGGCTGACTTTCCACCCCACTTGGCTCAATCATTTGACCACTCTCAGCCATCCCAAATCTCGGCCCTTCTCTCCCATTTCTTCACCA
The DNA here is from genome assembly GCA_907163345.1 of Haberlea rhodopensis. Taxonomy (NCBI): domain Eukaryota; kingdom Viridiplantae; phylum Streptophyta; class Magnoliopsida; order Lamiales; family Gesneriaceae; genus Haberlea; species Haberlea rhodopensis. Next base: position 391,290 of record CAJQUN010000449.1, read on the forward strand.
GCACTTGCTAAGCAAAGTTCTGAGGAGCTTTCCCTTTTTCATCGCTTGGAAGTCCTTCAAAAATCGGAGCAAAGTAGGGTGAGAAACCATGCTCTGTTTTTTGTTTTAAACTTGTTTAAGTACATGTTTTTAGGTGGCGTGAAAATGGCATGTTAGCTTAGGTTTCTTAAAACCTTCGATTTAAATGCTTACATGGTGTTAGTATGTAACTCTCAGTGTTTTTCCTTATGAGTATTACATGTTTTATGTGGAGGAAATAAGCATGTGAAGTAGGGTGTTCGGAAATCTGGGTAGGGGTATGCCCTGTTTTTCTGGAAAATGTGGACTGTGAGTGATTTTGAGGAGGTGATATTATGCATGTTAGATGGGTTTTAGGGTGAACCTTCGATTTGAGTACATGCATGGTAGTTTGTAAAGCCCAGGACATTTCATGTTTGAGCATGTTTTATGAGGTATGTGATAGTTTTTATAGCATGAAATGAAGTACTCAAAAATCTGGAAATGTAATATGTTGCCCTGTTTCCGGAAATGTTGATCCAGTACTTGTGTAAATGGTCGACGTTTATGCATGTGGGCTTATGTTGGAGGTGTAAATTTGATATGAATACACTCAGGGTAGTGTGTTATAACTGCTAGCATGTTGTTCTTGGCATGTTGTATGTCTTACATGTTAGATTTAAGGGTATGATTATCGGTGTTGGGGAATTCTGGAAAAATCTGGGTTGAATATGATCGACCGATCGATCGGTGAAGAACACCGATCGATCGGCAAAAGCCGTAGCTTTTTTCCTTAATTCAAACAGTTCACCGATCGATCGGTGATGAGGGTCGATCGATCGGTAGTGCCTTTTTTTCAAAAATGTAGAATTTGTTTTAAATTTGATATTGGATTGTAATGAGACATCTAATACTGTGTTGTACACTGGTGTAGAGCCTTCACAGACAGCTACACAGCGCAGGGGATAGAGTCCCACAACACACTACATTTTGGAAAGGTACGTAAGCGACGTACGGGCACCCCAACGGTAACATGTATTGTGTGTTTATTTATTTAACACAAGGCAAAGTAAGATATGCATAAGATAGTGCATGATGATATGATACATGTTGATATGCTTCGTTTTTGCATATATAAGTTGTGAAATATAAGAGGTGTATTTCACGTGTGAAATATAAGAGGTATATTTCACGAGTCAAGGTTATCCTAGTGAGGATTTAATGCTTACGCTAACGTCCATAAGAAGCGAGGAAGAATTCCGCTTACGTGGATTTCCATAGGAAGCGAAGAGGAATTCCGCTTACGTGGAAAAGTAAGAAGCATTGAATGCACTATTGATAAGTGACTCAGGATTGAAATAAGGATTTGAGAAGGAAGGATATGTCATGACATTTATTTATGAAACCATATGTTCATATAATGTTTTATTACGAGTTATGGTACAGGGACAACCAATGGGCGTTGTAAATGCTTGGAATACAGGAAGTGCTTTGTATTTATGATTTGTGCATTTACGCTTTACATTCATATTATGTTGAATATGAATTAGGATATGCTCATGTGTTTGGGGGTTGTCTTTGTAGGTGCTAAAGATGAGGAGAACCAAGGTCAGGGTTGATATGCTGAGCTGTAAGGAGTGCTACAGGATAGCATGTTTGGGATTTTTGTATAGCTTCTACATGTAGTAGAGTAAGACTATAGTGTAGTACCCTTTTGTAGGAATACGTGAAATTCCTTTTAAATTAAGGTACTGTAATCTCTTAAGCTCAGGGTAATCAACACGACTTACTACTCTGATTTATACATATGAATGTTTAGTTCTCTTAATTGCACCTAAGATTATGAATGAGATAGCGGGGTCTCACATTTAGTGGTATCAGAGCAGTGGTTGGATAACCAGGGAAGAGTGAAGGGTAGCCTTTAGAAACAAGTTGGCTAGGCATTCATTTGGGCATGCTTATGCATGTGATGCATATGGTTGTATAAGTGTTATACTAACATGCTTTGAATATGATACTCTTGTTATCTAACGGCTTATACTATGAACTGCTTTTGGTATTGTTGTTAACTCTTGTGTTACAGCATGGCTGAGATTAACCTGGAGAACCCCAATGAGGAGGTAGGGGATATGGACAGTAGGAATGCCAGTATCGCTCAGCTGGATCCTTTACCACCACCTGCTGTAGGCGTGGAGCCCAGTGAGCAGATGTTACTGCCAGGGGAGCTCAGTTTGAAGCAGTTTCTGAGTTTCCATCCGCCCATGTTTGAGGGGATTGAGTCTGGTGAAGTAGCCGAGGAGTGGTTGGAGCGTATAGAGCAAATACTTGTGACTGCACCCTGTGCACGCACGGCATGGCTAAGGTTAGCCTAGTTTCAGATGGCTAAGAAGCCTGCTATGTGGTGGAAGACCACCGTGATGGAGCTGAGAGCTCAAGGTATGGCAGTTGACTGGACTGTATTCTGGACCCGGTTCCTTAACCGGTATTTCTCTGCAGCTGCCAGACAATTAAAGGAAGACGAGTTTAACGCTTTAAAGCAGGGTAGCATGTCAGTGTCAGACTACGCTATGCAGTATTCCTCACTGCTGAGGTATGTACCTCATATCGCTGTGAGCAGCCATGCAAAGATGAGGAACTTTCTGAAAGGATTGAGGCCAGAGCTATTTGATAGGGTTATCTCCAATAACCTCAGCTCATTTGATGACGCCCTGACACGGGCACAGTTGGCGGAGATTGCGGTAGGCGCGTATAAGGATGATGTACCCCCTTCAGTACCACCACCTAGACCTGTTGCTGATAGTTTGAGGCCACGAGGGGATCAGTTCAAGGATCGTGGGGCCTCATCATCTTCCAGATTAGGTGGGAAGAAGTCTCAGGGGCAGAAGCAGAACAATCGGGGACCCACTCAGGGAAGTAAGGCAGGGGAAACACGTGTAATAACTGTGGAGGATGGCATTTGTTACGTGACTGTCAGGGTTGCTATGTCTGTGGCAAGATGGACCACATGGCTCGAGGTTGCCCCAATCGGGCAGGTCAGACAGACTCTGGGCCGAATAGGCCAAGGTTTGATGCTGGGAGGGCACCACAGAGACAGCAGTTTGCACCACGACCACAGGGAGGTCAGACGGCAGGACCGCCGCAGGGACAGGTGTATGCACTGACTAGGGAGCAGGCTGAGGCAGCCCCGGAGGAGGTCATTGGTGGTACGTGCCATTTATTTACGTACCCGGCACTTATATTGATAGATACAGGTGCTTCCCATCCTTTGTATCTACTGCTTTTGTGGAGAGACACCACTTGTGCTCGTCTCTGTTAACCACGCCTCTCATGGTCTCGACACCCACGGGGAAACATGTGATTGCAGACCGACTGTTATCTGATTGCCTCATTTATTTTGAGGGCAATGATCTGAGGGCCGATCTGATTCAGTTAGAGATGGCAGACTTTGACTGTATTATCGGCATTGATGTGTTGAGCAGATACCGAGCTATGGTAGATTGCCAAAAGAGGATTGTTCGTTTTCTATCTGATCAGGGGTTCCATTGGACTTTTTATGGGGACGACTCTCGTCCAAAGATTCTGGTAATATCAACGGTTAAGATGGCGCGATTATTGGAGCGCGGCCAAACAGGTTACATCATTTATGCCGTGGATGTATCTGAGGAAAAGGAAGTGAGAGCCGAAGACATACCGGTTGTGGCAGAGTTCTTTGATGTGTTCCCAGATGAGATTCCGGGGTTTCCGCCTGTCAGGGATGTTGAGTTTGCCATTGAGCTACTGCCGGGGACTCCTGCTATTTCCCGTGCCCCATACAGGATGGCACCGGCAGAGCTGAGAGAGCTGAAGGTACAGTTACAGGAGCTCCTCGACAAGGGATACATCCGTCCCAGTGTATCGCCTTGGGGTGCACCAGTCTTGTTTGTGAAAAAGAAGGATGGTTCAATGCGTCTGTGCATTGACTATAGGCAACTGAACAAGGCTACAGTGAAGAACAGATATCCACTTCCGAGGATTGATGATCTGTTCGACCAGCTTCAGGGTACAGAGGTGTACTCCAAGATAGACTTGAGGTCAGGCTATCACCAGGTACGGGTTAGAGCTGGTGATGTCCAAAAGACGGCTTTTAGAACTCGGTATGGGCACTATGAGTTCTTGGTGATGCCTTTCGGTGTGACAAATGCACCTGCAGTCTTTATGAGCCTGATGAACAGAGTATTTCAGGAGTACCTTGACCAGTTTGTGATCGTATTCATTGATGACATCCTGGTCTATTCAAGGAGTGAGGAGGATCATGCCGATCATCTGAGGATAGTGCTCCAGATCCTCAGGGATCATCAGTTGTACGCCAAACTCAGCAAGTGTGAGTTTTGGCTGAGCAGTGTTGCATTCTTGGGCCATATTATATCACGAGAGGGGATATCAGTAGACCCGAGGAAGATAGAGGCAGTTATGGATTGGTCTGCCCCTACTTCAGTCAGTGAGATTCGGAGTTTCCTTGGTTTGGCTGGCTATTACCGACGTTTCGTCGAGGGTTTCTCAAAGATCGCCAAGCCGCTTACACAGCTGACTCAGAAGGGAGTCTCATTTTGTTGGTCAGAGGCTTGTGATCAGAGTTTCAGGGAATTGAAGCACAGACTGACTACTGCACCAGTTCTAGTGATTCCCAGGGAGAACAAAGGATTTGTTCTTTATACCGACGCATCGCTACAGGGCTTAGGGTGCGTACTGATGCAGGACAGACATGTAGTGGCTTACGCTTCGAGACAGTTGAAGCCACACGAGACGAGGTATCCAGTCCATGATCTGGAGTTGGCAGCTATAGTGTTCGCCTTGAAGATATGGCGACACTACTTATACGGTACCTCATTTACCATCTTCACTGATCACAAGAGCCTGAAGTTCTTGTTTACACAGGCTGAGCTGAACATGAGGCAGAGGAGATGGATGGACCTGCTGAAGGATTATGATTGTGAAATCCTATACCATCCCGGGAAAGCAAATCTGACAGCCGACGCTTTGAGTCGGAAGGTGAGGAGCACAACAGAGGATGCCATGTGTCTATCAGCTATGTTGGGCTCCTACTGCCATTTGGGTTTTGATTATGATGTGTCTGCTTCACCAGTACAGGTTTTGACCTTGCTAGCCGAGCCTATTATTTATGATCACATCAGGAAGGCTCAGGGGACCGATGCAGAGGTTCAGAGATGGATGTTAGTGGTCCATTCAGGTCAGCCATCGAGATTCAGAGTGGCTGAGGACGGTTCTCTGAGACATGGCGACAGATGGGTGGTTCCAGATACACCCGAGTTGCGCCAGGGTTTATTACAGCGGGCTCACTGTAGCAGGATGAGTATCCACCCAGGCGGGAAGAAGATGTATAAGGATTTATACAGCCAGTTCTGGTGGAGGCGAATGAAACGGGATGTTACTTTGTTCGTCAAGCGCTGTTTGATTTGTCAATAGGTAAAGGCCGAGAGACAGAGGCCTGGAGGTGAACCAAAGAGTTTGGAGATACCCGAGTGGAAGTGGCAGCACGTGTCTATGGATTTCGTGACCCACTTACCGAGGACTGTGTCGGGTTTTGATGCCATCTGGGTAGTCGTGGACAGATTGACTAAAGTGGCTCATTTCATTCCCTACTGTATGACATATACGCACTTGAGGATGGCACAGTTATATGTCAGAGATGTGGTGAGACTGCATGGGATCCCTGTTTCGATTGTGTCCGATCGAGATCCGCGGTTCACATCTCACTTCTGGGAGGGTCTGCAGACAGCTCTAGGTACAGAGTTGAGGCTGAGCACAGCCTATCACCCTCAGACGGATGGACAAACTGAGCGTACGATACAGACGCTCGAGGATATGTTGAGAGCTTGTGTGCTAGAGTTCAACACTTCATGGCAGGACTCGATAGCCTTGGTGGAGTTCTCTTACAACAACATGTACCTGGCAAGTATACAGATGGCTCCTTTCGAGGCCCTCTATGGTAGGCGTTGTAGGTCACCCTTGTGTTGGGATGACATGGATCGTAAGTCGGTTGGAGGACCAGAGTTGGTTCAGGAAATGGAAGAGAAAGTTAAGGTTATCAAAGGAAAGATGAAGGCAGCTCAGGACAGGCAGGCAGCATATGCCAATCAACGGCGTAGACCGTTGGAGTTTCAGTTAGGCGACAGAGTTTTTCTGAAGATCTCGCCTTTCAGAGGCGTAGTACGGTTTGGGATGCGAGGAAAGTTATCCCCGAGGTATGTAGGGCCGTATGAGATCTTACAGCGTGTGGGTACGCTGGCGTACCGTTTGGCTTTACCGCCTTCTATGTCTGGTATACACGATGTATTTCATGTGTCTATGCTAAGGAAGTATGAGCCGGATCCTTCACATGTGTTGCAGCCTTCAGAGGTTCAGATAGAGTCCGATGTTTCTTATGTGGAGCGGCCAATCAGGATTTTGGATAGGGCAGACCGCAGGCTTCGGAACAAAGTTATTCCTATGATTAAGGTTCAGTGGGATCGTAGGGGTGCCGAGGAGGCTACGTGGGAGACAGAGCGACACATGGTGCAGCATTACCCAGAGCTGTTTCTGGTATGCGTTTATTTATTGCTTTACTTCATGTAGGTGAGCATGTTTGATTTCGGGGACGAAATCTTATAAGTAGGGGAGTATTGTGATATCCCCGAAATGATTATATGATTTTAATCATTTAATTTTAATTATGATGATTTGGGTGTTAATTCATGGCATTGAATTAATATTATTGGGGAGATTCATTTCAGGGTGCATATGATATATGTTGTGTTTTTGGGGTTGAGGCATGTTTATTTGGGGTGTGTGTTGTTTGTTTTGGTAAAGCATGTTAGTGGGAATTGAAGTATTTTATTGAGAAAATACTATAAATATCATGTGAGGATATTTTAATGCATCGTGTTAAATACCAGGACCAAAACATAACACATCAAACCACCCAACTCCCAACCCCCCCCCCCCCCCCCAACCCATGCCAATCACACTGTGCACAGGCTGACTTCCCACCCCACTTGGCTCAATCATTTGACCACTCTCAGCCATCCCAATTCTCGGCCCTTCTCTCCCATTTCTTCACCAGCACTTGCTAAGCAAAGTTCTGAGGAGCTTTCCCTTTTTCATCGCCTGGAAGTCCTTCAAAAATCGGAGCAAAGTAGGGTGAGAAACCATGCTCTGTTTTTGTTTTAAACTTGTTTAAGTACATGATTTTAGGTGGCGTGAAAATGGCATGTTAGCTTAGGTTTCTTAAAACCTTCGATTTAAATGCTTACATGGTGTTAGTATGTAACTCTCAGTGTTTTTCCTTATGAGTATTACATGTTTTATGTGGAGGAAATAAGCATGTGAAGTAGGGTGTTCGGAAATCTGGGTAGGGGTATGCCCTGTTTTTCTGGAAAATGTGGACTGGGAGTGATTTTGAGGAGGTGATATTATGCATGTTAGATGGGTTTTAGGGTGAACCTTCGATTTGAGTACATGCATGGTAGTTTGTAAAGCCCAGGACATTTCATGTTTGAGCATGTTTTATGAGGTATGTGATAGTTTTTATAGCATGAAATGAAGTACTCAAAAATCTGGAAATGTAATATGTTGCCCTGTTTCCGGAAATGTTGATCCAGTACTTGTGTAAATGGTCGACGTTTATGCATGTGGGCTTACGTTTGAGGTGTAAATTTGATATGAATACACTCAGGGTAGTGTGTTATAACTGCTAGCATGTTGTTCTTGGCATGTTGTATGTCTTACATGTTAGATTTAAGGGTATGATTATCGGTGTTAGGGAATTCTGGAAAAATCTGGGTTGAATATGATCGACCGATCGATCGGTGAAGAACACCGATCGATCGGCAAAAGCCGTAGCTTTTTTCCTTAATTCAAACAGTTCACCCATCGATCGGTGATGAGGGCCGATCGATCGGTAGTGCCTTTTTTTCAAAAATGTAGAATTTGTTTTAAATTTGATATTGGATTGTAATGAGACATCTAATATTGTGTTGTACACTGGTGTAGAGCCTTCACAGACAGCTACACAGCGCAGGGGATAGAGTCCCACAACACACTACATTTTGGAAAGGTACGTAAGCGACGTACGGGCACCCCAACGGTAACATGTATTGTGTGTTTATTTATTTAACACAAGGCAAAGTAAGATATGCATAAGATAGTGCATGATGATATGATACATGTTGATATGCTTCGTTTTTGCATATATAAGTTGTGAAATATAAGAGGTGTATTTCACGTGTGAAATATAAGAGGTATATTTCACGAGTCAAGGTTATCCTAGTGAGGATTTAATGCTTACGCTAACGTCCATAAGAAGCGAGGAAGAATTCCGCTTACGTGGATTTCCATAGGAAGCGAAGAGGAATTCCGCTTACGTGGAAAAGTAAGAAGCATTGAATGCACTATTGATAAGTGACTCAGGATTGAAATAAGGATTTGAGAAGGAAGGATATGTCATGACATTTATTTATGAAACCATATGTTCATATAATGTTTTATTATGAGTTATGGTACAGGGACAACCAATGGGCGTTGTAAATGCTTGGAATACAGGAAGTGCTTTGTATTTATGATTTGTGCATTTACGCTTTACATTCATATTATGTTGAATATGAATTAGGATATGCTCATGTGTTTGGGGGTTGTCTTTGTAGGTGCTAAAGATGAGGAGAACCAAGGTCAGGGTTGATATGCTGAGCTGTAAGGAGTGCTACAGGATAGCATGTTAGGGATTTTTGTATAGCTTCTACATGTAGTAGAGTAAGACTATAGTGTAGTACCCTTTTGTAGGAATACGTGAAATTCCTTTTAAATTCAGGTACTGTAATCTCTTAAGCTCAAGTTAATCAACACGACTTACTACTCTGATTTATACATATGAATGTTTAGTTCTCTTAATTGCACCTAAGATTATGATTGAGATAACGGGGTCTCACACTTTGGTACTTCATTTAATGATTTAATCATATTTGATTATGGAATTGGTATGGCAGGAATGGTTTTAGTTAATCAATGTGGTGATTAACTGGCCTTGGGAATTTGATGGTTTTTGTTATTTTGAGAACAGGTACAGTACGGGAAATCCTACGTGGTAACGATACTATACAGGAAGTATCCTTTACATTACAGTTTTATATTCTGTAAATTACGTACTGTGATTATTGGAATATTGGTATTGGTATGCTCACCCCGTGTGGGGGCTGTCTCTGTTGGGGCAGGTGGTATAGGTGCAGCAATAGCTTTGGAGTTGAGCCCGAGCTGTTGATTTTAGGTACTTCCACTATTGAAGTATCCTAGCTGGTTGAATAATTATAACGGTAGATCCAAAGTTGAGATCGAACTATGCATGGGAGGTGCTTTCAGGATCGAAGTACCGGTAACGGTATTGGGTAGAGTATCTTATACATTAGATACATGTTTATCCATTGGGTGCTCTCATGTGAGTACATTTTTACGTATATATGGAATGTATAAATGGGCATGGTTTTTCTCTCTTCATTTATTGTCTTCGTGCAATTAAATATGGAATTGCTAAATAACCTGAGAGCATGTTAGTGTATTATGTGGGTGCATTGAATGATATGGGGTTCTAATGCAAGAAATTTTATAGATGGTATATGATGTTATACTTGCATATGGTTATCTTCCCCATGATTCTATGATTGTATGCACTAATGGCATGGATTAATACACTAATAAAGGGATAAGGGCATGGGGTCCTTACACAAATAGACCGAAGAGGTGCTTGAAGAAGTTACCCTTAGGTTGACCATTTAGATTTTCTCATTGGCTTGAGAAAATCAGCAGTTCGGGCTATAACCATGTCACGTTTATTTTATGTTGATGTATGTTTATCATTTGATATTTAATATTGATGGATGATATATATATATAGATATGTGTGTGTGTGTGTGTGTGTGTGTACATGACATATATCAGTATTAATAAAATTGTGAGATCTTTAAAATCCCTCTAATAATATTAAGTCAAGTTAGATGCCTTCCAATTAAAAGTACTCGTCAAGACTTCGATTGAATATGTGTAGGTTTGCCAAAGAAAAGTACCGTGACAATCTTAGTAAGACGCGATAGGATAAAAGTGATATCCGTGTGACTTTAAATTGGATTCGACTTAACTAGCGTTATCTCAATAGGATTGGGAACCTAGAGGAATGAGGTTGGGTAATAATTCATTAGATGAATTAGAACACAGTGTTGTTCGTCCAACCATCCAAGAGTTACATGTGATGTAATTGACAAAGTGTAGTCTACCTAAATAACCGAGTCTTGGGTGATTAGCCAAAGCTAACTCAAGGTTAGGTGAAATATGGATCTTGGCCCACTAATAGTTTTGAGGGTTGATGATTTTAACTAAATAGTGGGATTTTCATTTAAATAAGACCTTATTAAATGATTAAAATCATAAAACTTGGTTTGCATATTTATATTGTATATATCCATGGCATCTAAAAACGTTACTAGTATACTATCATTGCGATTGGTCCTTGAGAAGGACAAATTGAATGGGACAAATTTCCTAGACTGGTATAGGAATCTGAGGATTGTCCTCAAACAAGAGAAAAAGCAATATGTCCTAGAGGAACCCTTCATGCTACGGCCATAAGGGCTGATAGGGATGCTTACAAGAAGCATCAGAATGATGCTCTCGATGTTGACTACTTAATGCTTGCAACCATGAACTCTGAGCTTCAAAAGCAACATGAGGAAATGGACGCGTTCAATATGATTGAACATCTGAAGCAACTTTACCAACAACAAGCTAAAAAATAGAGGTATGACGTCTCTAAAGCGTTATTTCAGTGCAGAATGGTAGAAGGAAGCCTTGTTGGAACTCATGTACTCAAAATGATTGGATACATAGAGAATCTTGAGAAACTGGGTTTTCCGTTGGACCAAGAGTTGGCCATTGACGTGACATTGCAATCGTTGCCTGATAGCTATAGTCAATTTGTTCTGAATTACAATATGATTGAAATTGAGAAGACTCTACCACAGTTGCTTGGTATGTTGAGAACTTACGAGGCAAACATAAAGAAGTATAAGCCCACAAATGTTCTTATTATGAATAAGGGTAATGGAATGGCTAAAGCAAAGGGCTTTAGAAAAGACAAGAAAGTCTCTGTCAAATCTAAGCCTCATGCTACCGCATTTAAGCCTAAGGAAGAGTGGCTAAGGAAGGAAATTGCTTCCATTGCCGTGAGACCAGACATTGGAAGAGAAACTGCAAGTTATACCTGGAAGGTCTTAAGAAGACGAAGGAAAGTGTGACTTCTACTTCAGGTATTTTTTTATAGAAGTCAATCTATATACTTCTTCATCATGGGTATTAGATACTGGATGTGGTTCTCACATTTGTGTTAATGTGTAGGAACTCAAAAGGAGTAGAATGTTGGCGAAAGACGAAGTTGACCTAAGAGTGGGAAATGGAGCAAGAGTTGTTGCATTAGCTATAGGAGATTATTCATTAACTTTGCCTTCTGGTTTAATTTTAGATTTACAAGACTGTTATTTTGTGTCATCAATTACTAGAAACATCATTTCAATTTCTTGTTTAGACAATATGGATTTTTCATTTGTTATAAAGGACAAATGTTGCTCCATTATTTGAATGAGATGTTTTATGCTAGTGCACAACTGATTAATGGTCTCTATGTTCTAAATCTTGATATGCTTGTCTGTAACATAAATACTAAGAGGATTAAGACTAATGATTCTAATCCAACTTATTTCTGGCATTGTCGCTTGGGCAATATAAACAAGAATCTCATTTCAAAACTTCATAAGGATAGAGATTCATTTGATTTTGACTCATATGAAACATGTGAATCTTGTTTAATGGCCAAGAGGACTAAAGCCCCTTTCAAGGGACATGTTGAAAGGGAAAATGTTTATTGAGTCTCATACATAGTGATGTATATGGCCCAATAAGCACTCAAGCTAGATTTGGTTTTCAATACTTCGTTACATTTACTGATGGCTTCAGTAGATATGAGTATGTGTACCTAATGAAACATGTGATGCCCGGGGATTAATGGTGTTAATCCCAGAGTGGTAATGGTCCTTAATGGATTTTAATTGTGGCGATTATGAATTAATTGCAGTATTGGGACTCCCGGAGATTTTAAACCCGGTATTTGGAGTCATTGGATCCAAGGGATGAGATTGTATTATCGTCGTGGTGATAACCTTGGAATTTGGTCTTTGGTGGGATTTGGAGTCCGGAGTCTTTGTGTTGGGATATGCCCTAAGACAAGTCATTAGATGATTGTTTAAGACATACAATGTTTATGGATTTATGAATGGCAATTCATTATTATATATTATTCTTTTAACTGTGCATTGTGAATTAATATATATGTTAATGTCCTTAGAATAATATTGTATTATTCTTAAAGATGTCCCTAGTCAAGTATTATCATGAATAGGGATAATGATAATACGTAGAGACTAGTATATGTTGATCGATGAATTGTTCATTGATATGAGATATCAAATCAACATATGGGTACATGTTAGAGAACGATGTACTGGACAGACCCACCATGAGAATGCAACATGGATAGTTATATGATAGTCATATGCAATTCTCATAGTGATAATAATGTATACAATCCTTACGACTTGTGATCATCAGAGATCCCAACATAAGGAGTTATGTATCTTGATATCGTCAAACGTTACCCGTAACAGGGTATACTATAAAGGCGACTATTGGATACACTACGAATTATGTAGAGGGATGTTGACTGATCGAGATAGGATTTGTCCCTCCTATATAACAGGAGATGTGTTTGGCCCTTGATCAAGTGAGAACTAAAATGCATGGCCATGCTCGAATGAGTCGATATGAGATATCGAGCTTATTCGTTTATTCTAGTTCTACTTGGGGATCAAGAAATAAAGATTGGATATACGAGTATGACTATTCCATGACTCGTGTTCAATCTAAACACAAAGGACAAAGGGATTAAGTTACATGGTTAATATTATCACAAGTTCTAAAGGTTATGTCGAGTCATTGACATTCTCGTAATTTGGGTAGCATCGATGTGTTGCTAGATACCGCTCAATGCTTGCGACATAAAATGAGATTTTATGTCACTGCCAACATTACGAGATCCTATCGGGTCGCACAAAAAGATTAAATCGAGAAGGGAAATTAAATTCATGGGATGAATTAAATAATTAAGAGGAGTCTTAATTAATAATCATAAGGATTAATTAAATCATGGGCTTAAGCCCATGAAGCTTTAAGAAAGCCTTTAATTAATTATATAAAAGTGATTACAAGGTGTTTAATTGGAAGACACAATTCATAACATAAAACCTAGCACACAAGAATCACTCTCGGCCGCCACCACCATCTTGAGCTCTCGGCCACCAATAGCCGTGTGGTTCTAGAGTGAGTTTGTGCCAATTTGATTGTGAATCAAAGTGTGGTTTTTGGTTCCGGTTTAATATCTTGTCTAGCAACTTGATATTAAACTATCCCTTCACTCGATTTGATCGTGTGGATACCGTTGAGGCAAAACCAATCGAGTTTTGCTTAGTGACTCGGAGAAGGCGTAGGACGTGGTGCAGCTCCGTGGATTCGGCTTCAAACACGCTACAAGGGTAAGACACTTGTAATTCTCTAATCCGATATGAATCCCTATGTATAGATCGCTGGTTTGTAATCCCAAAATTTTATTCCGCTGCGTTGTATGCTCATGGGGTTACTTACAGTGGTATCAGAGCCGTGTACGTGTACAAGGCTCATATCGGATTTTATGTGGTTAAATAGTTTAATCATGTTAGAATTTATATTGCATGCTATTTAAAACTGTATTTTCATATATGATATGGAAAAATCGATTTTGTGAAAATCATCGTATGATAATATATATGATATAATTGACCGATCATGATAATTCGTGATCAAAAACCGGAACATTGGCTCGTGTAGGCTCACGGCCGACGCCACCTAGGTGCTAGGGTTTCGAACCCTAGTCACCATGGCTCGGCCGCCGCATCAAATAGGCTAGGGTTTTGAACCCTAGTCAAATAAGCCTCTCGGCCGCCGCTTGAGAGCTAGGGTTCGGACCCTGGCTCGAGCATGGGTCAAGCCGTCGCACTATCTAGGGTTTTGAACTCTATTGGCTCGATAAAGTATTGAGAAGGTGCAAGTTGGCTCGATAGAATCAACATGGTGCAAGGCGGCTAGGGTTTGGAACCCTAGCAGCGCCGCACCCAAGCCGCCGCATGGACCATGGCTCGGCCATGGGCTAGGGTTTCGAACCCTAGGCCCACTATTGGTCCAGCCGTGGGTTTTGGTTCGAACCATGGTGGTTCGTGTTTTAGTCGCTTTAGTTCGTGGCATGTGATGTCCCGAGCGTACGATAATTTTTCAAAAATTATTTTACAGTTTTAATTAGAATTAAATTTAAATTGTTTAGAATTTAATTAATTAAATGTTAATGCATGCTTTATGTGTTGTTTGAGCATGGTGCGTGGTTATAGCCCTTTGACCTATTAGATAGGATTTGTGAATGATTGTAATTTATAATACGACCTGCGAGTCGTGCCTTTCTCTATTTTTATTCTAAATGTAATCCCTCCCCTATGTTCCCCTCGAATGTGAATCGAGGAATTCTATATCTTGTAAATAGTATAGTTTATTTTATTGATGGTGATCAATGAAGATGGAGCATCGTGCCGGGATGAGGAGGCCATTCACAAATTGGAGCCAAAGGAAGGAGCTTATGAAGTTACCTTAGGTTGACTCATAGGAGTTTCTCATTGGCTTGAGAAACTCATTAGTAGGGGCTATAACCATGTCACGTTTTAATTATGTATGTTGATGCATGATTTATCTTATGTTTTAGTTTGATAATAGTATTACACATATATGTAGATATGTATACAACTATATGTAGTGGACATATTTTAAATTATCAAATTAATCATGAGATCAATAAATCCCTCTAAAATATTAAGTTTTAGATGCCTTCCAAATAAAAGTACTCGTCAATAACTTCGATTGTACATGTGTGGGTTTGCCAAAGCAAAGCACCGTGGCAATCTTAGTAAGGCGCGAAAGGATAAAAGTGATATCCGTTATACTTTAATTGGGTACGACTTAACTAGGTTATCTCAATAGGATTGGGAACCTAGAGGCATGGGTTGGATCATAATTCATTTGATGAATTGAACAAAGTGTTGTTCGTCCAACTATCCAAGAATTATATGTGATGTAATTGACAAAGTGTTGTCTACCTAAATAACCGAGTCTTGGGCGATTAGCCAAAGCTAACTCAAGATTAGGCGAAATATGGATCTTGGCCCACTAAAAATTTCGAGGGTTGATATTTTTCAAACAAAATAGTGGGAGTATCATTTAATATAAGACCATGTTAAATGATTTAAATCATAAACTTATTTTGCATATTTATATTGTAGATATCCATGGCAACTAACAACGTTACTAGCACTTTATCACTGCGATCGGTCCTTGAGAAGGACAAATTAAATGGGACGAATTTCCTAGACTGGCATAGGAACTTGAGGATAGTCCTCAAACAAGAAAAGAAACAATATGTCCTAGAGGAACCCTTGCTCGCTGAGGAACCTCCCCTAACAGCTACAAGAGCTGAAAAAGATGCTTACAAGAAGCATCAGAGTGACGCACTTGATGTTGGGTGCCTCATGCTTGCCACTATGAACTCTGAGCTTCAGAAGCAACATGAGGAAATGGAGGCGTTCGATATGATCGAACACTTAAAGCAGTTGTACCAACAGCAAGCTAGACAAGAGAGGTATGACGTCTCTAAAGCGTTATTCCAGTGCAGGATGGTAGAAGGAAGCTTAGTTGGAACTCATGTGCTCAAGATGATTGGGTACATTGAGAATCTGGACAAGCTAGGTTTTCCATTGGACCAAGAGTTGGCCACCGATGTAATCTTGCAATCGTTGCCGGAGAGCTTCAGTCAATTTGTAGTAAATTACAATATGACTGATATGGAAAAAACTCTGCCCCAGTTGCTTGGTATGTTGAGAACATATGAAGCAAACACTAAGAAGACTAAGGCCACAAATGTCCTTATTGTGAATAAAGGCAAAGGAAGGGCCAAAGCTAAAGGCAACAAGAAAGCAAAGAAAGTCTTTGCTAAATCTAAGCCAAAGTCTTCTGCACTGAAGCCAAAGGGAGGGATAGCAAAAGAAGGGAACTGTTTCCATTGCGGTGAGACCGGCCATTGGAAAAGAAACTGCAAAGTATATCTGGAGGATCTAAGAAAGGAAGTGTGACTTCCGCTTCAGGTATTTTTGTTATAGAAGTCAATTTATCTACTTCTTCATCATGGGTATTAGATACTGGATGTGGATCTCACATTTGTGTAAATGTGCAGGATCTCAAAAGGAGTAGGACATTGGCAAAAGGTGAAGTTGATCTCCGAGTTGGAAATGGAGCAAGAGTTGCTGCATTAGCTATAGGAGATTATCATTTAGCTTTACCTTCTGGTTTATCGTTGATTTTAAAAGACTGTTATTTTGTGCCTTCAATTACTAAAAACATTATTTCTATTTCTTGTTTAGACAAGTATGGTTTTTCATTTATAATAAAGGACAATTGTTGTTCTATTTATTTAAATGATATGTTTTATGCTAGTGCACAAATGGTGAATGGTCTTTATGTATTAAATCTTGATATGCCTATCTATAACATAAATACTAAAAGGATTAAAAATAATGATTGTAATCCGACTTATCTCTGGCACTGTCGCTTGGGCCACATAAACGAGAACCGCATATCTAAACTTCATAAGGATGGAGTATTAGATTCATTTGATTTTGAATCATATGAAACATGCGAATCTTGTTTAATGGGCAAGATGACTAAAGCCCCTTTCAAGGGACATGTTGAAAGGGCAAATGTTTTATTGGGACTAATACATAGTGATGTATGTGGACCAATAAGTACACAAGCTAGAGGTGGTTTTCAATACTTCGTTACATTTACTGATGACCTCAG
Source organism: Haberlea rhodopensis (assembly GCA_907163345.1). Taxonomy (NCBI): domain Eukaryota; kingdom Viridiplantae; phylum Streptophyta; class Magnoliopsida; order Lamiales; family Gesneriaceae; genus Haberlea; species Haberlea rhodopensis. The sequence continues at coordinate 408,339 of CAJQUN010000449.1, forward strand.
TAGATATGGGTATGTGTACCTAATGAAACATAAGCATGAAACCTTTGAAAAGTTCAAAGATTTCAAGAATGAAGTACAAAACCAACTTGGCAAAAGTATCAAAATCCTTCGATCAGATCGAGGAGGAGAATACTTAAGCCAAGAGTTTCATGACTATCTAAAGGAGTGTGAGATAGTCCCACAACTCACTCCTCCGTATACTCCACAATGGAATGGTGTATCCGAGAGGAGAAATCGAACCTTGTTAGACATGGTTAGATCAATGATGAGTCATGCAGATCTTCCGATATCATTTTGGGGACACGCTCTAGAAACAGCAATTTTCTTACTGAACCGTGTTCCATCTAAATCAGTGGAAAAGACACCATATGAGATATGGACTGGGAAGCGTCCTAGTATGTCTTTTATGAAGATTTGGGGTTGTGAGGCTGTAAGGACCCCCGTGCCCTTAACCCGTAATTAGTGCATTAAGCCATACCATGAGTGCATATAATCATACCATCAGAGGAAAAACCCTATGCAAGTGCAACACCGTATGCTACCCAGAAAATTTCTTGCATTCAATTCCCAATATTCAAATTTCCCCTACCATTATTATTCACATAACATGCACCCACATAATACACTAATATGCTCTTAGTTCATTTAGCAATTTCCATAATTAATTGCATGCGACCATAATGAACAGAAAGAGGCCATAGCCCATTTATACATCCCATATACACGTAAGGTGTACTCAATGAATAAACGTGTATTTGATGCATAAAACACTATACCGGATACCGCTACTGGTACTTCTATCCTGGAAGCACCTTCCAAGCACAACTCGATCTCAACACTGGATCTGAGCGTCCATCCAGCCAGCTCTGGTACCTCGATCCTGGAAGTACCTCTAACCAAAAGCCCGAGCTCGACTCCAAAGCCGCTACACCTGTGTTACCTGCCCCAACAGAGACAGCCCCCACACGGGGTGAGCATACCAATACCACCAATCACAAAATAATAATATTGCAATTCATAATTTACAGAATGTAAATGCCATAATTTAAATGATACTCCCTGGATGACAATACCCTCATCCGGGATCCCCCTGTATTGTCCCTGTTCTCAAAATAACCAAACTCATCAAATTCCCAAAGTCAGTTAATCGTCACATAGATTAACTAATACCGTTCTGTTATACCAGTTCCATAATCAAAGGGATAAGAACATAATGGAAAAGACTATAGATATCGCATATATCTAACCAACAATTCCATGTTCTTATTTCATTGCTCGCTCCACAATAGCGGCATACTAAACCTCGCGCACGCTCAACAATAGCGGCGTCATAACCGATGGTCGCCCAATGGCGACCGCATCCCGAATCATTGCTCGCTCGAAGGCGGCACTGTATGATTCCCAATATATATATATATATATATCCATTGAAGGCAAAGACCGTTTACCATGCATATCATTATCCATTTGAAGTAAATATAGTGCACCATGCATCTCAATATTTATCCAATGTAATTACTACATGCCAGACCACATGCCAGATATTGTAATGTCCATATAATACAATTACCATACACCATGTATTCCAATGCCCATTTAATACCATTATCACAAACCATGCATATTACAGTTGCAATACTATAATAGGCTATGCTCGTACGTCCCACGTACCTTAATTTCCGAAGTCCGAGCCAAACCTTGCTCGAGTTCCATGCCCCGAAGAACGATGTGCTAACACGATAAATAATTCACAATTAATTACGAACATGCAACCCATGCTCAAGCACACCCATAACCCTCAACATATTGTCAACCCACGACAATTTACCATTTACAAGACCCGGGGCAGGGCATATACAGGGAGGGGAAACGAATGAGACAATATCAAAAATTGCTCAAGAACCACTCCTAAAATTCGAACCCCAACAACACAAATCAAATCCAAAAATCACCATAATTCATCTAACACATGAATTAATCAATTAACAACAACAATAATCGCCCCACAAGCGAAACCCCCAAAATTCGAATTTAAAGCCCTAAATTCGAATCCAATTCTTCAATTTCGAACACAATAAGCATCATAATGCATCTAAAACATAAATTAATCAATTACCAACAAGAATCAACATCCTCAAGCCAAAGCCCCAAATTTTCGAACATAAACCCCCTAAAATCAAACATAACTCCACGCACACAGCATACAAAATCGAACCATTAAGCAACAAATTTTTCGAACCAAGAAAGTGTGAAATAATCGACCCAAACCAAGCACCAAAACGCCCCAAAAACACCTGAAAGAAAGCCCCAAAATCGTACCAAAAATCGAGCCCCAAATCGAAGAAATTCCAGTTTCGAACCCTAGCGTTTCCAGCAGAAATTCGAGCTCAAATCGCGACCAAACTTCAAATTGTTGGTATGGATAGGACCGCCTGGAAGAGACGAACGCGGCGGCGGGTCGGACGCGCCGAACGGCGGCCGGACGGCGGCGGGCGCAAGCCTTTTACGCGCGGGGGTCAAAAGGGGATCGGGAATCGCGGCTACGGGGAGAGAGAAGGAGGGGGAAGAAAATGGTTCCGATAATTAAAATCCCGGGTTTAATTGGTATTTATAGCAAAATACCCCGAAATACTAATAGCCCCACAAATACATCATGATTCATTAAAAATCATCTGTTTTCAAAAACTCTCTCTCTAACTCAAAAACCCCCTACCGGTGCCCACACCAAGCACCCGAGATTCCGAGTCACACTAAAAACCCAACTCGCAGGTTTTCACCGGAATGAGAATACGATCTCAACCTCGGGATCCAACGATCCCAAATGCCCGATTTACCAACCTCGGGAACCTCGGGATCCAACGATCCCAAATGCCCGATTTACCAACCTCGGGAGATGCCAAACCGCAATTAATTCCTAATTGCCACAATTAAAAATCCATTAAGGATTAATACAACACCGGGATTACCACCATAATTCCCGGACATCACAATTATCCCCTATTAATAAAATTTCGTCCCCGAAATTGCACCGGTGTACTCCACGTAACACCAGGACTACACCAACAAAACAAAGCCAAGACCCTGATTTTGAACCACCTTAGAATCAAATTAACAACTGCGAGAATACCAGTCTCGCACCAAGCCCTAAAATAGCGCAACGCCAAAACCAATACAAGCCCGAAAGATAATAACATACCTCGACGTGAATCGTCCCAGAAGTCAGTCCACCAAGACTGTAACCCAACCAAATCACCATTGGTTCTGACATAGATAACATCCCGTGGTATACACCACCTGCCCACGATGCTTGACACGCATCGTCAAGATGGGGACCACGAGTATACAACAGTATACTCACAGAAAAACCAGATTCCGCTTCCCAGTCCATCTCCTCCAAAGGAGTAGTTGCACCACTTGCAACCCGGACCGGGTTACCCACGGTCACTGATCCACACAAAAATACATCACCGAGGATGTTTACACCGGTGTGTTCCAAAAATCATATCTTGGTCCCGACACACCATCAAGACTCCACAAGGTCTCGAGTTCCATAGGGAAACATGTAAGGTAACCAATTACATTCCTGCACAAGTGTCAACCATGACACTAAACAAATCCGAATCTCGGCCATCCCTCATTTATCCTTGGATCCAACAATCCTAAAATAGGAAGGCTATCGAATTATCCGACAAAAACCACCATGATTCCAAAACACGTCGATCCCTCCTCAGGGGAATCAACAACCCTCACGATCATTCATCAGAATGCATCGTGCCATCGAGATTACCGATCTCGAGGTTCCACAATCTCACACCGGAGATCCACTAAACCAAGTATACACACTCGGCGTTCCACAATGAACAAAATAATGTTGGCATTCGTATACACACACACGGCATACATGCCCATACACCCACACAACATGCATACGCAATGCAATAGACTCGGGTATCTCTGATCACACCCAAATCCCAAAACCAACTGTCAAACCCCGATTATTCTCGCCCCACGGAGAATGATGGTTGACAAACCAAAACCAAAGGGTGTGATTTCAACATCACCACCACACGAACCAAAATAACGAATCTCCCCAAAAGATTCAACCGGTAGGAATCACAATACCGCCTTCCTCTCAAGGAAGAAGTCATGAATCCATGATCCTCCAATCCTCGAACCACCGTTCGGAGAACCTGGGTATATTTATACCAAAACATATCCCGGAACCCAGGAATACACAATTGGTTAGAGTAGTGCATCAATACTACCATTACCCGATCCAAAATCCGTATACGCCATGTATACTCATCCCAACGACGCTCTGTACTAATACCATAGTACTCCACAATCGAGCATCTCCCGAAGACGTCTCCTCAAACGTCTCACCGAGGTAAGAAATCCATTACCCGGTCCAACACCAGTAATGCTTACCATGGCCGATTTACAATCAATCCACGACCGATGTAAGCTGTCTCTAAGACAGTACAATTCAAATCTCTCCAAGAGATAAAATCAATATAGTAGTGTCACCCCACTAACTATATCTCACAAACCATTGTGACTCCCATTGCATGCCATATGCAAGGATGCTCAACTAGAGCTAACAACGACTTGTTGACACTCACGTTGGTAATACCAACGAACTTGAGCTGTCCCAGTACAAGTCCCTCAAAACAATGACGTATAAACGTCCCCGTGAGGTATTCCCTACCTCAAATACCATGCCACATAGAGACTACAAGTGTCTACCATAACCCTCATCGTATCACCATACGATTCACCAAACTCGAATCCAACGAGCATTATAATAGCTAACACAAGCACACCAAGGTACTGCAACAATACCTGGCTAGTGATTCGCTGGTCCCATAGGCTCATACCAACCTATCAACGTGACACACGCTCCATCCCGGTATACCATACCGCATAAACCATTAGAGTTGTGGGTCATTGCCCAACATATCTCTAAAACACCAAAGCATACTGGACAACCCAGCGTCCATGCTCAATTATCAAGCAATCCTAATCCATTAGGACTTCTTCCACGCCCTTAGGGTGGGTGTAACCATGTTTACTCCTCATCACAATAACAAGCGAGTAGTTTCCTCAATGACTACTCTTACCACCATTCACTTGGCCTTAGCCATCCCAGCGAGCATACCCAAGGGTATCATTGCTCGTCAATAATATACCTCCATAATACGATGCGTACTCTCACCGGTACAATGCATCAATGATCCATCGAGCAAACCTGCTCGGCAAAAGGTCTCGTCGACCAATGACCCAGACTCTACTATGTGCTCACCATCGGCACTCAAACCATACAACCAAATACATAACACGAATGTATAACTCACCAAAACGACGCCAAGCGTCCATATAGATATCTAAATAACATCGTCAAACACATGACGGCACCTGTCGATACACGACATCCATAATCTCATCGTCAAACACATGACGGTAAATAATAATACACCATAATCACCATACTGATAACAAAAGTAATATGCCATACCTCATCGCTATCGAGATAGCGGAATACCTGTATCCATCGTCCACCAGCGGTACATAAGCAGCACCCATCGCTCGTAGGCGGCATAATCCAGTGCTACACACATAGCGGTATAACCCATCGCTGTAGAATCAGTGGCATGATCCCTCGCCATGGAGTCAGCGGCATAAAATGTCGCTATAGATATCCGGCGGTATAAACCATCGCCAATAGAATACCCGGCGTAACCGTCGCCAATAAAATACCCGGCGTAACCATCGCCAATAAAATACCCGGCGTAACCATCGCCAATAAAATACCCGGCGTAACCATCGCCAATAAAATACCCGGCGTAACCATCGCCAATTAAAATACCCGGCGTAACCATCGCCAATAAAATACCCGGCGTAACCATCGCCAAATAAAATACCCGGCGTAACCATCGCCAATAAAATACCCGGCGTAACCATCGCCAATAAAATACCCGGCGTAACCATTGCCAATAAAATAGCGGAATAATCGCGGACTCAAGAGGTACTCACACTCACGTAGTACTTTGTTCCCGATCGCATCGCTACGTCATGACAACGGCATCATCGCTTCGACGTGACAGCGGCATGTATCATCGCTTCGACACGACAGCGGCATCATCGTTTCGACATGACGGTGGTACCATCGCTTCGACGTGACAGCGGCATTTACCATCGCTTCGACACGACAGCGGCATTTACCATCATTCCGGCATGACAGCGGAAATACCCTTCGCTTCGACGTATTAGCGGCATAATATCCCTCGCAATAATAATATGACAGCGGCATTTTCCTTCGCTTCGACATATTTGCGGCAAATATTCTTCATCGCTATAATACGACAGCGGCAAGTATTCATATCGCTACGCCATGCATGCAACCGTAATGCATAACCCGTATTTCAATAATTGTTCCGGCACGACAGCGGCATCATCGCTTCGACGTGACAGCGGCATTTACCATCGCTTCGACACGACAGCGGCATCATCGCTTCGACGTGCATGCAACCGTAATGCATAATCCGTATTCCCATAAACATCGCCATGAGTGTATTTTAATGCACCTCGCTCCAACACGTAGCGGCAAAGCATTAAAATCATCACTCCGATGTATACCTATGCAACCGTAATGCATAGTCCATGTCTCAAAAGACCCTGCAACCACCACGGTTAGCAACACATATTCCAATTATGAACACATATCATAAACGCACATAAGCAATCATGCATAAGTATGTGCTTCTCATTCCCAATAACATGTTCCTAGGCCCTCAACAGCCCCAAAGAGCTAACCACTGCTCTGATACCACTAATGTAAGGACCCCCGTGCCCTTAACCCGTAATTAGTGCATTAAGCCATACCATGAGTGCATATAATCATACCATCAGAGGAAAAACCCTATGCAAGTGCAACACCGTATGCTACCCAGAAAATTTCTTGCATTCAATTCCCAATATTCAAATTTCCCCTACCATTATTATTCACATAACATGCACCCACATAATACACTAATATGCTCTTAGTTCATTTAGCAATTTCCATAATTAATTGCATGCGACCATAATGAACAGAAAGAGGCCATAGCCCATTTATACATCCCATATACACGTAAGGTGTACTCAATGAATAAACGTGTATTTGATGCATAAAACACTATACCGGATACCGCTACTGGTACTTCTATCCTGGAAGCACCTTCCAAGCACAACTCGATCTCAACACTGGATCTGAGCGTCCATCCAGCCAGCTCTGGTACCTCGATCCTGGAAGTACCTCTAACCAAAATCCCGAGCTCGACTCCAAAGCCGCTACACCTGTGTTACCTGCCCCAACAGAGACAGCCCCCACACGGGGTGAGCATACCAATACCACCAATCACAAAATAATAATATTGCAATTCATAATTTACAGAATGTAAATGCCATAATTTAAATGATACTCCCTGGATGACAATACCCTCATCCGGGATCCCCCTGTATTGTCCCTGTTCTCAAAATAACCAACTCATCAAATTCCCAAAGTCAGTTAATCGTCACATAGATTAACTAATACCGTTCTGTTATACCAGTTCCATAATCAAAGGGATAAGAACATAATGGAAAAGACTATAGATATCGCATATATCTAACCAACAATTCCATGTTCTTATTTCATTGCTCGCTCCACAATAGCGGCATACTAAACCTCGCGCACGCTCAACAATAGCGGCGTCATAACCGATGGTCGCCCAATGGCGACCGCATCCCGAATCATTGCTCGCTCGAAGGCGGCACTGTATGATTCCCAATATATATATATATATATATCCATTGAAGGCAAAGACCGTTTACCATGCATATCATTATCCATTTGAAGTAAATATAGTGCACCATGCATCTCAATATTTATCCAATGTAATTACTACATGCCAGACCACATGCCAGATATTGTAATGTCCATATAATACAATTACCATACACCATGTATTCCAATGCCCATTTAATACCATTATCACAAACCATGCATATTACAGTTGCAATACTATAATAGGCTATGCTCGTACGTCCCACGTACCTTAATTTCCGAAGTCCGAGCCAAACCTTGCTCGAGTTCCATGCCCCGAAGAACGATGTGCTAACACGATAAATAATTCACAATTAATTACGAACATGCAACCCATGCTCAAGCACACCCATAACCCTCAACATATTGTCAACCCACGACAATTTACCATTTACAAGACCCGGGGCAGGGCATATACAGGGAGGGGAAACGAATGAGACAATATCAAAAATTGCTCAAGAACCACTCCTAAAATTCGAACCCCAACAACACAAATCAAATCCAAAAATCACCATAATTCATCTAACACATGAATTAATCAATTAACAACAACAATAATCGCCCCACAAGCGAAACCCCCAAAATTCGAATTTAAAGCCCTAAATTCGAATCCAATTCTTCAATTTCGAACACAATAAGCATCATAATGCATCTAAAACATAAATTAATCAATTACCAACAAGAATCAACATCCTCAAGCCAAAGCCCCAAATTTTCGAACATAAACCCCCTAAAATCAAACATAACTCCACGCACACAGCATACAAAATCGAACCATTAAGCAACAAATTTTTCGAACCAAGAAAGTGTGAAATAATCGACCCAAACCAAGCACCAAAACGCCCCAAAAACACCTGAAAGAAAGCCCCAAAATCGTACCAAAAATCGAGCCCCAAATCGAAGAAATTCCAGTTTCGAACCCTAGCGTTTCCAGCAGAAATTCGAGCTCAAATCGCGACCAAACTTCAAATTGTTGGTATGGATAGGACCGCCTGGAAGAGACGAACGCGGCGGCGGGTCGGACGCGCCGAACGGCGGCCGGACGGCGGCGGGCGCAAGCCTTTTACGCGCGGGGGTCAAAAGGGGATCGGGAATCGCGGCTACGGGGAGAGAGAAGGAGGGGGAAGAAAATGGTTCCGATAATTAAAATCCCGGGTTTAATTGGTATTTATAGCAAAATACCCCGAAATACTAATAGCCCCACAAATACATCATGATTCATTAAAAATCATCTGTTTTCAAAAACTCTCTCTCTAACTCAAAAACCCCCTACCGGTGCCCACACCAAGCACCCGAGATTCCGAGTCACACTAAAAACCCAACTCGCAGGTTTTCACCGGAATGAGAATACGATCTCAACCTCGGGATCCAACGATCCCAAATGCCCGATTTACCAACCTCGGGAACCTCGGGATCCAACGATCCCAAATGCCCGATTTACCAACCTCGGGAGATGCCAAACCGCAATTAATTCCTAATTGCCACAATTAAAAATCCATTAAGGATTAATACAACACCGGGATTACCACCATAATTCCCGGACATCACAGAGGCTTTCGTTAGACGTCACGCCACTAACAAACTTGGACCCAAATCTGATAAGTGTTTATTTGTGGGGTATCCTAAGGAAACGAAAGGGTACTATTTCTATTATCCCACCGAGAACAAAGTAGTTGTTGCTCGGACTGGTGTATTTCTTGAAAGAGAATTTATTTCTAGAAAAACCAGTGGGAGAAAAATAGAACTTAGTGAAGTTCAACCACAAGAAAACACTGAACCTGAGATTGAGATGGAAACAGAGCAGGCACCACAAGCTGTTGTGGAAGAAGTACCTGCTCAAGAGACACAAGCCCAGCGTAGGTCTGTAAGAGAACACCGGGAGCCACAGAGATATGGATTTCTTGTGACTCACCAAGGTGACTTACTACTTATTGATGAGGATGAGCCGTCATCTTATCAACAAGCTATTATGGGCAATGATTCTGAGAAATGGCAAGAGGCCATGAAATCTGAGATGGAATCCATGTATGCAAACCAAGTATGGACTTTGGTTGATCCACCTGAAGGGGTACGACCCATAGGGTGCAAATGGATTTTCAAGAAAAAGACCGATATGGATGGTAATGTACAAACCTATAAAGGTCGGCTGGTTGCAAAAGGATTCAAACAAATTCATGGTATTGACTATGATGAAACCTTTTCACCAGTGGCCATGGTTAAATCCATAAGGATCTTACTTGCAATAGCTGCATTTCATGATTATGAAATCTGGCAGATGGATGTCAAAACAGCTTTCCTTAATGGAAATCTGCTCGAGGATGTGTACATGACACAGCCCGAGGGTTTTGTCGATCCAAAGGATGCTGGAAAGATATGCAAGCTACAACGGTCCATTTATGGATTGAAGCAAGCTTCTCGGAGTTGGAATCATCGTTTTGATAATGCAATCAAAGAGTTTGGTTTTATCAAAAATGAAGATGAACCTTGTGTCTACAAGAAGGTCAGTGGGAGCGTAATCATTTTCCTAGTATTGTATGTAGATGACATACTTCTTATTGGAAATGATATCCCTGCCTTGCAATCTGTAAAGATTTGGCTAGGGAATTGCTTTTCGATGAAAGACTTAGGAGAAGCCACCTATGTGTTAGGAATCAAGATCTATAGAGATAGATCGAGAAGGCTTCTTGGTCTAAGTCAAAGTACATACATAGACAAGGTGCTTAAAAGGTTTAGCATGCAAGAATCCAAGAAAGGATTCGTGCCTATGACACATGGTATTTATCTCTCGAAGGAACAGTGTCCTTCAACACCGGATGAGAGAACGCATGAGTAAGATTCCATACGCATCAGCTATTGGATCTATCATGTATGCCATGATATGTACTCGTCCCGATGTATCGTATGCTTTGAGCATGACGAGCAGATATCAAGTTGATCCAGGTGAAGGTCACTGGATTGCTGTCAAGAACATCCTAAAGTACTTGAGAAGGACTAAGGATACATTCTTGATTTATGGAGGTGAGGAAGAGCTCAATGTAATGGGTTACATTGATGCAAGCTTCCAAACCGACAAAGATGATTTTCGATCGCAATCTGGATATGTGTATTGCCTGAATGGAGGTGCTGTGAGCTGGAAGAGTTCAAAGCAAGAAACAGTAGCCGATTCTACAACGGAAGCTGAGTATATTGCTGCCTCGGATGCAGCAAAGGAAGCTGTTTGGATGAGGAAGTTCATTTCTGAACTTGGAGTGGTGCCTAGCATTAAAGATCCGATAGAACTCTATTGTGACAACAATGGAGCGATCGCATTGGCTAAGGAACCAAGATCTCACCAAAGATCCAAGCACATACTTAGGCGTTTCCATTTCATTCGAGAAATCGTTGAAAGGGGAGATGTTAAAATATGCAAAGTACCAACAGATGATAATGTATCTGACCCATTGACGAAGCCACTGTCACAGCAGAAGCATGATCGTCATACTAGATCTCTAGGCATTAGGTATATGTCTGAGTGGTCTTAGTGCAAGTGGGAGATTTGTTGGGATATGCCCTAAGACAAGTCATTAGATGATTGTTTAAGACATACAATGTTTATGGATTTATGAATGGCAATTCATTATTATATATTATTCTTTTAACTGTGCATTGTGAATTAATATATATGTTAATGTCCTTAGAATAATATTGTATTATTCTTAAAGATGTCCCTAGTCAAGTATTATCATGAATAGGGATAATGATAATACGTAGAGACTAGTATATGTTGATCGATGAATTGTTCATTGATATGAGATATCAAATCAACATATGGGTACATGTTAGAGAACGATGTACTGGACAGACCCACCATGAGAATGCAACATGGATAGTTATATGATAGTCATATGCAATTCTCATAGTGATAATAATGTATACAATCCTTACGACTTGTGATCATCAGAGATCCCAACATAAGGAGTTATGTATCTTGATATCGTCAAACGTTACCCGTAACAGGGTATACTATAAAGGCGACTATTGGATACACTACGAATTATGTAGAGGGATGTTGACTGATCGAGATAGGATTTGTCCCTCCTATATAACAGGAGATGTGTTTGGCCCTTGATCAAGTGAGAACTAAAATGCATGGCCATGCTCGAATGAGTCGATATGAGATATCGAGCTTATTCGTTTATTCTATTCTACTTGGGGATCAAGAAATAAAGATTGGATATACGAGTATGACTATTCCATGACTCGTGTTCAATCTAAACACAAAGGACAAAGGGATTAAGTTACATGGTTAATATTATCACAAGTTCTAAAGGTTATGTCGAGTCATTGACATTCTCGTAATTTGGGTAGCATCGATGTGTTGCTAGATACCGCTCAATGCTTGCGACATAAAATGAGATTTTATGTCACTGCCAACATTACGAGATCCTATCGGGTCGCACAAAAAGATTAAATCGAGAAGGGAAATTAAATTCATGGGATGAATTAAATAATTAAGAGGAGTCTTAATTAATAATCATAAGGATTAATTAAATCATGGGCTTAAGCCCATGAAGCTTTAAGAAAGCCTTTAATTAATTATATAAAAGTGATTACAAGGTGTTTAATTGGAAGACACAATTCATAACATAAAACCTAGCACACAAGAATCACTCTCGGCCGCCACCACCATCTTGAGCTCTCGGCCACCAATAGCCGTGTGGTTCTAGAGTGAGTTTGTGCCAATTTGATTGTGAATCAAAGTGTGGTTTTTGGTTCCGGTTTAATATCTTGTCTAGCAACTTGATATTAAACTATCCCTTCACTCGATTTGATCGTGTGGATACCGTTGAGGCAAAACCAATCGAGTTTTGCTTAGTGACTCGGAGAAGGCGTAGGACGTGGTGCAGCTCCGTGGATTCGGCTTCAAACACGATACAAGGGTAAGACACTTGTAATTCTCTAATCCGATATGAATCCCTATGTATAGATCGCTGGTTTGTAATCCCAAAATTTTATTCCGCTGCGTTGTATGCTCATGGGGTTACTTACACTTTGTACTTGGGTTGGTAATGGAAATAGAGATTGTGAGGTAATTATTGAAAACAGATGATTTTTAATGAGTCATGATGTATTTGTGGAGGGATTGGTATTTTGGAGTTTTGGTACTATATATACCAATTGGACTCGGTGTTACGGGATAACACAAATCATTTCCCTCTTTCTCTCCTCTCATCCACGCATAACCCTTTCCCCCATTTCCCCTCTTTTTTCCCTTGGTGGAAAAATCAGTTTGTAGCTTGGCTCGGGGGCCGAATTTCTCGAAGATAATCAGGTATTAATCTTCCCCTCATCATTGTCTTCGATTTGGTAGTGGTATTGTAGAGTTTGGTTGAGGTTTTGGTGGGTTTTGGATTTAGGGATTTTTTGTTAAAAATCCAAAGTTGAGTTTTTAGAGTTTTTATTGGCTTTTAATGGTGTAATTGAGGTGCTGAAGGTGTATGGGGTGTTGGTTTTGAGTTTGGGTGTGAAAAACATGATGGAAGCTCGAGTTTTTAGGAAAATCGCAGGTCGCGATCGATCGCCGAGGAGTGCCGAGCGATCGCGATGAGCAGCTGGAATTTGGTGACGATAAACAGTGCTGGCGATCGATCGCGAGGTCTCGGCGATCGATCGCGAGTTGGTTGGCGATCGATCACGGAGACTGGCGATCGATCGCGATGAAGCACTGGTTGGCCACTGGTAAGTGGCGATCGATCGCGATAAAATCGGCGATCGATCGCCGCTCGAAGTTTGATGTTTTTTTCAAAAAATTTGGAAAATGTCGGGATTTTGGAATCGAGGTTTAAGTGGCCCATTTCCGGGACAATGTCTACATTCCAATGGGAATGCTATACTTTTAAATGGATTGGTTGGAGCCAAAGTTTAATAAAAATGGAATTCTAGGATGAGTTTTGGCTATCATTTAAACTTATAAAATGGAATATTTTGGGTATTATGCATGCTTAACCCGGGGTCTTTTAAAATTGTAAATCGTCATGTATTGACGATAAGTTTGGGGGTTATGAACGTGCTTGGGCACGTGGTTGCATGTTTGTGTTTAATTGTGAGTTATTTATGTGTTAGCACATAATTCATCGGGTCATGGTACTCAGGCGAGGTCAGACTCGAACTACGGAATTATAAGGTACGTATGACGTACGAGCATTGCAATTGTTGAGTGCATGGTACACTATGTTGCAATAAATGTATATGGAAATGCATGGGATATGGTATTAGCAATAAACGGATATTGAAATGCATGGTTTATGGTAATTGCTATAAATTGATATATATATGTATTGGAAATCATATGGTGCCGCTTTTGAGCGAGCAATGATTGGATGTTGTTGCCATTGAGCGACCATCGATTATGACGCCGCTGCTGTTGAGCAAGCGTGGGATTATAATGTTGCTATTGTGGAGCGAGCAATGAAATAGAAACATGGAATCATTGGTTAGATATATATGATATCTACGGCCCTTTGTTTAATGATTTGACCATATTTGATTATGGAACTAGCATGACAGAATGGCATTAGTTAATCCATGTGGTGATTAACTAGCTTTGGGAATTTGATGAGTTTGGTTATTTTGCTGGGGATCTCGGATGAGGATGATACCATCCAGGGAGTATCATTTAAATTTTTGGCATTTATATTTTGTAAATTATGAACTGCAATATTATGATTATTGAATTGGTGATATTGGTTGCTCACCCCGTGTGGGGGCTGTCTCTGTTGGGGCAGGTAATACAGGTACATCAGTAGCTTTGGAGTTGAGCTCGGGATGTGGAATTGAGGTACTTCCAGGATTGAGGTACCAGAGCCGGTTGAATAAGCATAACGGTAGATCCGGAGTGGAGATCGAGATATGGATGAGAGGTGCTTCTAGGATCGAAGCACCAGTGACGGTATTGGGTAGAGTATCTTATACATTAGATGCACGTTTATTCATTGGGTGCTCCCATGTGAGCACGTTCTTACATGTATATGGAATGTATAAATGGGTATGGCTTTTCTCTCTTCATTTATTTTCTGCATGTAATTAAATACGGAATTGCTAAATGAAATGAGAGTGTGTTAGTGTATTATGAGGATCCATACTATGTAAGTGGTCTTGGATGTGGAAGTTGAATATTATGGGGTTCAAATGCAAGAAATTTTATAATTGGTATGTGATGCTATGCTTGCATGTGGTCTTCTTCCCATGATAATATGATTGTATGCACTAATGGCATGGATTAATACACTAATAATGGGTTAAGGGCACAGGGGTCCTTACATTAGTGGTATCAGAGCAGTGATTTGCTCTTTGGGGCTGTTGAGGGCCTAGAAATATGTTGATAAAAATAGGAAGCAATTCTTATGCATGATGGTAGTTAGTGTTGTGTGGCACAACTATATTGCTTATGTGCGTTTATGAAATGTGTGCATAATTGGAATATGTTATTGCTAACCATGGTGGTTACAGGGTCATATGAGACATGGATTATGCATTACGGTTGCATATATATTGGAGCGATTGTTTTAATGCTTTGCCGCTAAATGTTGAAGCGATGGTAAATTCCGCATGTCACATTTGAAGCGAGGTGCATTAAATTACAATCATGGCAATGTTTATTGGGATATGGATTATGCATTGAGGTTGCATACATGGCGTAGCGATGTGAATACTTGCCGCTGTCATATTATAGCGATGAAGAATATTTGCCGCAAATATGTCAAAGTTTCGTTGTCATATTACTATTGCAAGGGATATTATGCCTCTAATATGTCGAAGCGAGGGGTATTTCCGCTATCATGATAAAACGAGGAGTAGTGGCGCCGCTGTCATACCATCACGATGAAGAATATTTGCTGCTTAAGCGAGGGATATTATACCGCTAATATGGCGTATCGATGAGCTTTCCGGTGTCATATGATAGCAATGGAAGATATTTGCCGCTTAAGCGAGGGATATTAGGCCGCTGGTATGTCAAAGCGAAGTAGCGAAGAGGGATATTTGCCGCTGTATAGCGAGGGATATCATGACGCTAGTATATTTGCGATGGTTTATGCCGCCGGGTATTCATAGCGATGGTTCATTCCGCTATTCTATTGGCGATGGTTTATGCCGCCGGGTATTCATAGCGATGGTTCATTCCGCTATTCTATTGGTGATGGTTTATGCCGCCGGGTATTCATAGCGATGGTACATTCCGCTATTCTATTGGCGATGGCTTATGCCGCCGGGTATTCATAGCGATGGTACATTCTGCTATATCTATTGGAGATGGTTCATGCCGCCGGGTATTATATAGCGATGGGTCATTCCTCTACATCTGTTGGCGATGGTTCATGCCGCCAGGTATTATATAGCGATGGGTCATTCCGCTACATCTATGGTGATGGTTCATACCACCGGATATTTATAGCGATGTTTTATGCCGCTGACTCTATGGCGAGGGATCATGCCGCTGATTCTATAGCGATGTGTTATACCGCTATGTACGTAGCACTGGATTACGCCACCTACGAGCGATGGGTGCCACTTGCGTACCACAGGTAGACGATGGATACGGGTATGCCGCTATCTTGTTAGCGATGGGGTATGGTATATTATTGTTTTATTAGCATTATTGTCGATGTCATGCGCTGATATACATGTACCGTCACGAGTTTGACGATGAGATTTTGGATGTCATATGTTGACATGTACAGTCACGAGTTGACGATGTTATTTTGGATGTCATATGTTGACATGTACCGTCACGAGTTGACGATGTTATTTTGGATGTCATATGTTGGCATATACCGTCACGGGATGACGATGACATAGTGGATATTCTATGTAGACGCGTGGCGTAGTTTTGATGAATAATACGTCTGGGTGTATGTATTTAGTCATATGATTTGAGTGCCGATGGTGAGCACAAGGTGGTGTCTACGTCACAGGCTGACGAGACTGTTACGCCGAGCAGGTTTGCTCGATGGATTATTGGATGCATTGTACCGGTGAGTGTACCGCATCATGCAATAAAGGTAAATATTTGTCGAGTAGTGATACCTTTGGGTATACTCGCTGGAATGTCTAAGGCCAAGTGATGGTGGTAAGAGTAGTCATTGAGTAAACTACTTGCTGGTCGTTGTGATGTGTGGTAAACATGGTCACACCCACCCTGAGGGTGAGGAGATAAATCCTAGAGGATTGCATTGAGGTTGAGCAAGGACACCGGGATGTCCATTATGCTTTGGTGTTTTAGAGAAATATTGGGTGATGACCCACTACTCTAATGGTTTGTATGGTATGGTACACAGGGATGGAACGTATGACATGTCGTTAGGTTTGGTATAATCCTATGGGGGCAGCGAATTGCTAGCCAGGTATTGTTGCAGTGATATAGTGTGCTTGTTGTAGCCATTACACTGCTCGCTGGAACCGAGTTTGGTGAATCGTATGATGATACGATGAGGGTAATAGTGGACTCTAGTAGTCACTATGTCGCATGAGGTTTGAGGCAGGGAATACCTCACGGGGACGTTTATACGTCAAATGTTAAGGGACTTGTTCTGGGATAGCTCAATTCTGTTGGGAGTACCAACTTGAGTGTCGACAAGTCGTTGTTAGCTCTGGTTGAGCATCTTTGCATGTGGAATGCAACGGGAGTCACAATTGGATTGTGAGATATAGTTAGTGGGGTGACACTACTATATTAATTTTCTCTCTTGGAGAGATTGGATTGTACTGTCATGGAGACAGCTAATTTTGATTGAGGGTTGATTGTGAATCAACCAGGGTAAGCCCTACTAGTGTTGGACAAGGTGATGGCTTTATATTACCGGTGAGACAATCAAGGAGGCGTCTCTGGGAGATGCTCAAGGTTTGTGGTGTACTGTGTCATTAGTAGAGAGCATCATTAGATGTGTATACGTTGTATATACGGATTCCGATTTGGTAATAGCGGCAGTGAGGCAGTATTATTAACCAGTTATGTATTTTGTTGGTTCAAGGATATATTTTGGTATAAATATATCCAGTTTCCGAACGGTGGTTCGAGGTTGGAATGTCATGGTACATGACATTTTCCTTGAGAGGAAGGCGGTATTGATATACCTACCTTTTGGGAATCTTTGTAGACTTGATGAGTCGGTTGGTGCGGTGTTGATGTTGGAATCACACCTTTGATCATTGGTTCGTCTCATCATTCTCCGCGATGTGAGAATAAGAGGGAATTGACAGTTGTTTTGGGGGCTTTGGTATGATTGATGATACCCGGGTCTATTGCATTGAGTATGCAAGTCGTATTGGTACTTAGGCATGTGTACCAGTGTGTGTATACGAATGCCAGCTTTTAGTTTGGTCCTCGTCGAGTGAAAGGACCCCTGTGCCCTTAACCCGTGATTAGTGTCTTAACCCATGCAATTAGTGCATACAATCATATTGTCATGGGGAAAAAGCCATATGCAAGTATAACATCATATACTGTCCAGAAAATTTCTTGCATTTGATCCACATAATATTCAAATTCCCCAACCAAGATCACTTACATAGCATGCACCCTTATAATACACTAACATGCTCTCAGTTCATTTAGCAATTTCGAATTTAATCGCATGCAACAATAAATGAAGAGAGAAAGTCATTGCCCATTTATACATTCCATATACACGTAAAAACGTACTCACATGAGAGTACCCAATGAATAAACGTGCATCTAATGTATAAGATACTCTACCGAAGGCGGTTATTGGTATTTCGATCCGGGAAGCACCGCCCATGCACTGCTCGATCTCAAGTCTGGGTCTACGTACTTATTCAACCAGCTCTGGTACCTCAATCCTGGGAGTACCTCAAATCAACAGCCTGAGCTCAACTCCAAAGCCACTGCTGCACCTGTATCACTTGTCCCAACAGAGACAGCCCCCACAAGGGGTGAGCATACCAATACCACAAATCCAATAATCATAATATTGCATTTCATAATTTACAGAATGTAACTGCTATGAATTTAAATGATACTCCCTGGATGGTATCATCCTCATCCAGGATCCCCTGTATTGTGCCTGTTCTCAAAATAACCAAACCATTAAATTCTCAAAGGCCAGTTGATCATCTCATTGATCAACTAAAACCAATCCTACTATACCAGTTTCACAATCAAATATGGATAAATCGTCAAATAGAGTGCCATAGATATCACATATATCTAGCCATTGATTCCATAGTTCCATTTCATAGCTCGCTCTACAATAGCGGCACATTAACGCCACGCACGCTCAACAATAGCGGCGTTATAACCGATGGTCGCTCAATGGCGACAACATCCCCATCATTGCTCGCTCAAAAGCGGAACCATATGATTCCCAATGTATGTCCATTTATCGCAGTTACCATATACCATGCATTTCACTATCCATTTATAGCAAGTACCATATACTATGCATTTCACTATCCATTAATAGCAAGTACCATATACCATGCATTTCACTATTGTATTATTATAACAGGCCATGCTCGTACGTTATACGTACCTTATAATCCCGTAGTTCGAGTCAAATCTTGCCTGAGTGTGACACCCCGAAATTAATTATATGCAATTGGGCATTAATGATGTTTATATGATTAATTATGATGATAATTGATTTATGTGTTGAAATTAATTATCTTGTTGAAATGCTTAGTCACATGATAGGTGTGAGACCCCGTTATCACATCAAGTCACTAAGGTGCAATTTAGAGAACTAAACATTCATGTGAATATATCAGAGTAACGTATCGTGTTGATTAACCTGAGCTTTAGAGATTACAGTACCAAAATATTTCAAAAAGGAATAACACAATTCCTACAAAGGCACTACATTATAGTCTTACTCTACCCAGTAGAAGCTATACAAAAATTTCTCAAATCATGCTAATCCTGTAGCACTCCTTACAGCTCAGCAAATCAACCCCGACCCTGGTTCTCGTCAACAAAAGCACCTACAAAGACAACCCCCAACACGTGAGCATAAAACAATTCATATTCAACATAATATGAAAGTAAGGCATAAATGCACAATCCTAAATACAAGCCCTTCCTGTATTTTCCCGCATTTATAACGCCCAATGGTTGTCCCTGTACCATAGTTCATAATAAAACACATCATATGAATGTATGGCTTTACAAATGAATGTCATGACATTTCCTCTTTTTTCTTGAGTCAGTCATCATCAGTTATTTTAATGCTTTCTTAATCTCAAACAAACGGTATCGCATACACGCTTCATCATACTAGCGGTATCTCTTCCTCGCTTAATATGGTATACCTCGCCTCCATGTGCCAGCGAGCCTCCCCCCACCCGCTCCACATGCGCAGCGATAAAGCATAAGCATTAAAACCTTAACTGTGATCGCCCTGACTCGTGGAATACACCTCTTTATCCCACATCACAATATGCAACAACAATGCATAATATGCAACACAATGCATAATAACATGTATCATAATCTTAATGCATCACATTGCATTCATCATGCGTCACACAGACAAACATAAGTACATGTTACCGTTGGGATGCCCGTACGTCGCTTACGTACCTTTCCAAAATGTGGTGTGTTGCAGGACTCTATCCCCTGCGCTGTGTAGCTACCTGTGAAGGCTCTACACCAGTGTACAACACAATATTAGATGTCTCATTACAATCCAATATCTAAACTTTAACAAAATATAACAAATTATATTTTTCAACATTCTGGGTCTCTCGATCGATCGGCCCCTCTTCCCGATCGATCGAGAAGACGCATAAAATCAAAACAAAGATTCTGCCCCGCTCGATCGATCGAGAATAACGCCGATCGATCGAGAAGCTCTGTTCGAGAAATGCCAACCCAGAATTCTCGAACACCTGAAATCACACCCTTAAATCCAACATGTAAGACATACAACATGCCCAAAACAACATGCTATTAGTTACAACACACTACCCTGAGTGTATTCATACCAAAATTACACCCCAAACATAAGCCCATAAGCATAAACGACGACCATTTACACAAGTACTCGATCATCTTTTCGGAAACAGGGCAACACATTTTTATTTCCAGATTTCCTGAGTACTTCATTTCATGCTATAACAACTATCACATATAACATAAAGCATGCTCGAACAAACATGCCAAGGGCTTTACAAAACTACCATGCATAAACTCAAATCGAAGGTTCACCACAAACCCTTCTAACATGCATGGTACCACCTCCTCAAAATCACTCCCTAACCATATTTTCCCAGAAAAACAGGGCATACACCTACCCAGATTTCCGAACACCCTTCTTTACATGCTTATATCCTCAACATAAAACATGCAACATGCTCAAGGAAAAATACAGAGAGCCTCACAATAACACCATAAAAGCATTTAAATCAAAGGTTTCAAGAAACCTAATCTAACATGCCGTTTCCTCGCCACCTAAAAACATGTACTCAAACAAGTTTAAAAACGAAAATAGAGCATGGTTCTCACCCTACTTTGCTCCGATTTTTGAAGGCTTTCCAGGCGATGAAAAGGGGCAAGCTCCTCAGATTATTGCTTAGCAAGTGCTGGTGAGGAATTGGGAGAGAAAGGTCGAGATTTGGGATGGCTGAGAGTGGTCAAATGATTGAGCCAAGTGGGATGGGAAGTCAGCCTGGGCACAGTGTGATTGGCATGGGTTGGGGGGGGGGGGGGTGGTTGGGTGTTGGGTGGTATGATGTGTTATGTTTTGGTCCCGGTATTTAGCACGATGTATACAAATATCCTCACATGATATTTATAGTATTTTCTCATTAAAATACTTCAATTCCCGTTAACATGCTTTACCCAAAACAAACAACACACACCCCAAATAAACAAGCCACAACCCCCAAATTCTCAACATATATCACATGCGCCCTGAAATGAAACTCCCCAATAATACTAATCCAAACCCATGAATTAATACCCAAATCATCATAATTTAACTCAAATGATTAACATCACAATGATCATTTCGGGGATATCACAATACTCCCCTACTTATAGGATTTCGTCCCCGAAATCAAACATGCTTACCAACACGAAGTAACCAAAACATAAAAGCATACCAGAAAACAGCTCTGGATAGTGCTGCACCATGTGTCGCTCTGTCTCCCACGTGGCCTCCTCGACACCCCTACGATCCCACTGAACCTTGATCATAGGAATAACCTTGTTCCGAAGTCTGCGGTCTGCCCTATCCAAAATCCTGATAGGCCGCTCAACATAAGAAACATCGGACTCAATCTGCACCTCTGAAGGCTGCACACATGCGAAGGATCCGGCTCATACTTCCTCAGCATAGACACATGAAATACGTCGTGTATACCAGACAGAGAAGGCGGTAACGCAAAACGGTACGCCAGAGTACCAACACGCTGTAAGATCTCATACGGCCCCACGTATCTAGGAGACAACTTCCCCCGCATACCAAACCGTACTACGCCTCTGAAAGGTGAGATCTTCAGAAAAACTCTGTCGCCCAACTGAAACTCCAACGGCCTACGCCGCTGATTGGCATATGCTGCCTGTCTGTCCTGAGCTGCCTTCATCTTTCTCTTGATGACCTTAACTTTCTCTTCCATTTCCTGAACCAACTCTGGTCCTCCAACCGACTTACGGTCCAAGTCATCCCAACACAAGGGTGACCTACAACGCCTACCATAGAGGGCCTCGAAAGGAGCCATCTGTATACTTGCCTGGTAGCTGTTGTTGTAAGAGAACTCCACCAAGGCTATCGAGTCCTGCCATGATATGTCGAACTCTAGCACACAAGCTCTCAACATATCCTCGAGCGTCTGTATCGTACGCTCGGTCTGTCCGTCCGTCTGAGGGTGATAGGCTGTGCTCAGCCTCAACTCTGTACCTAGAGCTTTCTGCAGACCCTCCCAAAAGTGAGATGTGAACCGCGGATCTCGATCGGACACTATCAAAACAGGGATCCCGTGTAGTCTCACCACATCTCTGACATATAATTGTGCCATCCTCAAGTGCGTATATGTCATACAGTAGGGAATGAAGTGAGCCACTTTAGTCAGTCTATCCACGACTACCCAGATGGCATCAAAACCCGAAACAGTCCTCGGTAAGTGGGTCACGAAATCCATAGACACGTGCTGCCACTTCCACTCGGGTATCTCCAAACTCCTTAGTTCACCTCCAGGCCTCTGCCTCTCAGCCTTCACCTGCTGACAAATCAAACAGCGCTTGACAAATGAGGGGACATCTTGTTTCATACGCCTCCACCAGAACTGGCTGCGTAAATCCTTATACATCTTCTTCCCTCCTGGGTGGACACTCATCCTACTGCAATGAGCTCGCTGTAATAAACCCTGACGCAACTCAGGTGCATCTGGAACCACCCATCTGTCACCAAGTCTCAGAGAACCGTCCTTAGCCACTCTGAATCTCGATGGCTGACTTGAATGAACCACTAACATCCATCTCTGAACCTCTACATCGGTCCCCTGAGCCTTTCTGATGTGATCAAAAATAACAGGCTCCGCTAGCAAGGTCAAAACCTGTACTGGTGAAGAAGATACGTCATAATCAAATCCCAAATGGCAGTAGGAGCCCAACATAGCTGATAAACACATGGCATCCTCTGCAGTGCTCCGCACTTTCCGACTCAGGGCGTCGGCTGTCAGATTTGCTTTCCCGGGATGGTATAGGATTTCACAATCATAATCCTTCAGCAGGTCCATCCATCTCCTCTGCCTCATGTTCAACTCAGCCTGTGTAAACAAGAACTTCAGGCTCTTGTGATCAGTGAAGATGGTAAATGAGGTACCGTATAAGTAGTGTCGCCATATCTTCAAGGCGAACACTATAGCTGCCAACTCCAGATCATGGACTGGATACCTCGTCTCGTGTGGCTTCAACTGTCTCGAAGCATAAGCCACTACATGTCTGTCCTGCATCAGTACGCACCCTAATCCCTGAAGCGATGCGTCGGTATAAATAACAAATCCTTTGTTCTCCTTGGGAATCACTAGAACTGGTGCAGTAGTCAGTCTGTGCTTTAATTCCCTGAAACTCTGCTCACAAGCCTCTGTCCAACAGAATGGGACTCCCTTCTGAGTCAGCTGTGTAAGTGGCTTGGCGACCTTCGAGAAACCCTCGACGAAACGTCGATAATAGCCAGCCAGACCAAGAAAACTTCGAATCTCACTGACTGAAGTAGGGGCAGACCAGTCCATAACTGCCTCTATCTTCCTCGGGTCTACTGATATCCCCTCTCGTGATATGATATGACCCAAGAATGCAACACTGCTCAGCCAAAACTCACACTTGCTGAGTTTGGCGTACAACTGATGATCCCTGAGGATCTGGAGCACTATCCTCAGATGATTGGCATGATCCTCCTCATTCTTTGAATAGACCAGGATGTCATCAATGAACACGATTACAAACTGATCGAGGTACTCCTGAAATACCCTATTCATCAAGCTCATAAAAGTAGCAGGGGCATTCGTCACCCCGAATGGCATCACCAAGAACTCATAGTGCCCATACCGAGTTCTAAAAGCCGTTTTTTTTGGACATCACCAGCTCTAACCCGCACTTGATGATAGCCTGACCTCAAGTCTATCTTGGAGTACACCTCTGTACCCTGAAGCTGGTCGAACAGATCATCAATCCTCGGAAGTGGATATCTGTTCTTCACTGTGACCTTGTTCAATTGCCTATAGTCAATGCACAGACGCATTGATCCATCCTTCTTTTTCACGAACAAGACTGGTGCACCCCAAAGCGATACACTAGGACGAATGTATCCCTTGTCGAGGAGCTCCTGTAACTGTACTTTCAGTTCCCTCAGCTCTGCCGGTGCCATCCTGTAAGGAGCACGGGATATAGCAGAAGTCCCTGGCAGCAGCTCAATAGCAAATTCCACATCCCTGACAGGCGGAAATCCCGGAATCTCATCTGGGAACACATCAATGAACTCTGCCACAACCAGAATGTCCTCAGCTCTTACTTCTTTCTCGTCTGATGCATCCACTGCATAGATAAGGTAGCACGTGTGGCCGCGTTCCAATAACCGCGACATCTTAATCGCTGATATTACCGGAATCTTTGGACGAGAGTCGTCCCCATAAAAGGTCCACTGAAACCCCTGATCAGACAAAAAACGTACAATCCTCTGTCGGCAGTCTACCACAGCTCGGTATCTGCTCAACACATCAATGCCGATAATACAGTCAAAGTCTGCCATTTCTAACTGAATCAGATCGGCCCTCAGATCATTGCCCTCAAAATAAATGAGGCAATCAGACAATAGCCGATCCGCAATCACATGCTTCCCCGTGGGTGTCGAGACCATAAGAGGCGTGGGTAACAGAGACGAGCACAAACGGTGTCCCTCCACAAAAGCAGTAGATACAAAAGAATGGGAAGCACCTGTATCTATCAATATAAGTGCAGGGTACGTAAATAAATGGCACGTACCAGCAATGACCTCCTCTGGGGCTGCCTCAGCCTGCTCCCTGGTCAGCGCATACACCTGTCCCTGCGGCGGTCCTGCCGTCTGACCTCCCTGTGGTCGTGGTGCAAACTGCTGTCTCTGTGGTGCCCTCCCCGCATCAAATATCGGCCTATTCGGCCCTGAGACTGTCTGACCTGCCCGATTGGGGCAACCTCGAGCAAAGTGGCCCACCTTGCCACAGACATAGCAACCCGGACAGTCCCGTGACAAATGCCATCCCCCACAGTTGTTACACTTGCTTCCCACAGTCTTGCTCCCCTGTGTGGGTCCCTTATTGTTCTGTTTCTGACCCTGAGACTTCTTCCCACTAAATTTGGAAGATGATGAGGCTCCACGAGCCTTGACTTGATCCCCTCGAGGCCTCAAACTATCAGTAGCAGGCCTCTGTGGTGGTACAGAAGGGGGTACAACATCCTTGTACGCGTCCACCGCAATCTCCGCTAACTCTGCCCGTGTCAGGGCGTCATCAAAGAACTGGGGTTGTTGGAGATAACCCTATCAAATAGTTCTGGCCTTAATCCCTTCAGAAAGTTCCTCATCTTTGCATGGCTGCTGACAGCAATATGAGGTACATACCTCAGCAGTGAGGAATACTGCATAGCATAGTCCGACACTGACATGCTACCCTGCTTCAAGGCATTGAACTCGTCTTCCTTTAACTGTCTGGCAGCTGCAGAGAAATACCGGTTAAGGAACCGGGTCCGGAATACAGTCCAGTCAACTGCCACACCTAGAGCTCTCAGCTCAATCACCGTGGTCTTCCACCACATAGCAGGCTTCTTAGCCATCTGAAACTCGGCTAACCTTAGCCAGGCCGTGCGTGCACAGGGTGCAGTCACAAGTATCTGCTCTATACGTTCTAACCACTCCTCAGCTACTTCACCAGACTCAATCCCCTCAAACATGGGCGGATGGAAACTCAGAAACTGCTTCAAACTGAGCTCCCCTGGCAGTAACATCTGTACAATGGGCTCCACGCCCACAGCAGGTGGTGGTAGAGGATTCGGCGGAGCAATACTGGCATTCCTACTGTCCATATCCCCTATCTCCTCATTGGGGTTCTCCGGATTAATCTCAGCCATGCTGTAACACAAGAGTTAACAACAATACAACAAGCAGTTCATAATATAAGCCGTTAGATAACAAGAGTATCATATTCAAAGCATGTTAGTATAACACTTATACAACCATATGCATCACATGAATAAGCATGCCCAAATGAATACCTAGCCAACTTGTCTCTAAAGCTACCCTTCACTCTTCCCTGGTTATCTAACCACTGCTCTGATACCACTAAATGTGAGACCCCGTTATCACATCAAGTCACTAAGGTGCAATTTAGAGAACTAAACATTCATGTGAATATATCAGAGTAACGTATCGTGTTGATTAACCTGAGCTTTAGAGATTACAGTACCAAAATATTTCAAAAAGGAATAACACAATTCCTACAAAGGCACTACATTATAGTCTTACTCTACCCAGTAGAAGCTATACAAAAATTTCTCAAATCATGCTAATCCTGTAGCACTCCTTACAGCTCAGCAAATCAACCCCGACCCTGGTTCTCGTCAACAAAAGCACCTACAAAGACAACCCCCAACACGTGAGCATAAAACAATTCATATTCAACATAATATGAAAGTAAGGCATAAATGCACAATCCTAAATACAAGCACTTCCTGTATTTTCCCGCATTTATAACGCCTAATGGTTGTCCCTGTACCATAGTTCATAATAAAACACATCATATGAATGTATGGCTTTACAAATGAATGTCATGACATTTCCTCTTTTTTCTTGAGTCAGTCATCATCAGTTATTTTAATGCTTTCTTAATCTCAAACAAGCGGTATCGCATACACGCTTCATCATACTAGCGGTATCTCTTCCTCGCTTAGTATGGTATTGTGATGACCAGGGATTATAGGTGTTAATCCCGGAGTATTAATAATCCCTAAAGTGGTTTTACGTGGCGATTTGGAGTTTAATTGAGGTATTGGGCCTTCTGGGCTCGTTTATTTGGGCAGTTGGGATCGTTGGATCCAGAGGTTGAGATTGTATTCACATTACGGTGTAAAACCTAAGAGTTGGGTTTTTGATGTGTCTCGGAATCTCGGGTGCTGTGTGAGCACCGGTAGGGGATTTTGGAGTTAGAGAGAGAGTTTTTGAAAACAGATGATTTTTAAGGAATCATGATGTATTTGTGGGGCTATTAGTTTTTCGGGGTATTTTGCTATAAATACAAGTTGAACCCGAGATTTTAGTATTAATTTCATTTTCAGCCCCAATTCCTTCCCTCTCTCCCGCGTGCGATTTTCCCGCTGCTACAGCGCTGCCGCGCGCAAAAGCGCTCCGCCCGCCGCCGTCCGGCCGCCGTTGGGCGCGTGCGACCCGCCGCCGGCTTCGTCTCGACGAGGCGCTCCTTTCCCCTCCATCAATTCGAAGTTTCATCGCGTGTGGAAGTCGGATTTTGAGAAAGAGCGGCGATCCCCAATTTCTAGGGTTCTTCGATTTTTCGTCCGATTTCTTCCGATTTCGTTTGGGTAATCTTCCTAACCCCTTTTTCGTTATTTTCGTGCAATTCCCTGCCATTTTTGTGTTCGATTTGTTCGGATTATTGTTGTTGGTGGGATTGGTTCGAAATTTTGGTTGTATGCATGAAGTGGGTTCGAAATTTGGGGGTTTTGGAAGGGTTGTGACGATTCTTGTTATGGGTAATTTATTACATGTTTTAGATGTATTGTTGATGCTTAATTGTGTTCGAATTTAAGGTATTGAGTTCGAATTTAGGGCTTGGATTTCGAATTTGGGGGTTTGGCATGTGGGATGATTATTCATGCTATGGGTTGATTAATTGACATTTAGATGAATTATGGTATTTAATTGGGTTCGAAATTGTGAGATTGAGGTTCGATTTTTGTAGGGCATTCTTGAACAAATTTCGATTGTCTCATTTATTCCTTCCCTGCATGTACCCTGCCCCGGGTCTTTTAAGAGGATAATTGTCGTGTATTGACAATGTTGTGAGGGATATGGGTGTGCTTGAGCATAGGTTACATGTTCGTAAATAATTGTGAATTATTTATCGTGTTAGCACATCATTCCTCGGGGCATGGAACTCGAGCAAGGCTTGGCTCGGACTTCGGAGATTTAAGGTACGTGCGACGTACGAGCATTACTATATATATGTGAAATGCATAAGGTGTTTTTGATTGCATTGAATGTTTTGCGTATGGTTATACATACATGTTGATATAGCCAAGGAATGACCCAAATCTTGATATCGCCGCTTGTAGCGTGCGTGACACTAGAGTAGGATGACTCTTGCATGATATATGGGGTACTGGGTTTATTTGATTATATTAGGGCATTTGAGATGCCTGGGAATGATCGTAAAATCATGTATTCTTCGTAAGACATTTGAGATGTCTAAGTTCGTAGAATCGTGTATTCATTATAAGACATTTGAGATGTCTAGGTTTGTAGACTCATGTATTCATTATAAGACACTTGAGATGTCTAAGTATAATGAAGGATTGGTAAAATAAATGCTAAGGCATTTGAGCTATCTGTGATTGATAGCAAGGTTGTGAAATCAGTATTAGATATTGTGATATCTGTAATTGCATGTTTAATGAATTTGTAATCACTATATGTTGATATTCGAGGATCAGGCATGCGATGTGTAAATCAATGTGTTGATTTACTGATTTATGAGATTTGATGAGTTTGATGTTGTGAGAACAGGGACAGTACACGGAATCCCGGATGAGGATGTTGCCATCCAGGGAGTATCATTTAAATTCATTAGCATTTACCTTTGTTGTAAATTATGAATTTCATTATTATGATTATGGGATTTTGTGTATTGGTATGCTCACCCCGTTGGGGGCTGTCTCTGTTGGGACAGGTGGACAGGTACATCGATGGCTATGGAGCTGAGCTCGAGCTGTTGATTTGAGGTACTCCCAGGATCGTGGTACCAGGGCTTGATGGAGCACGGTATCGTATAGAGTACCTATATATACACCTGAGGATTTATACATATTCATATTCATGATGCTCGCATGTGAGCACGATTATACTTGTATATGGATTGTATATAAAGGCATGAGCCTTTCTCTCTTTCATTTAAGGTTGCATGCAATTAGGTTGAATTGCTAGAATGATATGAGAGTCATTGGTGTATTATGTGGGTGTTGGAACCCACTTTTGTTGACATATGTGTGGTGTCTTCCCTGGCTGGGAATCTACTTGTATTACTGCTTTCTGTTGAGTATTATGTGTTCCCTGGCCGGGAATTTTGTTATGTGTTGTACTCTGTTTTGGGATAGCTCTATTTATGGGGAGACTCTGCCCAAATTTTTGTAAAAGTTTACAATGTGAAAAGTGGCACCAAGGGGTTGGTAAAGGGCAAACATATGAGTCTTTTATTGACAGGCAATGATTAAGTATCATCAGAGCTTCCCGATTGACATTTTATAGAAAGCATGTACCACACATAGTGGTTAATACACTAATCAAGGTTTTAAGGGCTTGGGGTCCTTACATTAGTGGTATCAGAGCAGTGGTTGCTCATTGGGGCTGTTAAGGGCCTAGGAAGTTATTGATAGCACATATTTATGCATGATGGCATTAATGTTGTATGACATAGCAAATTGTTTATGTGCTCTTATGATATGAAAAGTGGTATTGCTAACCATTGTGGTTGCAGGAATTGTGGAACACGATAGGATGACATTTATGGGGATGTCTGGCACTCCGTGTGTTATGTGCCAAGGAAGCTGGTTTTAAGAAAATCAGATAAAGGAATATTTCCGAGGTAACATGTATTTTACGATGTCTTGTTGACACATGATGAATGCAAAGTGGTGCATTGAGGTTATGATATATGTTATTGTGCATTGTTTTTGCATATGCATGTTATGAAATATAAGAGGTGTATTTCTTGAGTCAAAGTTATCTTAGTAAGGATTTTAATGGCTTATGCTAAAGTCCAGTGGAAGCGAAGAAGAATTCCGCTTTCCTGGAGTAGCAAGAAGCATTAAAATGTACTAATGATAAGGGCTCAGGATGAAATAAGGATTTAAAGAAGGCTATCATGACATTTATTTGTGAAACCATACATTCTCATAATGTGTTTTTATTATGAATTGAATGTGGATGCATAGCGTATATGGCTATTGTTGTTAACCCTGATGGTTGCAGGTTACAGGAAATATGGAGTATAAAAAGGAATGATGATTATACATTCCAGGAGTCCTGCTTATGACAGTGAGAATTTTTATACTTACGCTTGACCGCTAAAAATGTGGAGCGGGCGGGGATGCTCGCTTGCACATGGAGGCGGGGTATTCCATACGAAGCGAGGATGAGATACCGCTTGTATGAAGAAGCTTATGCTTGTACCGCTAAAAATGTGGAGCGGGAGGGGATGCTCGCTTGCACATGGAGGCGGGGTATGCCATACGAAGCGAGGATGAGATACCGCTTGTATGAAGAAGCGAGGATGAGATGCCGCTTGTTAGGATGATGATTCATTCCTTTGTGATGACACGGATGATAGCGGTGATGTGTCCCGCTGTGTCGATTTATATTCATTTCTCTATGAGGACACGGTTTATAGCGATGGTTTATTCCGCTATATTTATTGGCGATGGTTCATTCCGCCAGGTGTATTTATAGCGACGGTTCATTCCGCTATATCTATTGGCGATGGTTCATTCCGCCAGGTGTATTGATAGCGATGGTTCATTCCGCTATATTTATTGGCGATGGTTCATTCCGCCAGGTGTATTTATAGCGACGGTTCATTCCGCTATATTTATTGGCGATGGTTCATTCCGCCAGGCGTATTTATAGCGACGGTTCATTCCGCTATATCTATTGGCGATGGTTCATTCCGCCAGGTGTATTGATAGCGATGGTTCATTCCGCTATATTTATTGGCGATGGTTCATTCCGCCAGGTGTATTTATAGCGACGGTTCATTCCGCTATATTTATTGGCGATGGTTCATTCCGCCAGGCGTATTTATAGCGACGGTTCATTCCGCTATATCTATTGGCGATGGTTCATTCCGCCAGGTGTATTGATAGCGATGGTTCATTCCGCTATATTGATTGGCGATGGTTCATTCCGCCAGGTGTATTTATAGCGATGGTTCATTCCGCTATATCTATTGGCGATGGTTCATTCCGCCAGGTGTATTGATAGCGATGCCTCTTTCCGCTACTATGTGGACGATGATTCATACTCAGGTATATAGCGAGGTTTCATGCCACTTATTATATGACGAGGTGTCATGCCGTCGATTCTATAGCGAGGGATTTTGCCGCTATGTACTCAGCACAGGATTTTGCCGCCTTCGAGCGATGGGTGCTGATTACGCACTATTATTGAGCGACGGAGACAGGTATGACGCTATATCACTAGCGATGAGGTATGAGATATTGCTATTTTATTAGCTTTATTGTAGCTGGCATGCATTGATATACATGTTTTATTATGCCTATTTTACTAGCATGATAGTGGATGACATACGCTGATGTACATGTATCGTCACTAGTGGGCAATGTTTTAGATGCCATGAGTTGGCATGTGTCGTCACGGGATGACGATGACGATGGTGTAGGAGATGTCTTATTAGACATGCATCATCGTTACGATGATCGATGCGTTGAGTATACGTATTCTGTGGTATGCCTTGGGTGCCAGTACCGAGCACAAGGTGGTGTGTGCGACACCGATTGACGTGACCCTTATACCGAGCGGGTTGCTCGAGGAATGGATGGATGCGCTGTACATGGGATTGTACCGCAGCTTACGATTGGGGCTATCATATTACGAGTGGTGATACCCTAGAGGTATGCTCGTTGGAATGGCTTTTGGCCATGTTTTTGACGATAGGAGTAATCGTGGAGGAAATTACTCGCTTTCTGTCGATGTGACATGTGGTAGACATGATCACACCACCCTTGAGGGTGTAGGATGGGTCCTAAGGGAGTAGGATCAGGTTATGTTAAGTACATAGGGACATTGGAGTGCCCCGGGTGTATCGGCATTGAGGAATGTTGGATAAAGACCCACTACTCTATTGAGTTTTCCTCCCATAGTATGTTATACCATGTGGAAACGTCCGTCTTGTTGGTAGGTTTGAGGTGAACCTAGAGAGGCAGCGACTGGTTTGTCTGCCGTGTATGTGCAGCACCATGATGGGCTTGCTAGAGCCGTTACACTGCTCGTTGGAACCAAGTTTGGCAAATCGTAAGGTGATACGATGTGGATTGTGGTGGACTCTAGTAGTCACCATGTCATTAAGGTTAAGGTTGTTCATGCCTCACTGAAACGTGTATACGTTTATGTTTAATCTTGGAGACTTGTCTGGGACAGCTCAGGATGTTAGAGTACCAACAAGAGAGTCATCAGGTTGTTATTGACTCAATCTAAAGGAACCGTGTATTGGGATACATTGGGTGTTATTGTATCCAGTTTTTCCGAACGATGGTTCGAGACTTGTGGATCTCGAGTTCGATGGCATTTCCCTTGCGAGGAAGGAGGTAGTATTATACCTATTTGGGAATCTTGAAAGATTCGGTAAGTTGGTGCAAGTGGTGTTGATTTTGGGAATCACACCGTGTATTGTTAATCGTCGATTTTCATCCTCCACTGAGTAAGGAATGACTCAGAATTGACGGTTGTGTTTGGGGCTTAGGGATATGTGGTAGATACCCGAGCCGAGTGCATTGAGTATGCATGTGATATCAGTGCTTAGGCAGGTATACCGGTGAGTATACGGATGCCAGTTATTGATTTCCTCTCTGTTAAGCATAGAGTTATGCTATTTTTGGATGGTTAAATCTCTGATGAGAGATATGGAACACCTTGAGATTGGGAATCTCCATGGCACGATGATTATGAGGGATAATCGTAAAGTTAGTTGACTCCCTTGAAGAGGGATTTTCTTGTGAGGGTTAAGGTATTTCCCTTGTTGGTGTTTTCCTTCGAGTTATGCGACAGCCTTCCCAAGTTTGGATTGTTAAATCCGAGGATTTTCAAGGGATGGCAGGATTTCGGATTGGTTGAGTGTCGCTGACGACACAAGCGTTGAGGATGCAATGGGTTTATTGCATGCCCCTTAAGAATTTTAAACTCTGCGGAGTCTCGGTTGTTATTTATGATCAGGACGTGATTCTTGGAACATCCGTAGGTGGACATCTTGTGAGATGTCTTTTGTTTTAATTTGTGGCCGTGAGTTGCCCAAATTAAGTTGCAATGAGGCGACTACTCCTTCGATGGAGGAAGTTTGAAAGTGGAAACCAGGTTTGATATGTGTACACCGTGGTTGTACTAGTGTTTCCCTCGTAACGATGTATGTTAGACATCGTGAGTCTTGATAGAGATGTCATGGAATGATATCTACGATAGAATCAGGAGCGATTCGAATCCTTACAGTTTCAGTTGACTAACTGCTTTTGGATTATTAGCGTTGAGCTGTGCTGACGCTCTTTGACGTTATGATGGATTTGGAAGTCTACTCCACTCCAGAGTTTGACACGAGGTCAACGTTCTTACGGTTGAGGTGTCATTCAGGACGTGTTCGTACTGTTATATTAGATCGAAGGAGGACTGACCGATCTACGGTCGTAAGTATCAGTTGTTTCGCAGTCATGAGGCTGACTTTTGGGATGACCCGCATCGAGGTACGTTTTACCTCTTGGGTGATATGTTGGTTTTGGTAAGTCGCTCTGTTTCAGAGTTAGATGAGAGGTAAGTATCCTCGCGTTTATTAATACGATTCTGATATGGTCAGGAATCGAGGTTATGGCTTCATGTTGTTGTGTAGCCTGGGTGTTACGTGATACACCAGTGCTAATTTCGAGGACGAAATTCTTTTAGTGGGGGATATTGTGATGACCAGGGATTATAGGTGTTAATCCCGGAGTATTAATAATCCCTAAAGTGGTTTTACGTGGCGATTTGGAGTTTAATTGAGGTATTGGGCCTTCTGGGCTCGTTTATTTGGGCAGTTGGGATCGTTGGATCCAGAGGTTGAGATTGTATTCACATTACGGTGTAAAACCTAAGAGTTGGGTTTTTGATGTGTCTCGGAATCTCGGGTGCTGTGTGAGCACCGGTAGGGGATTTTGGAGTTAGAGAGAGAGTTTTTGAAAACAGATGATTTTTAAGGAATCATGATGTATTTGTGGGGCTATTAGTTTTTCGGGGTATTTTGCTATAAATACAAGTTGAACCCGAGATTTTAGTATTAATTTCATTTTCAGCCCCAATTCCTTCCCTCTCTCCCGCGTGCGATTTTCCCGCTGCTACAGCGCTGCCGCGCGCAAAAGCGCTCCGCCCGCCGCCGTCCGGCCGCCGTTGGGCGCGTGCGACCCGCCGCCGGCTTCGTCTCGTCGAGGCGCTCCTTTCCCCTCCATCAATTCGAAGTTTCATCGCGTGTGGAAGTCGGATTTTGAGAAAGAGCGGCGATCCCCAATTTCTAGGGTTCTTCGATTTTTCGTCCGATTTCTTCCGATTTCGTTTGGGTAATCTTCCTAACCCCTTTTTCGTTATTTTCGTGCAATTCCCTGCCATTTTTGTGTTCGATTTGTTCGGATTATTGTTGTTGGTGGGATTGGTTCGAAATTTTGGTTGTATGCATGAAGTGGGTTCGAAATTTGGGGGTTTTGGAAGGGTTGTGACGATTCTTGTTATGGGTAATTTATTACATGTTTTAGATGTATTGTTGATGCTTAATTGTGTTCGAATTTAAGGTATTGAGTTCGAATTTAGGGCTTGGATTTCGAATTTGGGGGTTTGGCATGTGGGATGATTATTCATGCTATGGGTTGATTAATTGACATTTTAGATGAATTATGGTATTTAATTGGGTTCGAAATTGTGAGATTGAGGTTCGATTTTTGTAGGGCATTCTTGAACAAATTTCGATTGTCTCATTTATTCCTTCCCTGCATGTACCCTGCCCCGGGTCTTTTAAGAGGATAATTGTCGTGTATTGACAATGTTGTGAGGGATATGGGTGTGCTTGAGCATAGGTTACATGTTCGTAAATAATTGTGAATTATTTATCGTGTTAGCACATCATTCCTCGGGGCATGGAACTCGAGCAAGGCTTGGCTCGGACTTCGGAGATTTAAGGTACGTGCGACGTACGAGCATTACTATATATATGTGAAATGCATAAGGTGTTTTTGATTGCATTGAATGTTTTGCGTATGGTTATACATACATGTTGATATAGCCAAGGAATGACCCAAATCTTGATATCGCCGCTTGTACCGTGCGTGACACTAGAGTAGGATGACTCTTGCATGATATATGGGGTACTGGGTTTATTTGATTATATTAGGGCATTTGAGATGCCTGGGAATGATCGTAAAATCATGTATTCTTCGTAAGACATTTGAGATGTCTAAGTTCGTAGAATCGTGTATTCATTATAAGACATTTGAGATGTCTAGGTTTGTAGACTCATGTATTCATTATAAGACACTTGAGATGTCTAAGTATAATGAAGGATTGGTAAAATAAATGCTAAGGCATTTGAGCTATCTGTGATTGATAGCAAGGTTGTGAAATCAGTATTAGATATTGTGATATCTGTAATTGCATGTTTAATGAATTTGTAATCACTATATGTTGATATTCGAGGATCAGGCATGCGATGTGTAAATCAATGTGTTGATTTACTGATTTATGAGATTTGATGAGTTTGATGTTGTGAGAACAGGGACAGTACACGGAATCCCGGATGAGGATGTTGCCATCCAGGGAGTATCATTTAAATTCATTAGCATTTACCTTTGTTGTAAATTATGAATTTCATTATTATGATTATGGGATTTTGTGTATTGGTATGCTCACCCCGTTGGGGGCTGTCTCTGTTGGGACAGGTGGACAGGTACATCGATGGCTATGGAGCTGAGCTCGAGCTGTTGATTTGAGGTACTCCCAGGATCGTGGTACCAGGGCTTGATGGAGCACGGTATCGTATAGAGTACCTATATATACACCTGAGGATTTATACATATTCATATTCATGATGCTCGCATGTGAGCACGATTATACTTGTATATGGATTGTATATAAAGGCATGAGCCTTTCTCTCTTTCATTTAAGGTTGCATGCAATTAGGTTGAATTGCTAGAATGATATGAGAGTCATTGGTGTATTATGTGGGTGTTGGAACCCACTTTTGTTGACATATGTGTGGTGTCTTCCCTGGCTGGGAATCTACTTGTATTACTGCTTTCTGTTGAGTATTATGTGTTCCCTGGCCGGGAATTTTGTTATGTGTTGTACTCTGTTTTGGGATAGCTCTATTTATGGGGAGACTCTGCCCAAATTTTTGTAAAAGTTTACAATGTGAAAAGTGGCACCAAGGGGTTGGTAAAGGGCAAACATATGAGTCTTTTATTGACAGGCAATGATTAAGTATCATCAGAGCTTCCCGATTGACATTTTATAGAAAGCATGTACCACACATAGTGGTTAATACACTAATCAAGGTTTTAAGGGCTTGGGGTCCTTACAGGTATACCTCGCCTCCATGTGCCAGCGAGCCTCCCCCCACC
The DNA here is from genome assembly GCA_907163345.1 of Haberlea rhodopensis. Classification (NCBI taxonomy): domain Eukaryota; kingdom Viridiplantae; phylum Streptophyta; class Magnoliopsida; order Lamiales; family Gesneriaceae; genus Haberlea; species Haberlea rhodopensis. The sequence goes on from CAJQUN010000449.1 coordinate 445,292, forward strand.
CGCTCCACATGCGCAGCGATAAAGCATAAGCATTAAAACCTTAACTGTGATCGCCCTGACTCGTGGAATACACCTCTTTATCCCACATCACAATATGCAACAAGAATGCATAATATGCAACACAATGCATAATAACATGTATCATAATCTTAATGCATCACATTGCATTCATCATGCGTCACACAGACAAACATAAGTACATGTTACCGTTGGGATGCCCGTACGTTGCTTACGTACCTTTCCAAAATGTGGTGTGTTGCAGGACTCTATCCCCTGCGCTGTGTAGCTACCTGTGAAGGCTCTACACCAGTGTACAACACAATATTAGATGTCTCATTACAATCCAATATCTAAACTTTAACAAAATATAACAAATTATATTTTTCAACATTCTGGGTCTCTCGATCGATCGGCCCCTCTTCCCGATCGATCGAGAAGACGCATAAAATCAAAACCAAGATTCTGCCACGCTCGATCGATCGAGAATAACGCCGATCGATCGAGAAGCTCTGTTCGAGAAATGCCAACCCAGAATTCTCGAACACCTGAAATCACACCCTTAAATCCAACATGTAAGACATACAACATGCCCAAAACAACATGCTATTAGTTACAACACACTACCCTGAGTGTATTCATACCAAAATTACACCCCAAACATAAGCCCATAAGCATAAACGACGACCATTTACACAAGTACTCGATCATCTTTTCGGAAACAGGGCAACACATTTTTATTTCCAGATTTCCTGAGTACTTCATTTCATGCTATAACAACTATCACATATAACATAAAGCATGCTCGAACAAACATGCCAAGGGCTTTACAAAACTACCATGCATAAACTCAAATCGAAGGTTCACCACAAACCCTTCTAACATGCATGGTACCACCTCCTCAAAATCACTCCCTAACCATATTTTCCCAGAAAAACAGGGCATACACCTACCCAGATTTCCGAACACCCTTCTTTACATGCTTATATCCTCAACATAAAACATGCAACATGCTCAAGGAAAAATACAGAGAGCCTCACAATAACACCATAAAAACATTTAAATCAAAGGTTTCAAGAAACCTAATCTAACATGCCGTTTCCTCGCCACCTAAAAACATGTACTCAAACAAGTTTAAAAACGAAAACAGAGCATGGTTCTCACCCTACTTTGCTCCGATTTTTGAAGGCTTTCCAGGCGATGAAAAGGGGCAAGCTCCTCAGATTATTGCTTAGCAAGTGCTGGTGAGGAATTGGGAGAGAAAGGTCGAGATTTGGGATGGCTGAGAGTGGTCAAATGATTGAGCCAAGTGGGATGGGAAGTCAGCCTGGGCACAGTGTGATTGGAATGGGTTGGGGGGGGTGGTTGGGTGTTGGGTGGTATGATGTGTTATGTTTTGGTCCCGGTATTTAGCACGATGTATACAAATATCCTCACATGATTTTATAGTATTTTCTCATTAAAATACTTCAATTCCCGTTAACATGCTTTACCCAAAACAAACAACACACACCCCAAATAAACAAGCCACAACCCCCAAATTCTCAACATATATCACATGCGCCCTGAAATGAAACTCCCCAATAATACTAATCCAAACCCATGAATTAATACCCAAATCATCATAATTTAACGCAAATGATTAACATCACAATAATCATTTCGGGGATATCACAATAGGCGTGACCTGGGGGTTGCATTTCAGGGTGCATGTTATGCATGTTGGGAAATGAGGGTGTTAACATGATTTAAATGTATTGGTTGTTAATTATGAGGAAAATATGGATTTAGTTGAAGTTTGGTGCATTTTTGTAAATGCTTTTAAAATACCATGTTGGAGTATTTTATACATCATGTTAATTGATGGGGTACAATTTTTATTAACCTTTAAAACCCATACCCCACTATACCCCCACTTTATTCACTTTTAACCCTCACTTTTAAATCACCAAATTCATCCCCTAACCCATCTCATATTTTCGAAATTTGGCAAGGAAGGAAGGAGAAATCTTCACAAAACTTTTGTTTGTGGGATTTTTGTTAAGATTTGGAGTCCTCAAGAGGTATGAAACCCTTCCTAAAGTTTTAATGATGTTTGGTTTAGATATGGGTTAGCATTTTGAGTTTTTATGTGGGTTTGTTTTGGGTATGTGTTGAATATGGTTGGGGTATGATTTTTGAAGTGTTTTATGTGGGTTTTAGTGAGTTATGATGATGTTTGAGTTGTTGGTATGTTTGGGTTTGAAGGGTATGAGGTAGAGCTTGAAAATTGCTCAAAAATGATGATTTTTCGATGTGCAGGGATCGGCAATCGATCTCGAGCCAGCAGTAGGCTCCAGAACCATTTGGCGATCGATCGCCACTTTTGGGCGATCGATCGCCGAAGACACAAAAATTTGGCAACTGGCAGTGTGATCTCGCGATCGATCGGGACATCTCGGCGATCGATCGAAAGACACATAAATGTGTGTTATTGATTATTTTGTGGGATTTTTGGATATTGGACTATAATTGGCTTCAAATATCGGTTTGTATGGTTGTGTAGAACCATCCCAGGTACCCACAACTTCAAGGAGATAAAGTTCCCAACTTCTCCACTTTGGAATTAAGGTACGTAAGAGACGTACGGGCATCGGACGGTAAAACACACTCCTATACTATGACTATGCAATGATTGCATAAGTATTTATGATGTTTATGATGATGATTATGATAAGTAAAGATATGTAAGGACCCCAAGCCCTTAATCCTTGATTGGTGTATTAACCATTATATGTGGCACATGCTTTCAATAAAAATCAAATCAAACGGGAAACTCAGATGATACTTTACCATTGAATGGCAATTACAAAATTTCTTCAATATTCAACGTTATGAGATCATCTCTACCAACAAATAGACTCATAGATTTCACCCATTCCATCCCCATTACGCCACTTTTTACATTGTTGACTTTTATAAAAATTTGGGCAGAGTCTCCCCATAAATTGAGCTATCCCAAAATAAAGGCACATCACATAACATAATTCCCGGCCAGGGAAAACACAATACTCAACAGAATACAGAAACACTAAGTAAATTCCCAGCCAGGGAAGACACCACACAATAAGACAACAAAAGTGGGTTTCAACACCCACATAATACACCAATGACTCTCATATCATTTAGCAATTCTACCACTAATTGCATGCAACATAGAATGAAAGAGAGAAAGGCTCATGCCTTTATATACAACCCATATACAAGTATAATCGTGCTCACATGCGAGCATCATGAATGTGTATATAACCCTCGGGTGTATATAAGTACCATATACGATACCGTGCTCCATCAAGCCCTGGTACCACGATCCTGGGAGTACCTCAAATCAACAGCTCGAGCTCAGCTCCAAAGCCATCGATGTACCTGTTCACCTGCCCCAACAGAGACAGCCCCAACGGGGTGAGCATACCAATACACAAAATCTCATAATCACAATAATGAAATTCATAATTTACAACAAAAGTAAATACTAATGAATTTTAAATGATACTCCCTGGATGGCAACGTCATCACTGGGATTCCGTGTACTGTCCCTGTTCTCACAATCATCAAACTCATCAAATCTCAAAAATCAGTAAATCAACACATTGATTAACTCCTTGCATGCCTAATTCTCGAATATCAATAATAATGATTCCAAATTCATTATACATGCAAATATAGATATCTCAATATCAAATACTGATTTCTCAACTTCGCTATCAATCACAGATAGCTCAAATGCCTCGCATTTATTTTACCAATTCTCCATTATACTCAGACATCTCAAATGTCTTACAATGATTACATGATTCCACAGTCATTCTCAGGCATCTCAATGCCCTACAATGGTCATATAAATCCAGTACCCCATATATCATGTAAGATTATACTACTCTAGTATTACGCACGCTTGTGGCAGCGATGTCAAGATTAGGTCGCTCCATAGCTATCTCAACGCATATGTATAACCACACGCACAACTATTTAATACAATCAAAATACATTATGCATTTCACAAATGCTCTAATATAAAGTAATGCTCGTACGTCGCACGTACCTTAGATCTCTGTAGTCCGAGCCAAACCTTGCTCGAGTTCCATGCCCCGAGGAATGATGTGCTAATACTATAAATAATTCCCAATTATTTACGAACATGCAAACCCATGCTCAAGCACACCCATAACCCTTATACAAAATATTGTCAACACACGACAATTAACCATTTAAAAGCTCGGGGCAAAGCACATGCAGGGAGGGAAAATGAAAGAGACATCAACGAAAATTGATCAAGAACCATCCCTAAATTTTCGAACCCTAACATCACAAATTCGAACCCAACCAAGCACCATAATTCACCTAAAACATGAAATAATTGATCAACAACATGAATAATCGCCTCTCCGGCCAAACCCCAAAATCGAACACAAACCCTCACTCATACAGGGAGAAATTCGAACCAAATCAACACAAAATGGTAGGGAATTACAGGAGAAGGACGAAAATGAGGTAAGGAAGGTTACCCAATCGAAAATCGGAAGGAAATCGCTCAAAATCGGAAAGAACCCTAGAAATTGGACCTCTGCGCTTTTCTGGTAAATCCGAACGCGATTCGCGACGAAACTTCAAATTCTTGGTGTGGAAAGTTGCGCCTGGAAGAGACGAAGCTAACGGCGGTCCGTACGCGCCGGATGGTGGCCGGACGGCGGCGGGCGCACGTCTTTAAGCGGCGAGGGTCGAGGGGAAAACGCGAAGGGCAGGGGAAGGGAAGAGAGAGACTGCGAGGTGCTGAAAGAAAGGCTTCTCAAATTAAAATCTCGGGTTCAACTTGTATATATAGCAAAATTACTCCAAAATACCAATAGCCCCACAAATACATCATGATTCATTAAAAATCATCTGTTTTCAAAAACTCTCTCTCTAACTCCAAAAACCTATACCGGTGCCCACACGAAGCACCCCTGACCCCGAGTCACACTAAAAACCCAACTCATAGGTTTTTCACAAAATGAGAATACAATCTCAACCTCGGGATCCAATGATCCCAACTACCCAAATAGACGAGCTCGAGAGGCCCATCACAGCGATTTTAAACTCCAAATCGCACGTAAAACAACTTTAGGGGTCATTAATACTCCGGGATTAACATCTATAATCCCAGGTCATCACAATATCCTGATTTACTGATTGCATGTCTAATTCTCGAATATCAATAATAGTGATTCCAAATTCATTATACATGCAAATATAGATATCTCAATATCAAATACTGATTTCTCAACTTCGCTATCGATCACAGATAGCTCAAATGCCTCGCATATATTTACCAATTCTCCATTATACTCACACATCTCAAATGTCTTACAATGATTACATGATTCCATATAAATCCAGTACCCCATATATCATGTGTAAGGTTATACTACTCTAGTATTACGCACGCTTGTGGCAGCGATGTCAAGATTAGGTCGCTCCATAGCTATCTCAACGCATATGTATAACCACACGCACAACTATTTTAATACAATCAAAATACATTATGCATTTCACAAATGCTCTAATATAAAGTAATGCTCGTACGTCGCACATACCTTAAATCTCCGTAGTCCGAGCCAAACCTTGCTCGAGTTCCATGCCCGAGGAATGATGTGCTAATACGATAAATAATTCCCAATTATGTACGAACATGCAAACCCATGTTCAAGCACACCCATAACCCTTATACAAAAATATTGTCAACACACGACAATTAAACCATTTAAAAGACTCGGGGCAGAGCACATGCAGGGAGGGAAAATGAAGAAAGAGACATCAACGAAAATTGATCAAGAACCATCCCTAAATTTTCGAACCCTAACATCACAAATTCGAACCCAACCAAGCACCCATAATTCACCTAAAACATGAAAAATTGATCAACAACATGAATAATCGCCCCCTCCGGCCCCAAAACCCCAAAATCGAACACAAAACCCTCACGCATACAGGGAGAAATTCGAACCAAATCAACACAAAATGGTAGGGAATTCAGGAGAAGGACGAAAAATGGGGTAAGGAAGGTTACCCAATCGAAATCGAAAGGAAATCGCTCGAAATCGGAAGAACCCTAGAAATTGGACCTCTGCGCTTTCTGGTAAATCCAAACGCGATTCGCGACGAAACTTCAATTCTTGGTGTGGAAAGTTTGCGCCGGAAGAGACGAAG